>CM032630.1:28821662-29060293 GCA_019097785.1 Fraxinus excelsior
TTGTTAACTTCTATAATAACCGATATCACTTTTTAAACAAAGAGTAACAGAATGTCCTTTTTGTTTAAAAAGTTTGTAAGTGTTGATAAAACAAAATATCACCTTTTTGTTAAAAGTGAGTTTAAAAAGTGACAAAAAGTCACTTATTCTGTTTTTGATTAAATAAAAATTAATATTTTGAATGTTTTTTTGTGTAGAAAGTTATTGGTTATGAGAAATGGTCAATGGCTTACATGACAAACCACATATTTTCTACAATGACTTCAAATATAGTTGAATCAGTAAATTCGGTAACAAAAGCAACAAAAAGTTGTCCAATAGAGCATTCATTGGAATCGTTAAGATACTTGTTAAAACAATGGCTTGTGAAGCATATAAATGATGCACGGACAACCTTCACAACACTTGTCACCAAATAAGAGAAAAAATTGAAAGAAAAGTCTATGGAGTCAAAGAAAATGAAGGTAAAAAACTATAAACCTACTGTTTTGTTGTTATTGTATGTCGGGATTTCTATTATAACATGATTTGCAACCTCTATTCATATTGAATTTTCACTTTAGATATTCATTTAATATAAAATAATGACAAATTTATTGATAGAGTATTATGTTGTATTGTTCACACATGTATCAACTTCAAGTTCGATATTGTAGCAAGTTAATGATGGTTGTGCATCATATTTGTTGAATATGAAATAAAGAATATGCACATGCAACAAATTCCAAGTGGACAAGATTCGCGTGCACACGCACTTGAGGTTATTGCAAAAATAAAGGGATATTCATATTCATATTGTTCGATATATTATACAACATATATGTATATCAAACCTATAGTGGAACAATTTTTCCACTTGAAGATCACAATGACTGGAATGTACCGGATAAGGTAAAAATAAGAGTAGTCTTGGCTTCTAATCTAAAAAGAAAATTCGGAAGACCTAAAGAAAAAATGATACCATCAAAACGAGAGGAAACCCAAAGTGCAAAATGTGGAAGATGTGAGAATAATGGTCACAACCGTAGATCATGTCAAAATTCAATAAATGTGAAAAAGAAACCACAAAAGAAACGGAAGTTGGAAGACATAAGAAACCAGATTATTTATTTTTTTTTTAGAATATTTTTCAATTCAAATATTCTAAGCAAAATATCGATTCTAAAGTTTATTATGTATGTGACTTTTTTAAAAAAAGTGAAGATGGATTTTGATGGAGATGAATTTCTTAAAAAATGGTTTGTTATGTGTATGTTTATGTGACAATGAATATCATACTTCATTGAAATTGGATCCACAGTTAGAAGCATTGTTACTTAATAAATCGATCATGTTCCAGCATCTTCCGCTCAGCCTTTCAACATGAATACAAAATATCTAAATACCACAACCAGTAGCATAATGTTACTTTTTTGTTAAAAACGTGACATTATGTCACTTTTTTGACATGTTAAAAGCTACAAACATGTTATAATTAGGTAACATATTGCAATTCTTGAACACTAATACTATTATCGATCAATTACATCAATCCCCACTTCATTGACATTGTAAAAAAACATATTCAAAACTTTACAAAATACATCTTTAGAAAAACATACTTAATATTATATAATGTCACTTTTTGTTAAAAAAGTGACATTATGTCACTTCTTTAGATAATTGGTTATGTCATGCATTGCTAAACCAGATGATATAGTATACTTTGACCTTGGAGTAGTAGGATAGGTTCGACCTCGATTATGCCAAGTGACATACAAGCGACTAGTATGTTAAAAAAAGTGACAATGTCACCGTTTTAATTGTTACTTTTTTATTAAAAAGGTGATATTATGTCACTTTTTGTTCTACAAGCTGTTAGCATGTTAGAAGTTACAAACATGTTATAGTTAGATACTAGTACTAATATTGATCAACTACATCACTAACATCCCTGATCCATTGGTATTGTAAAAAAAAATATGTCCAAAACTTCAAAAATGAACAAATGAAGCTGTCGTGCCACTATTAACATTGTCATTTTTTTGTCAATTCAGTCATTACATACATCAACTACCAACCAATTTATGTACATCCACAAAATATTCTAACAACTAAATCAATCCTTACATTACAAGACATGTCCGCTTCTTCAAAATCACCTTCTTCTCTATCACATCAACATATTACTAATTAGTCTCATTTGACACCCATTCATTATCTGTATCATAATCCTCGTCTTACTTATTCTTTCCATAAGCATATAATTGAGCTGCCAAATTTCTTCTAATATGTGAAATGTTAAATATTTTTGGCATTTCATTTAACTTTTCATTAATGAAGGTACCTGACATACTTAATTACATATATTCCACAATCTTCACTGCATGCAAAAAAAGAAAAGGAATTTAGACAATTAAATATCTGAATGACAAATGAAAAAAAAAATCTTTAGAAAGCAATCTAACATGTTATTCTGCTCTCGGAAGTTTTGGAACAATTTTTAAATCCAATGGTTTCAAAGCATTTTCTTCCGAAATGCCTTTTTTCTCAAAGAAGCTAGTATAAAAAAAAAAAAAAAAGATGAGAAATTATATCAAAAAATGGTTTAATAGCCTCAATTACTAAAACTTTCCTCACAATCTTATAAAACGAATTATATACATTAAGGCACATATGTTGAATGTTAAAATGAAAAAAAAAAATCCAATGGACTGAATTTGACATTCTCATCGGCATAAGCACATGGTCAACAAGTCTCCAACTTGTATTATACGGCACATATAACCTAATAACATATGAAAGAAGAGAGGTCTATTTTTTTAGAGCAAACTTATCTTGGCAAAATTCAGCGTACATCCCTCTAATTTGGCTATCAAATGGAAAGTATGTGGTTGTAACCTTTACGCTTATATCATCTCCATATCTTAACATCTTCCTCAAGTAATAGAAACACACATCGATATGCTACTACACAAAAATGGAAAAATTACAAAATCAACAATTGTACTAAAAATTGTATAAAATAATCCTAAAACACCAACAAACAAAATAACTTACCGTGTCTTCAAGACATTTGTTCGGAGTAAACAATTCGTACCACCACTGTTTTGTAGATATAGCAATATCACTAAAGTAGAAGCAATTATTGATAATAGAATTTTTATCATTGAAATGTTTATGCCTATATCACATAATGCAAAAAGTCACATGAAATGTCACTTTACTTGAAAAATCCACCAACAACAAATATTGGTAACAATTTATTTTTTTATCAATTCCTTCATGAAGCAAAGCTCAAAAGCATCAACATCATTTGCCATCGGAGAGCTCACACCAACTGTAAATGCAAAAGTGTCTTTTACAATACTTTCTTAGTCTCCGATGTAGATCATATTCATTGACCCAAGGAGACTGAAGAAGCATTGCAGGTTTCTTTTGTCTCTTCAACGGCATGTCTGGGGTCACGTCATCATCAATATCAATAGTTTCAAGATTTTCCTCTTCCATTCCAGTTTCATCTTCAATCGCAGCCGTGACTTCCACAACCTTTTCTCTTCATCTTTCAATTCAAATTCTTTGTCAAGCACTTCAATTCTGCCTTTACCAGTTGGCGATGCAACACTCTGAAACATGAACAATAACAAAAATACACATGTCAAATTATACTAATGTAAAAATATACATAAGTTATGAGGAAAAAATATAATAAAATGAAAAGACAAGTACTCGATTTTTTGCTAAACTACGAGTGCCTTATCACTTTCTCCAATCATCTTCATGAAATTCTATTTTGTCATTCAAATTCATTTCAAGTGTCTTATCGCTTTCTTCAATTCTCTTGTCACTATTTTCGATTTCCTTGTCACATTTTTCCACTGCCTTGTCACAATTGACTTGTCACTTTTTCTGATAGGCATCTCAACATCTTTTTCCCCACCACTCATTTCAAACTCTATGCCTAAAGAAAATTAGGGAAGTCATTAAACACATTGTCTGTTTCATCGGGTAAGTTCTCCACACCATCCTACAAAAAAGTCACAAAGATACACGAAAAAGTCACAAAAATACTCAAAAGTGACAATAAGTTAAAAAAAAGTGACAAAAAGTCACCAATATTAATTTTAAACTTGAAAATTCTTAATGCCTTCATTGGTTCTTCATTAACAGCTAGCATATTGTCTACTTTGCGTTCCAAACTTTGTAGACGCTCCATTAATTCTTCATTCGTTTTAATAATTTCTTCAACATCTTTTAGACGGTCTTCCATTGGGTTTGACCGAATTTTAATTTTGAGATCTGAAATACGTTTCAAAATTAGATCATTTGATTGAACAACTTTCAATTCAACCTTAGACAACCGTCTCAAAAGTTTTTCATTCGATTGCTGGACTTCCTGAAAAGAATACAGAATAATAAGAAGCAATAAATTGAAATGAAAAAATAGTAAAAAGAAAAAAATGTCCACAAACCTCATCAATCTTCCCTTTGTTTTTATTTTCTACAGACCTTCCAGCTCAGTCAACAAATTTTGCTTTTCTTCCATCAAATAATTTTTTTTTTAAACAATTGGATGCTCAAAATCATGAGTATCCTGATCAACCCTTCAACAAATAAACCAGTTGCATACTCTTCTTCATTTTCTGCCTCGAGAGGCACAATTCGACTCACTTCTAACTGAAAAATACATAATCATATAAATAACAGAAAAAAGTTAAAGACATAAAATAAATAATAAAAGGGTACCAAACTTACTTTAATCAAATAAAAAATGCTCTTCCTTAACTACATTGATGTCACATGTTGATTACTATTCCAACTCAACATTCGAGGATGTCGAGGTTTATGCATAATGCAGTCATTCGTCTGAGCAATAGCATGGACAGTTTCATAAATCCATACTTGAAAAGCAACTAGAAATCCATTCAGCCTATACTCTAAAAACTTATTTTCCATAAAAATATTCTTTATTTTCTGATTAAATACACACTTTATGGATTATAGAGTCATGCTAAAAATTTCTATATCCCATAGAAAAGAATTCAACTCCTCAGACTCCACAAGACAAAATAAAAATAAAAATGAGTAATTAACTACCCTATGATATAATGTACCAAAAAGGAAGGATGTAAACAGATAAACTATGCTTATATCAACAACGTCTTTATCTAAAGTGTCACGACCAAATTTAAAAATACTTCTTGGACCTCTTTTGTTGAGATGCTTTGGTAATCTTTGAAGTATTGATCTTTCAAATGACTCTTCTTTCTATATCGGGTAAAGTCACCATTTTCAATACATTTAAGCATCATATCAAACAAAACTCTTCAACTGAGAATCTCACAAATTTGTCACATATGTTAAACCACATTTCATTTGAATTAGGTTGCTTAACTTGTCTAAACAACAACTGGTGTATTAATTGTGGTTGCAATACTATCTCCATCAAATCAATAAAGGCACCAAATCATGTATTCTTAAATAAAGTCCTTTGTTATGAATTAAGTCCCTGTTTGGTACACATTAAAATTTTTATTTTCATTCTTCTACTCATTTTTCACCACACATTTTTCAATAAAATAATATTTGTCATTACATCAATAACTTTTCCTTCTTTGTTAACCACAAATTCTCCATCAATCTACTATTCTAGAATATATTCTTCCAAAATAATGTGACTCAAACACACTCTAAATTTTTCATTTAGTTATGTTATCACCTCATGTGGAGATAATAATGTCACATTTCCTTTGAACCAACATGATTGAGGAATTAACAAATCACAATCCTACAAAAAGGAAAAAGATACAATTAAAATAAAATTCAACAAACATACATGCATTAGGAAAGTCTGTAACATACACGTTTGTAACATGTTATAATGACTGAAAATATGTTTGTAATATACAACTACTAAAAGAGTGCATGCACTCAAAAAAGTGATATAAAGTTTAAAAAGTCACAAAAACTAAAAAAAGGTGACATAAAACCGAAAGCCTATGCATGAGTGTCAACTCATATTTGTCTAGATTCAAGTGAACATCTAGATATGTAAAGCGACAACAAAATAGCATCCAAGTTAAGTCATGATCATTCAAACTGTTAAAAAGTGATAAATATGAAGACAAGCTAACTAGAAGTTGACCACTTATGATACTACAAGATGACATAAAACTCTTTTCTACATGCATATATTAGTTACTGTGACCGTATGCATGTGCATGAATCACTTTTGGCAAACACTCAAAAAAGTGACATAAATTTTAAAAATTGACTATAAGAATATTTCTCTAACAAAAAGGAATGTTTGATTGTAAGATGCTACGGGAGCAATGAATTAGAATGTTAAAAGTCATCAAACAAAACTTCAAATTTTGTTCTGCAGATGCTATTACCATTTTAAAGGAAGCAATAAATGACACCTTAGTTTCAAGCCCTACACTTATACAAAACTGCTAAAGTCTAAATCAAAACATTTTCAAACACATTGTCTCAAAATTCCAAAATGATCCAAAAAATCCACATTACAGCAATAACAATCCCACATACCAAGACATGTGAAGTCTATTAAACTAAAAAAAAACATAATGGGCAAACTAATTACTACATCATTCAAATTTATCATCATCTAATCACATGCAAAAAACTGTGTTGTTTTAAACCATCTAAGAAATAAGTTTAATCAGGCATAAATTTCAAGTATTATTATCATACATAATGTATTAATTAGACATAAATCTTACACAAAAAAACTAAAAATAATGCACAAAAATACAACAAATTTCAAGTATTATTATTATACTAAAACATAAAAAAATGTTGCTACCTTGGGTTTATAAAAGGATGAAAAAATCTTGTTCCGCTTTTTAGAGGATGGTTCTTCTTCAAGATTTGTTTTGCCTCTTTGAGTCACTTTTTTAGTCATTGCAGAAATACGAGCTAATAATAGGAATCGAAATCAGATTTCCGGATCTTGGATATAGGATTTCGGCTATTTGGGATTTAGGGTCGAAATGAGAATGTGATAATGAAACCGAACAGATAAGAAGAAAAAATCGATGGAAAATGGTCAAAAATGGAAATTTATAGTCGGATTTTGCTCGTAGATAAGGAATCCCACGTGGAGTTTTTAAATTTTGCCTCTGGACGATTTTTACGAATGAGGATGTGAACTCAAACGGATACGAAGGGAAACAAAGAATAAATCAATGGAAAATAGGTCGAAAATGGAGATTTACAGTCGGATTTTGCTCGTATATGCAGATTTTTTCGACTTTGCCTCTGGAGATTTGGGACTACGAATGGGGGAGGATATTACGTTGCTGAGGAGGAGGGGGGATTAGGTGGTTTAGGCTTGTTGTAGTTAATCAGGTTGGACTTTGGTTTTACCAATTTAGGACGTAATTAATACTTTCTTAAAATATTTAATTAATTCAAGGATATTAATCAAAACACTGTAAAAAAAATGGTATAGGACCTAATTTCCTCTCTGTTATATACATACGCGCACTTCCAAAGTGAAAAATAGCCCAGCTAAAATTACTACAGATTCGGCCGGCCAATTTATCCAAGTACTTAGAGGCCCAGACTTAGGTTCAACAAACGGGCCAACTTTAGAAATTTGTAGGTTTAATTTTCATTAACAATTCACATGGCAAGGCTTTAGACCTGATTTTGCCTAAGTTTTTTTTAGTTGATTTTGATGATTGGCTTTCATAATATTAGATCATCCTACAAAAACATTTTCCAAAAAAATACTATTCCAAAATATTTTTTTTCTTATTTCTTAATCACACATTTTTCAAAAAATACTATTCCAAAAAGATTCCCCCCCCCCCCCCCCCCCCCGGAAAAAAAAATGGCTCGAACGAGGGCTAATTAACACGGTAAAGGTTATGCTTCTTATCTTACAAGGTTGACCTTTTTATTATGAAACCTCAAGCTTTAATATGATATTAGATATCAAAACGAGTTATTCGATTTGTTTAAAACTCAAACGTGCATTTGGTGTGTTCAAATGACATTTTTCTAAGGCGTGTTAATCTATAAAAGTTTGTACATTTTTTTAAAAAAAAAAATTGATATTTTAAGATGAATTTCAAATTTCAATATTAACATTTTCAGTACTCCGTCAAGATTCAAGATCGAGAATTTTAAACATAAAATATTAACAAATCTTATATTCTTTTATTTATCAAAATTATGATAAAAATATTGTATGAAACGTATTCATTCTCTATCTCAAATTCACCCAACTCAATACACCTACTTTTGGCGTTTGACTCAAATAATTTAAATTTTCCTTTACACCTTGCATGCATACCCTTGCCCCTCAACAGTCTGTCACCTAGCCTTTTTCAAACACGTGTCACATGTTGAACACCAGGACCACCGCTCCCACGTGGCAGCGGCCACCCCTGCCGGCCTTGCAACCTTAGAGAACCACCTTGTAAATGTATATCTCACAAGTTCTTGCCTTTCAATTATTTCATGTCCTTTTCTCCATTGGTCCACTCTTTCAAGTTGTCCTAACATTTATATGTTACATGTAGTGTAATTAAATGAAAGGTTAGTTAAATGAATCAAATAATTTTACATTTAATTGAATTTGTGACACAATGTCATCTGAACTGATGCTCTAACACTACTGGTGCTAGATACTATGATTATGTAAATATACCTACATATATGCATGTGCTAGGCGGAAGTCGTGTGGATATTGAACCGCATTGCAAGGTGGTGTTCGACATTCATCCAAAAGTCGTCCACTATAGGAGACTAAAGGGTGTGTGGTTGACACGTTATACTGATATTTGGTCATAGGAAATTGGCAATGCAGCCTCTAGAGTTTGCAATGCGTCCCAATCGTGACACACAAATTTCGTTCCACAGGGCACATCCGACAATGATGCAGCTCGATATTTATACATGTTTCTATGAAGTAGCACATAGTTTGTTTGGTAGTTGTTGATCCCATGCCAACACATATATTCTTTCATATTATTTTCAAATTTTCATTTCAAGAGTCAATTCCACATGGGGAAAGGGGCAAGAAAAAAAAAAAGATTAGTATATGGAATTGGAGCTATGCCATACCATGAGAATGTTTTGTTCTTTACTTGATGTAAACATCAGAATAGGAAGTGACCCACATGAGAAGGACATTACTCATTGGTTTTAAAGTCTCCTCGGGAAGACACCCCACCAATTAAACATGTTTGATTATTAATTTGGTGTAAAATAATTACCACAATCTCTTCAAAAGAAATGGGAACGTTTGAGTGAAAAATAAAAAAACCCTAGGATCTCTCAAATGGATAACACACCAAAATTGGTTAAACTTGGAAATCTTGATAGTGAAGTTTCGAAAAATCTAAACCCCACTCCATTAATTAGGGAAAATTGCAACGCTTGTACATAATCTATTGCACCATTAACAAGTTGATCGTCAGAATTTAGAGAGAGTAAATAACTTTCCATTATAATTGTACAATCAATTCTTAATAGTGTAAACCGTCCGGATCTTTGTCAGAATGTTAAGTGGCCCTCATAAAAACACGTCTCACTTCAAATTTTTGAGCAACTGTTCAAGTTGAAAAACGAAGCCTAAAATGATTTGGATCGATATTATTCATCAACGGGGACTAACTTTTAAAGTAATTTACAATGATTTGGATCGACGTCTAGTCATATAATGGACACAATAAAATAATATAATTCCATCGGGTGTGTTAATATGTGTATAAAATGAGCTATTATTTATTTATTTTACTCGGTCTAATAATAATTTATATAATGCTAGCAATCGACTTTTGGTAGCTACCCGACCCCATATTGATATTCTTTGATATGAATGGAACCTTTGAAATAGACAACATTTGACATTATTTTATTTAAATTTAATTTTTCCATAGCATATTTGTCAACACGAATGGATTTCAACTTTTTGGACGAATGGTAGAAGAAATTAAATTAATAAAGAAATATCAATCCAAATGTTTGGTGGGGTTAAGTCACTCGATAGATTCTTAAATCCATGTCGCATTCATGTCACGTTGAAGTACTACACAAGAAAAAGTAAAAGTAAAATTCGATTCAATTTAGCATAATGGATAAATTAGGTACAATCATGTTGCTTAAACATAATCCATATATAGTTTCTTAGGATACCACTTCAATTGTTGGTTGGTTAATATTTTACATCATTATAGGTAAAGGGTTACCTATTTTAATTTACTTTATACACAAATCTTGAGCAATTAATCATGATTTATTAATCATTTGATTTGACATTTAGCTACTCAATTTTTTGTTGATGACATTTTAAGAATCTATTCTATGAACTAACTATTGAAAGGTCAATTATGAGTTTAGGCACAACTCGCATTAATTAGTTCACATAAATTTTATCTTCTTGTGAATCATTATGACATGATTAGCATTTCTTTTTATCCTAACTATACACTACCCCACATAAAGAGAGACAATTCTTTACACAAAAATAATAATAATTTATGCCCCCCACCCTTTTTGCTTTTGAAATTGTTAAATTTCTTTTTGTGTATCTATTTTATCCCATGTTAAAAAAAATAAAAAAAAATAAAAAAATGGGAGTTTTGTATAGTGTTTTAGGAGAATACACGGTTAAAAATTAAGGATAGAGTTTGAATTTACGTGTAAAATATTTTATTGTATGAATGTATAATTGAAGATGATCCTTATAGAAAAAAGAGCTTGAACAGAATGAGAATCAAACGTGGGCTTAGTGTGCAGACAAAAACATTCCTTCATGTGACATGCACAAATCTCATCGGCCCTAGCTAGGATTTCAAAACACAACTTATCTGAGAAGATTAATCTTGAAATTTAATTTTTTATTTAAATTTTAAATAGATAAAATTGATTGTATGAGTATTGGAATTTTAGTATCGATTTTTACAGTTTAATAATCTTAATGGAATTTAATTAAATGAGGAGTTCCTACCCTTTTAAATTTGCATATATAAATTTTATTGTTTACAATTTCAGACAAACTTAAAACAAAATTTTAAGTTGAGTAACAAATTCGAAACAAAATGAGGTTCAAAAACTCAGTATTTTTAACGCATTGATTATAAAAGAGTAGTTGCTACTAGTGATTATTTTGTAAATTTATTTTGAAGGGGTGGGTGGGGTGGGGGTAGAGGAGGTTCATAAATGGAACCCACGAAAATCAATATGTTGATCACGCCATTTGGATAATTACTAATTAACGAAAGCCAAAATCAAATACTTAAAAGGGCTTGATTTAATTAATTCTTGTATTAAAAAAAAATTGAAGACCAGCTGTAGATTAACTAGCATAAACATAATAAATTAGCAAATGAATCTTTTAAATGGGAAATTTGATTCCAAATTATTTATAGTGGAAATCATTCTAAACGTATTTGGGATTCCTTTTGTATTTTTATTTTTGAAATCATGTTTGGTTATGTTGAAACACGAGTCGAAATAAAGTACTTATTCTGCAAATTTCGATATAAAAAACTTAGGGCCGATTTGATAGGCTATTATTTTCCATGAAAAATGGAAAACAAATTTCAACTTCCACTTTTATCTTGTTTGATACACTTTTTTTTTCCTCATGGAATTCATTTTCTTGGTTTGGCTTATATGCTCACATTTTCCTTAGTTTTGTGGAAAACCAATTTCCACCAATTTAGTGGAAATTGATTTTATTTATTTATTTATTTTATTTTTTTTTGCAATTGGAAAAAGTTCTAGATACAATTGTAAACAAATTTCTCACTTTTATTGACAATTTTCATATAAAATAAAGTTAAACGAATGGTATTCGGTATGATATTATTATTATTATTATTATTATTTTTTTTTTTTTTTGCAATTGAAACAAATTCTAGACCAAGGATAAAAAAATATCATTTTAATAGACAATTTTTATGAAAAACGAAGTCAAACAGACACCAAACTTTCAATATTTTTAGGTGAGAAATTATACCAGTCAAACACAATTAATTATAATTCACAGTAAAACAAATCTTAGGCAATTCAATTCCCTATAATTCATTTTCTTTCCACCCAAATTTCACATTTGCAATCAAACGGATCCTTAATTTGTTTACTAAATTTTTGAAGAAGAATGTATTCGAGAATAGTAGATTGATGGAGAATGTGTGATTTAAAAGGAAGGAAAAGTTATTGATGTGATGAAAAATATTATTTTACTGAAAAATGTGTGATTGAAAATAAGTATTAGAATAAAAATAAAAAATTTAATATGTACCAAACAGGGCTAACATGTTTTGTGAAAAAAACTAAAACCTTTAAACACAACCTAACATGATAAATGATAAGTCGACTTAGCTTGAACGAGTTCTACCCACTTACGAAAGAAAGAAGTTTGAGACAATTTTAACATGCCTTGTGATCGTTTGAAATCCCGCAAGTGTCCGGTATCATGAATAAATAAATAAATGATGAATAAGATATCGTTCCAAAGAGAATCGCATACTTAATCTTGTTTCAATTAATGTTAATTTTAATTGAATAGCAAAACATGTTTGAAGAATTTATAATAATTAATAAATGAAATTAACAATTCTAGTGATCAAATTATGAAACTTTTGTACTTTTAGGTAAGATAACTACTAAGACTTCGAATCACTCTTATTAATATGTTTTAATGCAATTCAATAATATGACAACATATACACATTCTTATTGATCAATATTCCTAAGTTAACTAATAGCATCTCTTGATATGAATTAAATATATCCTCTCATGTGACCTTTAATTTTATATTTTAATTAAAGATACGAATATGAAAAAATGCATTAAAACGTTAGAATATCTATAGAAATTATGCAAATCATATCGGTATATCTATATCTCCCATCAAACTTTACAATGGTTGTTATAACGTGTTATCTATTCTACCATCTCTCTCGAAAATGATAAGATTTACAAATCAATCCAATTAGTGATCAGATAATTGAAAAGCATTAAACACACAATAACAAACATTCAAGAATAAACACATATTGAGAGTTAAATTATTGATTTTTATTAAAACATTATAATAAGAGTTTATTAATGCCTTAGTAATAGAAACCTTAACTAGCATTACAAAATCACAAGAAATCATAATTAATTGGAAGAGCATAACCCGAATTTTAAATTGATAAATGAGAAAAATATGATTCTTGAATCTCTTTAATGGTTTCATGATGAATCTTCAATATATCTTCTTGTTGTTTTTGAAAAATAAGGTTAAAACTTTAATTTCTTGAAAAATTGTAATTGTCCTTTAATTCTTACAAGAAATATGGATTTGCCTCTCCTTTTATGATGATAATAGGTGAGTTTTGTAGTATGAGAGCTGTTTTTAATATTTTGCGTACATTATGCATTTATAGGGCTTTAAAATAGGTTTAAAAAGTAATAAGATTTGGAATTTGAGTAAAAAATGGTGGATAGGCGCTTGAGCACCCTATTGACAAACATCGAGTTCCCACGTTCTGAAAATGTGCTCGAGCACCCTTTGGACGAACATCGAGCTCCCTTTGAGCAGTCATCGGTATTTTTATCATAATATTTTCTTCCAATATTCGATTGAGATGATTCAAAATAGTTTGGAAAGCTAACTGATCAAAGTGCTACAATTCTTCTAGATATTTCCAATTATAATGTTTGCTATGTAAATAATGGGTTTCAATATGTGACTAAGAATTTGGAGTATAACTTGTGCACTTAGAAATTGATTTATAAAAATACTTTAACACTCTTTTGACTTCTAATTGCATCGTGTTGATCTTATGTGATCTTCAATCATCGTTCTAAAGTTCGAATCAACTACTGAATATTTAGAATCTGGTCCCCGAACTTTTTCACCCGTTTTTGCTCATTTTGATCAAATTCCATCCAAAATTGTATATTACCTGCAACAATCCATATTTATACAAAATAAATAGTATTTTATTCAATTAGGTTCCCAAATATTTGGTTTTGATGGTCAAAAATAGGTGTAAAAATTATACATATGAAATACCCCAAAACTTAAACATATGTTCGTCTTGAAAAAAATTAATACTTAACATAGATGAACAATAACAAATAATATAGTTAAATAGCTTATTGTTTTGCCTCATGTCTTGAAATCATCTAAGTAATTCATAAACTACATCCAAGTTACATCACCAAGATTAATTCATCCACTAATTCAATATTAAATTGATGCGTGGTTGTGTATAGTCAATTCAATCACAATAAACTTCAGAGATGATTATTTCCCGACTTTCAATGGTCAAATATTTCTTTACTTCTCTCATAAGATGCATACTTCCAAACTTGTTCTTTCTTTTCTCTCCCAGTGTATAACTTCTAAATGTTGAATTCTTTTCACTCATTTCTTTCCCATTCATGTTTGATTTATACCACACCACTGCTAGTCACTATCTTATTTGTGTTAATTCTCCTTAAATTTAAGTGTCTCAACCTCCAAGTTTTACCTAAATAGGTACACTCACTAAAAGTCTAAATTCACAATCAATTATCCCAGTCTTAGTCGGGCAAAAAGAGTGTTTATAGTTGTTTCGCCACTGCTTCAACACACTTTGATGTGTTTTATTTATTTTTTAATTTTGTCCATTCTTCTATTTTTGGGGATCTTCTATTAGTTTTCGAGGGTAGTTTTCGCTCTACATTGCAGACAGCTTTCTTTCCTAGTAGATTGTCTCCTAAATATTGATCATGAATATGGTCAAATTACTCAAAAATAGCTTCATACAACAACATAGACAACTTTTTCCCATGTGCCTAGGCTAGTGCAATACCTTTACTTTTTTCAGATAGTTAATTGGAATCAAAACTCATTAGAATTGGAATCAAAACTCCTAATGTACGAGTATTCTCTAAGTTCCACGTGTTAGGCAAAAACACTCCACACAACATATTCATACACGGAACCAACACATCTCTAGGTAGCTTCTAACAATGGTTTAACCATCCCCGAACTATCCTTTCAATGGTTATGGAGTTGATATATATGATTTTGGTTTAGAACAATTGAAGTTCAAGTTTTATCAACATATTCTATTCAAGTGGCTACTTCAAAGATATAAGGAGATTAAATATGATTCTTGTGCCAAAATGTATCACATCTAATAAGAACAAGTTTCAAAACAATCCTAGTTTTATAACCTATTAGTGATTCATAAATCACACAAGTTATTCCAATCATATAAGCAAAAACCAGCGAGACAACCCCAAGCAAGCGTACAATAAAGCTGTTGTTCTAATTGCATCATGTTGATCTTATGTGATCTTCTTCTTCTTCCTTTTTTTTTTTAAAATTTTGAGCGATGTTGTGATTGACAGTTTGGTTGTGGTACTGTGATGTGATGTGATGTGGTGGTGGTGATAGTGTATTGGTTTTGTGATTGTGGTGGTTGTATTGATGTGTGCATTGGGTACGGTGATGGTACACTGTTGTATGTTGTGGGTATGGTGGTGTTGAGGTGTGGTGGTGGCTCTCGCACGGGTGTTGTGGTTGCTATGGTGGTGATGCATTTGTTGTGGTGGATTGTGTATGGTGGTGTTGTGATTGTTGTGTTGGCAGTCTGGTGTGGCGGTGGTTGTGGGTGTTTTTGACTAAGTTTTTGATTGATTGTGACCAATTATTTGCTTTATTTTGATAAATAAATAAAATGTGACCTAAAAAATGTGGTTGTGAATTACAAGTTGTGATCAAAGAAATAACTTGTGACTAATTAATTTGATAATTTGTGATCGTTAAACAAGTTGTGACTTATTGATTTGTGACCGATAAATAAATTGTGACTTATAAAATTTTTCATTGTTACTATGAAATAATTGATACCTATAAAAAACAATTTATTTATGACCGAAAAATAATTTGTAGCCAATTAATTCATAAAGTAATTTATGACTTTAATATTTTTAATTATATATATATATATTATTTCATGAATAAAATTTAATAATATCTGATTTTTGAAACTTTAAAACTTATTTCTTAGTTTTGAAATGGATTTTAGTTAACCTCTTATATATATATGAAACATTCCATAAAAAAATGTTATCAACTCTCACTTTGCACAATTTTATGAACTTTTTAATAATACTAGGTGCAAGCAACGTGCAATACACGTTTGCTTAGTTTATATTTAATAGTTTTGTTTAAGAATTAATTTGTTATTAATAAAGATGTAATTTTTTTGGTTAATTAAATAATTAATGATGTAATATTTATGTAATTGATAAATAATTAAATAAAGTGCTTCTCTCTGTCATCTCCAACCCAAAATCACAAACAGAAAACTCAAGATATGTTAAGGGGTAAGAAGATGAGTTTACTTAAACTCCGTTTGATTCTCATTAATGTAAAATGAGAATGAAAAATATAGCCGTTATTGGACCTCACACAAGATAGAAATTCAAAATTGATAGATTGATGTGATAGATAACGGTCATATTTTTCATTTTTATGGATTTTTAATGAGAAACAAACGGAGGCTTAAACCTTTTGCATGGCTTAAGTCTTTACTCTTTTTTAAATAATAATTCAATTCATTTTATCGCTAAAGTATGATATGTATTACGATAATATATGTATATCACGTGTTAGACTTATTATTGGTAAGTGACGGGTAAATTTTCGAGGACGAAAATATTTTAAGGGGGTGAGAATGTAATACCCCGAAAATTTTCATAAAATATAATTCAATTTTTATATACTATATTTTAATATTTTGAACGTTAGGGACTAAATGATACATTTATCAAATTATATTTTATTTGTGTCAAATATTTAGATATTGATGGAGTTATCGTAAATATATGAATATTGGTCTCGTTGGATAAATCGTAATTAGATACATAAATCAGATTTGAGAAAAAGTCGATTCGGATAAGTTAGCTTCAAGATATTTTAATTTGAAGGAATTATCAAAAGCTAATTTATTTTTATAATTATTTAATTATAATTTTGAAAGTAAGGGGTGGTGAAAAAAGATTTTCCGTTAAAACAAGAAATTCCGTTAGTTTTTCCATTAAATCAAGAAATTCCGTTAGTTTTTCCGTTAAACCAACATATTCCGTTTAATAGCCACTTTTTATATATAGAAAGATATTTTTTCAGTTTTTATCAAAATCACCAGCATAGCCTCCCTTTTAATACCCTTGTTTTTGTACATCTTCGATTGCAAGAACAGACAACTCTCTCTCTCTCTCTCTCAGCCAAGAGAAAGAAAAGGAGGGAGAGAAAAAGCTATATAGAGAGAGACAGAAACAAGAGCCTCAAAATCAATAAACAGATATAGATATAGCAAAAGAAAGAGAGAGAGAGAGAGAAAGAAAGAAAAACAGAAGAATTAAACAGTTTTTTCTATGCAAATCCCACTGAAGAAGAAAACGATGTATGTGTGCTTTGCACGATTTCATGACCTGCAACTGTAATTGGTATGTGATTCATACGTGAATTAATAAAGCTGAAATAACACTTTGATGCTTTCACTTTTTATTCGTGTCATGTTTCACTTCAATATTCATATAATTGATATGTCATATGATTCTTTTTCAATGAACAACCTGAAATTCCACGTTGGGTTTTCATTTCTTGCATTTTCTTGATGGATCCTTTGATAAATTGATGAGCAGAAGAAGACCGTGTTGGTGAAGAGATGAAGAAGAAGACAATAATATGAGTTTAGCAAAAGGACTACTCCCTTATGTTAAATCTCATTCTAAGGGTCAGAGTTCAATTCAATTCTTGGAAAAGGTAAGATTTTCAAATTCTATGTCCCAAAATTATCAACAAGGTGTTTTCAGTTTCTCGAATGGATTTGAGAGATCACAGAAAGAACAGCAGATCCGACTGGATAACGTGACGGTATGTTTGACATCGAGTATTGGACTTTACTGTATAATAAAGTGGACAAACTTGAACTCATTTTCTGTCTTAATCCTATTCAGCATACCAAACATGCTATGAGAGCTCAAGGTTTGGAGGCCGATCCGCCATTGTTAGGTATCCAAGAAGAAGAATCCGGTGGCCTTCCAGGTTATGAAACGGCGGGGATGTTGTCCGAGATGTTCAATTTGTCTTCTGCCACCGAATTATTGGAGAACCAGATATCACAAAATTATCGGAATCCAAGGCAAAGGGTGCCCGTCCCATGGTATCAGAGCAAACAAGGTTTGGTCGTGAGTGGTTTGAGGGATTCAAAAAATCAGACTGCAGGCAATGAAGATCATCATATTTCAAATATTAATGCTGACTCAGCTGCAGCCATGCAGCTTTTATTCATGAATCCACAGCAAAGGTCCTCTTCACCGTCTTCTTCTTATCACCACCCTCCTCCACCTTCATCCGCCTCCACTCTCCACCAATCTTCGACTTTCGAAGCCTTTCACCACCCTGTGGGCGTAACCACCACGGCGGAAGAGACTTTTGCTGCTGCATATGAAACCAACCCTATTGAAATGCCAGGTGCAGTGGAAGGACATGGCCTTTCTTTATCCTTATCTTCTTCACTACAGGCGGCGAAAGGTGAGAATTTGAGGGCGGGAGAAGGTGGGATGTTGTTCTTTGGTCAAGGAGCAGGAGGAGGGTCAACTTCCGTTCAATACAATTTCAAGAATTTTGGCGGCCGCGCGTTGCAACTGCACGGCGGAGTTGGTCGAAACCATCAGTTACAGTGTGATTTGGGATCGCCCATTGCGGCAGTGAATCAGCTAAGAAATTCCCTGTATGCTAAGGCAGCTCAAGAATTGCTTGAAGAGTTTTGTAGTGTTGGTAGGGGTCAGTTCAAGAAAAATAAATTCACCAAGAATACCAATCCCGCCGCTTCTGGTGGTGGAAATTCTTCATCTTCTTTAAAGGATCAACCACCTTTGTCAGCTGCTGATAGGCTCGAACATCAAAGAAGGAAGGTCAAACTATTATCTATGCTTGATGAGGTATCATTTATGGAAAATTATAATTTGTCACATTATCTTTGATTAGTTTTTAGTTTATTAACAATTGCCACACCTTTTTATGAATTAAGTCTATATCCAAGACAATCATGTTACACCGACATAATGGTTGATATAATCTTTAACATAATGCCACGTGACAACCTATTATCGAATTATTTAAAACACAGTCAACTTTTTTATCGAATCACATCATTCCAACACATATTATGTCATTCTCCTTGTCATACATTTTCTGGCACACAAGAATTATTCATATCCAAGAAGCACGATGAAATGACATTTAAATAAATGTTATTTTTAATAAAATTTTGGACGGAATGATTCAGGGTCCCTTGGTACAATTATTGTTGTTTATTAAGTCGATTGTTCACAATATCAAAGGTAATTCCAACAAGTTTCCAAAGATTATTTTATGTTGGAAAATTAGTAAGCACGCCGACGAATCTAAATTAGATTTGTTTAGTTATATGATTAAGAAGAAATTTTATACTTACACCTAAAGAATTTTTAATTATAGGATTCTAAGGGGCAGCTAGTTTTTTTTATATTTTTTTTATTTTTTTAATTTTTTCAACTGGTGGAGACGTGAGAAACATAACGACCAACATTGTGGGAATCATGTCTGGTAGAAATATGTTTCCATCTGATTATAAGTTGGTCATATATAAGATTCCATCTGATTAGTTGGTCATATATATGAGCAACGCTACATATACACGGAAAAATATAGTTAAAGCAGCTAATTAAGTGTGGCAATCTCAACACCTGTAAAATTGTATATGTATTTCCAGGGACGGATTTACAGTGGGGGCAATGAGGTCACCTGCCCCCACAGTAAATCTGAAAATTTAATATTTCGCCTAAATTTTTTTCAAGATTTAAAAAAAAAAAGTCCTTGTGATTTTTAATTTTTGCCCCCACAATAAAAAGTTGGTGTAATCTTATCTTCTAGCCCCGTCCCTGTGTATTTCCGTGTACAAGTATGATTTCTGCATATATATACATGTTTTGAGAAATAAGTAATAAAAAACTTCTTATAATCTTATCTGTTATCAAAAAAGCTGCTTATGATTTTTATTACACTATGATAATAGTTTGCTTTGAAATATCAATTGCTTGTTGTTGAACTATGTGAATTAGTAGGATATAATGTCTGTATTGCGAAAGGAGAACATGACAGGAGAGACAAAGATATTCTATCCTTCACATCCACAACCATTTCATACGAGAAAATGTCTTTAATATTGTTGAATAGAATCATGAAATAAGATTTTAATTAATGTTTCTTTCTTTAATTAATAGTGTGTGTTTTTTGAGTCAATAGAATAAATACTATTAGATTAAATCTTATGTAAATAAGATTTTAATTTCTTTCATTCTTTAATACTATCTCATATTATTCAATCCACGACCAAATTAACATGTCGTACTCATTATATACAGGTGGATAGAAGATACAACCATTATTGCGAGCAAATGCAAATGGTAGTGAATTCTTTCGACATGGTGATGGGCTTCGGCTCAGCAGTGCCGTACACTAGTCTAGCACAAAAGGCCATGTCTCGACACTTTCGATGTCTAAAGGACGCGATTATTGCACAACTTAAGCACAGCTGTGAGGTTTTAGGAGAAAAAGATGCAAGCACATTAGGGGTGACCAAAGGGGAGACCCCAAGACTCAGAATTCTTGAACAAAATTTAAGACAACAAAGGTCATTTCATCAAATGGGAATGTTGGAACAAGATACTTGGAGGCCCCAAAGAGGCTTGCCTGAAAAATCTATCAACATTTTGAGAGCTTGGCTTTTCGAACATTTTCTCCACCCGTAAGTTACTTTTTCCGACAATAAAATAAATGTTTTCTCTTAAAATTTGCTGGATAAAATACATAACATAAATAACATAAGAACGTACTAGAGATATTATTAGTTTCTGAGTTTCGTCACTACTCATTTATACACAGCAACAAGAACTGATTCTTGGTCCCCCCCCCCCCCCCCCCCCCCCCCCCCTCTTTCCTAGTGAACATCGATTGAAGAATCGATGAAACAGTGTACTCTCTGATGTTGTCTCCCAGGTAGAAAAGCTGAAAAAGTATGTTTTTCATGGGTCATTAGGTTTAGTGTATTATTAATACACATATTTCTAATCACACATGCCTTAACCCTTAATTTTCTGTACCTCTTCTTTACCAGTTGCATATAATTCTCATAAATAAATGACGATAAAACTTCTATAATCCAGTATTTCTACCGACAGTAACAGAAACATAATCGAAATTCATTTATGAAATTGTTTTTAGTTGAAATAAAATTATAATCCGACAATATGACACAACTTTACAGAATCCAACAGAATTTTTTGAAGAGCATGCAATTGACCATTTAACTTTCTGTATATCTGCCACTGCATTTTGCTGTCCTCTTTTTCCCTCTTGAATTTTCACCCTCAACTAGGAAATTTACAATAATTAGATAAATAAAATAAAGATTGTAAATAATCTACAATTATGTTACCGTTACAGTTTGCTTGACAGTTTTGTTGACATTGTATAACATGACACATTTTTGTCATTAATTTTAACAACACTTGAAATACTCGATGGTCTCGATTTTGACATCTCACGCAATGTTAAGAAAAGATGTACATTTTTAATGTACAAAAAGGTTAATCCAATAATCTAATCTACGTACTCAATGCATGTATACTGTTCAGAAGAGGACACTGAATCGAATGTCCTTTGGTTTTCTCAGGTACCCAAGTGATGCAGACAAACATTTGTTGGCTCGACAGACTGGTCTATCAAGAAACCAGGTCAGTCTTTTTAATAAGAATTAAGCTACTCAGAAGTTTTGAGAGAGAAAGTTGACAAAGTTGATGTGGCGAATTGTGATTCACGTATTTTTTCAAAAAAAAATTCCATCTTCCAATAAATGTACGCCAAGTGTCATCCGTCAACATTTCCAGTCAAAATTCCCTATATGAGTAGTATGCTCCTTTTAATAATCACCTTATCCTCTTGCAGATGCATGCATAATACAATAGTAGATAAATTAAAATCTTGTTTATTATAGGTTGAATTCTCATACAATACGCTGAAATGATTTTCGTAATTTTGGTTTTTTATGGCGTCGCTCTAGGTATCAATTAATTGTTATTAGTTAAGCCCTGGATTCTCGTGAAAGTTCACTCTAAATGTGAGAGTTAATTCTAATGTTTCTCGACATTACATTGAAGAATAAGATTAAAGGTCTTACTCTCGCAAACTTAAATTGACGCCCAAAAAAATCTTTTATATGGAAGATGTTGGTATTATACAAACCCCAAAACACAAAGTAACGCAGAATATATTTTTGAACACTAGATATTTTTCGCCCTAAGGTCCGGATGTTCACTCAAATTAGGGCTAGTCATGACCCGTTGAGCATACATCGAAGTGATTATCGCTCCAATCCACTAGAAACTAACAAATTTATCAATACAACAGATCCACGAAGGATATGCCCTCAAACACGATTACACAAAGTAATCATAAGTTACTGTCCACAATAAGAACATAATCACTAACCCAAACCTTAGTCAACACTAGATCTTACCAAGAAACATCTAGGAACAAAGATTACATGTGAAAACCAAATGTTTTCAGAGAGTGCAAGAGAAGTGAAAACCCTAGAATAATCTCAAAGCAATGAGGCGAATGAAAAGAGTCAGGCCAATAATACAAATAAACAGAAGCATCCAACGGTCGCAATCAATCCACGTGTTGTAATCTCATCCTTTGAAATAAGCGAATTAGGCTGCTGGGTTGCATTCTAGAGACAAATTTACAGAATTTGGTTGCATCGTTGAGCCCAAATTGTTAAGCATCAAAACTTAACAAAAGAACTATTAATTAAATCCACGAGATTGATGGGCTACCTATGAGAATTTGGGAATCTTAGGCCAGCTTTATACTATGTATACTATAGTAGTTATAAATGTCTTACTGTTGAAGAAAAGCCAAACTGTTAATTATTTCTTTCGTTACACCTCTAATATGGATAGACAAAATCCTGTGAATAGTAAGTGCAGAGCAATGTACAGAAGATAGATTTTTCACTTTTAATTTCTCTCTCTTTCCCCTCCATCAGATTCACATTGAAAGCTACTAAACACATACAGTAATTGATCTGTACTTTAAGCGAAAACATACTGTATATATTTTGTTATTTTTCACTGCAATTAATGGGAAAAAAGAACCCTATCTAGACACGAAAGACTTCTTGATGTCATCCGTTTAAGCTTGTGATACTTGTTGAGAATCACCATCAATCATCATACTTGATATTTTTTTGCTAATTTTCATTCCATATGATGAAAAACAGAGCCTAGTAGAGTCGTGAATGGCGACTCGAAGGGTGCACCTTGATACTTTTCAAGAATCACCATCAATCATCATTGCTCGAACCCTAATCCAGGGTTATTCCAACATGAACGGTGACAACACATTTTTCAAAACATTACGTATTAACAAATTCTCATTCTCTATGTTCCGAAGTATAAAATTGTGTTGTGGACAACAAGTTCGGGACAACAAAAATCAACACATTCTTAGTTAGACTGGGATCAATTTGGTGGGTGTATTAGATTAGGTTTTACTTTTCAGCGGTTAATTTCTGTTGAAGGGAGACATTAAAATAACATCATTAAATTCCTCTGAATAATTTTAATCTATCTGTCAATGAAACTGCATTAATTCTTGACTGTTATGATTTCACGAGTTTTGTTTTGTTTTGTTCTTAATTTCAGGTCTCAAACTGGTTCATTAATGCTAGGGTCCGGTTGTGGAAACCAATGGTAGAAGAAATGTACCAACAAGAGGCTAAAGAAGAGGCACAAGGGGACCAAACCACCAGTCCCACCGCCGCCTCCGCCATAACAGAGGCGGCAGCCACAGCAGCAGCACCCACATTTACTTCATCTAGCAAAAGATCAGAAATCTATGTCACTGAAAATGACCCTTCATTAATTGCAATAAATAGACAATGCAACTCACAAAACCAAGCAAAACATACCAACGCTCTATCCTCCACCACCACTCCCGCCACCGCTTCCACCTTCCACGAATCCGACATGTGCCGCCAAGGCAGAATTGTTGGCTTATCTGACTATGGGACTAGCAACACCAATGCTGATATTGAATCTACACTTATAAGGTTTGGGAAGACGACTGCTGGTGACGTGTCACTTACTCTAGGGCTACGTCATGCCGGAAATGTCCCGGAAAATAGCCATTTTTCACTTAGGGACTTCGGGGGATGTTAAAAATATTATGTACTCTTTAAAATAAGAATAATGTTGTTACTTTCATGATTTTGTGTAGTTTTTTTTCTTTTTTTCAAAAGACAAATATATAATAATAAAAAGGAGAAAGCATGTTAAGGAGATCAATTATGCTAGATATGATAAAGATTGTTGAAGGAAATCAAAAGGGACAATGATGCCGTGTTGCACAGTGTAACGGAAGATTTACACAAGAGTGTACACTGTAAAGTACATGTAGCGTGGTTGTAACCAAATGCAACATGTTTCTTGTAATTGTATAATCATGTTTTATGGGTTGTTTATGTCTTATGAAATAGATATCACTACAGCAAAAATAGTCATTCGTTAAACGTTGCAAAAAAATGAGTGTATACAATTTTTTGGTCCATTTCAATTTCAACCCAAACACCCACAAAATATACAATCCATAACCCACTAACCCGAACTGAACCGCTTGGAAAAAAAAAAAAACTCACTGACAACTTCACGACAGAAGCCCTAAAACTCAATCCCTCATTCTCTAATCTCTCTCGCTTTCCCCTGAAATCCTCAAATCGCTAACACCAATATACAGTTTTTCAGTTGCCAACACTGGTCATCAATCGTCCGTAGGCAACCACTATTGATTGTCGTCCATCTGTTTGTGTCGTCTCTCTCCATAGTGGTCTTTACAAGGAAGACCAGTTTAGAGCTCGCGCTTAATTCAATAGTTCGGCGTCATCATCCTAACAAGTTGCTGACCTTTCATCAGCCGCTGCACCTTAGCATCAATTTCTTACCACATCCGAAAGGTATGCAGTATCTGATTTATTTGTGTACTAAGGGGTTTGTCATTTGTGAATGATTTTTTTGTATTTGTATATTGGTGGTATAGGAAACTGCCTCTGCTTCCAAAGATCTTGTTGAGCATACTGGTTGGATTCTTGGTCAGAAAGCTGCACTTGAACTTACCTGTAAGAGCTAGCTTCTTTCTTTTCCCTGAAATGTAGAAATTGTTGTGCTAGTGGCCGATTGTTATGCTTGATTTGGGGGTAGGTTATGTAGATTAAAATTGTGATTCTACATTATGATAATATTATAACTTGATTTGGGGAAAAAGATTCAATTTGAAAAGTCTAGCAGGAAGAGGAAATCTCTACAAGGATTAAAATAAGAATGCTAAGCCATCCTCAATTAATTTTAATCTATAAAAATCAGAAACAAATTGTTTCAATGAAGAGTTCTGTAGATAACATTAAAAGTTTGACCGAATCTGATTCCAGTACTTGTAGAGCTTTGGAATTGAAATTGCACAGAAAAAACTTACATTCATTCCACTACAAAGTCGCAACTCCTTTGCCGTCAAAGTTAATAAATCTCATTTGCATATTCGGATGATCAGAACAAATTTACACACCCCTTTGATTTCCAAAAGAATAAATCATAGCTTAAAACCCTTCAATTTCCTCTTCTATTTGCTAAATCAGTTCAATATATATCACCATTCTATCAATGTCTAATATATAAACTATGATTTAGAGGGTGAATTTTGTTTTTTAAAACGTGAATAGATTAACTATATTACACATTTCTTGGAGAAATACAAGTACATAGAATTCTAGAAATCAAAGAAAAGAAATTCCATATAAATATAAACATATTAGATATCGAAAAATCGTACACGGTTCAAAAAACGTTGCCGTATCTATCTACTCTATGACAATACCTCGATTTGCAACATACGTCCAAACGTTGCAAGAGGTCTTTAACAACGATTTTTGACCGTTGCAAAAGGTTTTTTTCGTTGTACGGTCTAGATGGTTTTCACAAATTAAAAAAAATGTTAAAATAATATTTGAAATGTTAAGCTGCACATGACCAAACGTGATTAAGTTCTTGTTTGGTTTATCCAAAAATTAATAAAAATTTAAATTAAAGTCAACAATTAATTTTATTTCCTGTTGACAACTATTATTTGGGGGAAAATAAAGTTTTGAATAGTGATTTTTAGGAGAATGTGTGGATAAAAAGTATGGAATAATTTTTGGATTTATGTGCAAAATATTTTATTATATGAATGTGTGGTTAAAAATGAGTATAGTAGAAAAAGAATTTGAAAATAATAGTTGTTAAACAGAGCTTAATCACACATTTTATGGAACCATAACTTTTATCAATTTTTCAATCATATATTTCATCCACTTTTATAAAAATATAATAAAAATCAAATACGACTAAATAAGAGAAATATGGGTAAAGTTCATTAATTGTATTGTGTAATACTTTAACAATGATAAACCATTAGATGTGTGATAGGCTTAATTGGTGTATTATCGAACCTCGAGTCCTATTTTAATTTAATTAAAAAAAAAAAGTTCGCTTAACTTTATGTTTTGTCATGTTTGTCTAAGAACATTTTCAAAAGATTATTTATAAAGTGCATTTCATAAACAATAGATAGCACGTTTAAATTTAAAGAGTAAATTTTTCGTATACTCCAACAATCCTTTCTATTGTGGCTCTTCATTTTGTTTTTCACCAAAAAAAACATTCATTTATTCATTCTCATTTATATGTCAATGATCAATCGATTCAAATGTGATTTGAATTATTTAAAAAATAAAATATTAAAGTCTGTAAATTATTAAATACAATCATTGTAAATTAAGGATGGAGAGTAGGTTTAATTCTCTAAATTTAGAGGCTAAACTTACTCTTTATTTTAAAAAGTTAAAATACAATCTTAGAGCTTATTTTTAAGCATTAGAACATCTACAAGAGACTTTTTAAAAGTGAGTTATTATCTATTTTAAAAAGTCACCCGCTCTTTATAATCAAATGCATTTAAGATATTTCAATTTTTAATGCTCAATTTATTGACCCAATTAAATATTAATGCATTTGTCAAACAAAGATAGACTTGTTTACCTTTTCACATAGATTAAGAAAATATAATTAATATAGTTGAAATACAAATTTTTCTTGTATTTTTCCTAATATACCCCTACATTAAATAATGATTTAAATAAGAATAGTTAATATATGTTAATAATAAGACATATTAAATAGGAGTATCTTAGAACTAAGAAATCAACTATACTATCAACAAAGACAATTGTATAATTTGGGACATACGAAAAGGGTAACCAATCCAATCTTTATGAAACGGGGTGAGTATATACAAAAAATTAAAAAAAAAAAAAAAAGGAGAAAAACAATATAATAATATGAAGGGAAGTTGATGAGAAAAAAAGATGAGAAAAAATAATAAATAAATATGTAGAATAGTAAAATAAAGTGTTAAAGATAAAAGAGGGTGTTAAGAGTATTTAAAGTTTTTTACACTTACTTTATCGATGATCTCTAAATTTTAAAATAGGCTTTTTAAAAATAGAAGATTCTCTTAATGATGCTTTTAACTCTATAAACTAAATAGCATTTTACATTTAAAGAATCTGTTGAAGATGCTCTAATCCTAATATACAAAATATCTTGCAGATGCTCTAATCCTAACATAAATTAGCAAAGGAGAAAAGAAAATGACCAACCTAAGACAAAATATAATGTTTAGCAACCATTTTTCAAAAACGAAAAGTTGAGTGACTCATTTGAAATAAGGTCCAAAGTCTAGTGTCCATTTAGATTTGAACTCTGATTACTTTCTTCTTTTTAACATATGTTTTAATTTGCACAATAAAATGGTTTCAAATGCTAGTTTTAGGTTTTGAAAGCTCGACGATATTGAGCCCCTGTTTGAGCCACATTAAAATTCTTATTCGCATTTTTCTACTCATTTTCAACTACACATTTTTCAATAAAATAATATTTTCTGTCATATCAATAATTTTTTCTTCTTTTTCAACAGCACATTCTCCATCAATCTACTATTCTAAAATACATTCTTCCAAAATAATGCGGCTCAAACACACCCTAAGTTCTAAACTTCCATCTTGAAAGGTGAAATTCGTTATAAGACGAAAAATCGATATGAAAATTGAGATTAGCAAGAAATAATAATGGATGGGCCTTCCCAAACTAAAGGCTATCCACCAACCAGACCTGTTTCCGGGCATTCGTGTTTTTTACTTTAAAAGCCCTGTCCCAATTCTGACCATGAAAGGGCCACCTCAAAGAGCATGTTAAATGAATTCAAGTCGAGGTGACAAAATAGATGGCACAGATGGCACGATGAAATAGATTTTAGTGGAAACAATGAAAAAATTGAAAATAAGCCCACACGGAGTGGGCGCCGGGCCAGGTCTGGGCTTTGATTGATCGGACCATTTTGACACCTCTACCTATACCCGATATAACTGCAGCTAAGTCGGAATATATCACATTGCTAGTAGACTTCGGTCAGAAATAGGTGTCTACTTAATAATAAGCAACGAAACAAGTGAAAGTCGTGAACATTCGAACAAGAAGGCTTATGTACTACAATAAGAAAATGAGGGGGAAATTCTATATTTATGTTGCACAAATTAGCAGTGAAATACAATGATCCAAAGCGAAAAGGTGATAAGTTATTCCATGACAGTGATCCAGATAAAAAGATCAAAACTACGATGGCACATTGGTAAGAAAATCCCAAAGCTGCAGAAGCACGACTCAAAAAATTTATGGTGATTAAAGAACCATGCAGTTACCTCTCGGGTACAGCGAGAAATGTCTGGCAGGCCTCGAAATCTTGTCCTTTATTGCCCACAGGATGGCGGAAGCCTCTGAATGCTGCAAAACTTGCACGAGTATCAACAAATAATTTAATAAAGCCTCCCCCGGCAATTGGAAGATCCACATAGGCATGGACATCCTTCTCCGGGCAATAGCTTGTAGCGGAAGTCATATGTCAACTCTTCGCCTACAGCTATCTGCTTATAACAGACACAATTAGACGACAGCCTAAGACACAAGTCATGACTTGTATCAATAAAGCATAATTAAAGCATTCGTAGAGCAGTTGCATCTTGAATCCCAGTGATATGGGACATAACATATAGTGTATGTTTGGTAATTGGAATTGGACAAGACTAAATACAATAAACAGGATTTCACTTCTTTTTATTTCTTGATATCATCCAGTTATATTCCACCCATCCCCACCAAGCATACTAATGCTCAAGGAAAAGGAGGATTGCACTTACATCTCGAATGGCATAGAGGCCAATGTGTGCAAGATGACTATCCATGCTTTCAACAAGAACTTGGTGATTCACGAGATTTGGCGAGCAACTAAGAGGAAAACAAAAAAGAAAAAGAGAGAGAGAGAGAGAGGAGAATTAAATTAACATTATAGAATATAGCAAGAGGTATTGAAAAACACAAATAGTTATTACATCTCAAATTAAAAGGAGAGTTGCAGAAACATATCTATTACCATTCTTTTCTATAGGTCAGTCAATCCCAAGATACCATCCCTTTTCTTAGTTTTAAAATAAGGGGAGACGGGCACAATTAATTGCTTTTGTTGTTCTTTGGAGGGAGGTTTACTCTACAGTTCTCCCTCTTGTGCTGATTGTTTGTTTGCATTCTAACATTTTGAACCAAATACTCCAAGTTTTGTATTTGATTTTAAATGTTTTCAACGTTAGTGGCATAAATGATTACAGAGTTGATTCTGATGTCTCCATCTTGAAAATACAGAAACCAAGAAGCGTAATTTGTCAACCTTGATAAACCATCGCATTTTCTTCTTCTCAAAAGACAAATTTAATATGCTCCTCTCATTATCAAATTTTAACCAATGAAACACCCTCATCTGGCCCGTTATGTACATGACCAAGCAAAAATGGAACAAGAGGCACCATTATTCCTTTTGAAAACTACAAGGACAGCAACCAAAATGGATTACTCTTCAGGTTTGTCACAGCGACACTAGGGTATACCATGAAATAGGATACCTTATGGTTCAGAGTTCAATGCATCTTTTTAGGATAATAAAAAAAAATTCCTTCAGAAACGTCAAATCAAAGTATATTTCTCTTCGAATTGGAAATGCTCACAGATAATGTGGAACGCAGGCAAAGTCGTTACAAAATTATTTGTGCAGATAAAAAAAAAGAAAAAGAAAACCTCACCTGTGATTAATGAAACGTGAAATGTTTCCATAGTTTGTCGCATCAATCACATATGGAACTTGGCCTTCTATCAATCTGCTCACGTCATCAATGTGAGCATCGATCTCATAAAAATACCTGCAACTTTCTTTGTCATACCTGCTTTTTGCAAACACAAAAAACGCCAAAACATATAATGACCAAGAATTAAAACACAATCAATCCAGAACAGAAAGTTGGAGCAGAAAAGGTCTAGTAAATAGGACGCTCAAACCTATTGCGTCTCTCATTTGCTTCTTGCTCATCTATGACCTCCCCAATATACTCACACACAAAGGAGCCACGAAGTATTGCTTCTCTTGCCCTTACTGCCCAACCCTGTGAGTCAACATTCAAGTAAATGACAATACTCCAGCAAATTCAAAATAGATGGTCAGTTACCTTTTTCTCTGTTTTGAATATTTCCAACTTCACTTGCACTCCATTTTGCAAAACCCTATTCTGACAAGTTTTGCCGCAGCAGCATCTCTGATTGCATTCATAAACTAGGTAGCCCTCCTAACAATTTAGGGACAAGCATTTCTATTTAACAGAGATCATAATTACAGCAAGAAGAACAAGAAGAACAGATCTATTCATGAAGCAAAAATAAACACGTATTTGACTCAAATAAATAGCACCATCACAGAAAACACTGGAGCGTACAACCTATTGATTGATGGATCCATCCTACCACTTAAACAATTCTATTAAGCAGGAAGTAACTATGCAGCAAGCATTAGAAGGAGATAATGTGATTATACAATTCCATTCAATATAATGCATCTAATGTTTGGATGCAAACAAGCATTTCTTCAGCAAGGAAAATCTTATTTTGTTAATACATTTTTTTCATATCACCTCAACCACAATAAAATATGTTAATGGACTTCAGTGAAATCATTCATCTGCAAATAGCAACATTTGACGCAAAACCCCCAGAACAGTGGTTGACAGGAAATGGTATTCATAAAACTCCTAATGACTTTTAAAATCAAAGCCATTCCCTAAACTAGGTATGTCCCTAACATTTAAGACAAGGTTAGAGTAGTTTTTTCCATCTATGATGTAGAACGGAAAAGAAATTTATGATATAGACATGAAAAGATGTGTACCTCAAGAATAATTCGACCTCTCTCATCATAGGGGAACCTGCCATGCATGGGCTTGCCATATATGTCTTTTGCATCTTCATAATCATTGTCAAAAAGATACACATGATCACACATTTCAGAAGAGCACCTTGAATATGCACAAGCACACCCCAATTGAGAACTCTACAAATGAACGCAAGGAAGATTAAATACATCTTACTCAAAATGCATTTGCATTCAGTTAGCAGAAAACTGCAAATCCTAACGAGTAGAGATATTACTAAAAGAATAATTTTTAAGTATTTAGGGCTGTCAAAGGCAGCAACAGAAAGGTCACTCCAGCATGTATTTAATATTTAAATACTCCGGCACCAAAGACTAAATAGAAGTCAGTATCAGAAAATAAGGATATTCTCCAAAAAATATTTAAATTTTCAGCATGTGTCCGTTTCCATTGAGGAAATGGTTTCTTTTTCAAGCCAAAACAGATTTCATAGGACAAAAATAAAAAAACATAAAGCTAGTCGGATTTGGGAGTTGTAGGACAAGATACAATAGAAGCTAACTTATACAGCATCTGCATCATAATATGAGAACAATAGATCAACAAGTTGCATGAAGATACCCCTGCTTCAAGTATGAGGGATTGATCATGCAATGGCTTCGTGATGTAGGTGAAGCTCTCCCAAGGAAAGGAATATTCAGTAATTTGGCCATCAGACCCATCTGCATTCAAAAGACTTTCATCCACCACACAAGCTATTGGAACTGATTCCTGTCCGAAACTTATGTCATCACATAAAATAATATTTCTCTCTGCAAGATCCTGGGTGAAATGTCGGGAATCAATAACACAATGAGACTCGTCCATTGTCCACTCATTGGTTACAAGGTTTGATGCAACAGCATTTCTGGTCTTGACAATATTATCCGATGAGTGGACTGCCAAAGATGGTAGGGGTGGTCTTTCAATTGGTGTGCACCCTTTGGGACAAATGAAGCTCTCTTTATGCCATTCCACTGGAATGTTATGCTCACTGCACAGTTTGGCAGCTTTCAGGTATATCTGTTCAGGCAGGATTCCATATTTTGTCTCCAATGAAGCTTGCAGGCTTAGCTTGCAGCAAGCAGAGCGGGCTATTAATAAAATCTCCGAGTTACTTGGCCGTGGTTCTGTTTTCTTAATTTCAGAAAACAATAGCTTTGCCACAGCTAAACATTGAGTATCCACTAATCTACTGAGATTGGCAGCCTCAGTTGCATTAGAGTCAAGTGTAATTTCGGCTGGACTAATTGAAAATGATGCCTGCACACGTTTTTTCAAGTTTTGCACACTTCTATTCCTAATCCTATATGATGCTGAATTTAAAACTTTTTTAAATCGAGGACGAGTAAGTCTCCCCGATTTCAATTTCTGTGCATAAAATTGAATTCCCTTCTTTGTCAGGCGAGGACCAATGGAAGTTGGTCCCATATGAGCAGCTTGATGATGGCGTCCAAGATCAGGTAGCAAATCAAATTTTAATCCACAAAACCTGCAAGTATATCTCCGGAGACCAGAATGACTCTCAGAGTTTATATTCTCTACGGGATTTGACTTGTTCGGCTCAACTCTCTGCCAAGATCCTTGGTCTTGCTTTTGAGCAGCAATTGACAGCTTTAAGTTGGAAATATGAACTGAGAGCACATGCAACCATAACTGCTCCGGATTCCCAAAATGGCTAGCACAAGGAATGCACTGCAAAAGCATGCACTGTTCCACAAATTGCACGTGGTGCCTCTCCTGCACATGAGTTTCCAAGACCTTTTTATTAGTAAAAGAATCCAGGCAGATTGCACAAACATAGCCCCTGAAGAGCCATTGCGCTTCTTTTTTATGACTACACATCCAGTGTGTCCCTAATGCTTGATCATCAAGAAACTTATCTGAGCAAATTTTGCACTTCATGACATTTTCACTGTCTTCATCCTTATCATTACACACCAGAATAGGATTAGAAACTGATTCCACAACAGAGGAATCTTGAACGTTTTGGTTATCTGAAAATTGCCAGAGCTTCTTCAGCCTCTCCTTCTCACTGCGTACCAGCTTCATCAAGAACTCCCCGACTCTAATATCTTTGGAAGCTTCAGAAATGGCCCACTGAAATTGGACTTCCTTTGGAACTGGGTTTCTCAAAGATAGTATACTTTTGAAAAGCCTGTAAAAGAGTTCACAGGCTTGGTGCAAATGCAATTTTTGCTCCCGTGAACAACAATATTTCACGAGCTCTATAAACACTTCCTTTGATACTATCCTACTCTTGCCATTTCTTGCACGTTTGAGCCAGCTCGGTAGGTGGGTGTCGCAGTATAGTGAATGCCGTATAGGACTTTCTACGCAGGGTTCACTAATACTCCCTATGCAGTGAACCATCTCATCACTTTTATTATCTTGTTGGGACTGACCAGGCATCTCACCTAAGCTGCTTTCATGGAGGGCTCCTTTTCTCATTAAAGATAATGGATCTACTTGGGCAGGAGCTTCAACTTCTCCATCGTGTACAATTTTTGTACGATACTTAATCTCTGAACTCATGAAACTTTCATCATGCCTCCTTTTAAGTCCATCACCAGGAGGGGTCATTTCTTTACTGCTGTGAGGCCTATGTTTCTTACAGAAAGAAGTTCCAATTAAAGCTCGATGTTTGCATTTAGTACGAAGAACAGTGGTACCTTCACACATTGGTGGGTCAGCAGAAGGCGTTACTTCAGCTTTTGCTGAATTCCCAACAAAACGAGAGGCCAAATGCACACAACAATAGACATCCCCCTCGCTGGCATACCTCACACATTGCCTTCCTTTAGCTTCAATGAAAGCAGCACACTGTCGATTACGACTTCCAGGGTCTAAGGACTTCTGGGTAACATTAACAAGATTCATCTCCACATCTTTAGACTGAATGAGCTCCATATTCGCAGCCTCAACAACAATGTTATCCCATTTGTTAGCTATGCAATCCGAAGACCCTACCAGAGCAGCATCCACCGTGAAAATTTCATGCTTTGGAAGCACAGAACCTAATGATGCAGTGTTTACAACATCATGGCCATTGAAGAAACTAGAGTCAATTTCCACAGGAACAGCCTGATGTGAATTCTGAATGTCTACATGTGATGTATGTGTATCAGCACGACGAACTTCAAGCTTGGGCCTCTTCCTGTTCATTTGAAGATCCATGGTAGGTGGACTGTCATTACTTGGTTGGTCTGAGCCTCCACCAGTGGATATTGGATGCGAGATTGAAAACCATTTCATAACATCATGTTTCCAGCTCTTCCACTCAGAGCCCAGCTCAACTGGTGCTGCTGCATTTGCAAGTGAGTTTACCTCATTCCAAATGATAGAATCGGACAATTCCTACATAAGGAATAGGTTAGAGAAGTCATTGCTAAAATTCCAAATGATAAGCAATTAATTCATTGTCGAATGTTAAAGGATATAACAGTTGTTTTATCTCATAAAATTCCTATTAATAAGAAACTAAAAAGTGCAGTTACAATATTCTAACACAAATTTCAGCATGTTTCCAAATTAGGGATGACAAAAAAGCTCGGACGGCTCGGGCCCGGCTCGGAAAAAGCCCGAGTCGGGCCCGGCTTGGGCTGGGGCCGCTGTTAAAAAAAAAACTGTCTACTTATTCTTCTCATCATGAAACCAATAAACTAATTATAAATGACAATTTTATCTCATAATTTATCAGATAGATTATTTTGGAAAACGAGTGATATTTGTTTGTTTAATATTTATTCAATTATTAGTTTATTACTGTTTCATTTATCTAAGTGCCTAAATATTTAAAGTAAACATTTTCTCATTTACACAAACGTTTATTCTTCTATATTAAGTGAGATTATTAGTGATATATATTGCTTGATTACATTTAAAAATTGAGCTAATTTCACCAATGGCCACTAAAATTTGTAAGAAATTTCAAATCGATCATTAAAAAGATCTATTACTTTGTTATAATGGATAGTCACTCATTTATAAATCTAACATGTTATCCGACATTAGGCTATAAGGTGCCCCAAAAAAAAATAATAATAATACCCGAGCCGGATCGGCCCGGCCTGCTAAGGCTCGGGTCGAAAGCTCGGGCCGAGCCTCATTTTTTTTGACCAAACTTAGCTCGACTCGACTCAAGCCCAAAAAGGCTCAGGCTCGGGCTCGGCTCGTTAACATAGCTATTCCAACTCCACAAGGCAAAAGACAAACAAGGAGCACTCGGCATTTAGCCCAAACAAAAATACTTGTATTCTTCAAACAAACGTGATTTAGGATTGGGTTCCATTATTCAACATCTGGTGAATTAAAACATTTTTGAAAAATTTTGAATCTCCGCCAAAATTTTGAATCTCAGGAATTGTCCGATTCTATCATTCAAAGTTCTAACTCAAAAAATAAAAATAAAAGAGATTGAAATAAAAAAATTACTTCACCAAGAAAGGGAGGTCAAAAGAATGAGAAAGGTGTGCAAAAGATCCTGTCTTGCAAGTAGGATGATTCAAATCAGACTAAATGAATGATAAATCAAGACTATTGATTGTACACACGTCCCTTCTTTTCAGGTACAAATGTTCACACAAGTCAGTTCAAGTTTTATCTTGTCAATATTCAACCATGCCAGAAAATCATATTTGACATTCCCACACGCTTGCAACATTTTCCGCTAATAATGGATTTGGATGTGCTCCAGGCTGGAAAAACTAAAAGGTAGCAATGAACGGTGATGCTCTTCTAAAGCCTAAAATCTCACACTAAGAACTTGAGGAAAAAGAAAACTACGGCTACCCACAGGAGAAAAAAGTAAAATAAGGTAGAGCATACATAACTTAAAATAATGTTCTGTAAATATGGTAGTTAATTATTCTATAAATCAAGCACAAAGATTTTTCAGGGAACAAATAAGCATAGTACGAAATGACTCAAGAGTTGAAGAAATTAATGCATAATTTAAGAACTTATAGCACGGCATACATCTTTCAGCATTTCAATGCGTTCAGCACTACTTGCGTCCTGGCATCGTTTCACCCAAGACTGCAAAGAATATTGCAGCCAATTTGAACTTAAGCAGTGCTGCAGTATCATCTGCAAAAGATGGAATAAGAGTTAACTTAGCATCAGAGTAAAATAAGTAACTGGTAAAATATCATTTTGAAAATTTCCCTTTTAGATATAAACTATAAATCTAATAATTTTCAACTTTGAATTTTACACAAGTCTTGAATCTTCGATTAAGTAGATAGTGCTCTCCCACAATGATAACACCAACAGTCTTCTGCCAGAAACCAGAGGAAACCAACCTGCTATGTTTCTATTTGAATAATCAAAAAGTAACATACTTACATAAGCTAAACTAAGTGACTCAAAATCATCGCCGACGTGTTGAAATAAACATGATTATAGTTTAGACCCTGTTTGGCCACCATTTTCTAAAATTCATTTTTCGTCAAACTCATTTTCAAAATTTACTAAAAAACTAATTTTTAGCTAAACCAAACAGGGGCTCAATCTGTACCCATAAAAATGTTAAGATTTACGAGTGGAATTGTATAGCTGGAAAAGACCAACATACTTCACCCAAAAAAAAAACATTTATGACACGTGAACCTACCGCATACTTAGTCTTTACTTGATCCAGGATGTGTGATGTATATGCCATTCCGAAGTGATCTATTAATCTCTAAATCTCTAAATCTCATCTGTTAATGTTGAAACTTGTTTGATTCTAAGCAACTGGCCTGAGGGTTTTCTAAAAGATTGTGACTTTTCATGGATTTAATAAATCCTCTAATTTGGGGTATCCAGAGACTATTTTAGAAACGTAAGATAAGATTAGTTCTAAAGGTAATGCATTTGAAGGAAGAGGTTTAAAGCAATATAGATATGCACAGGATGTGATAATAAAGATGTGAAAAAGAATATAGCTTGAACACAAGTTTTACATCTAATTAGAGGAAAGGCTTTACGTCTTTAAGTCTCACAAGCATCCTTCCAAGATCAGAATAACCTTTACAGCGGGAAGCTTCCATCGCAAATTCCTTCAAAACCATCACATCACGAGCAGTCTCTACCAGACCCTAGATTGTTTTAGTAAAAACGTAATGGAAGATCAACAGTATCCAAAACAGAAATGCCCTATAAACATGAAGAAAAATATAGACAGACAGATAAACATGGGTTTAATCACTTTCAAAAGCAAACCTCGCGATTTAATTGATCAAGAATATTTAGCATTCCTACAGCCAGCTTTTGCATGATGAACCGATGAGCAAGAGTCAAATCTTTGACAGCCTTCACACCAACTTTGTGTGTCTTATATGCAATGGGCTGCGGAAATTCACTAATTGGACAAACTAGCTGTACATCTGCCCAAGAGTAATTTCTTGTGCGGGGAAAGAAGATTACAAGATACTGTTTCCTGTCATGAGTTGGTTTTGCTTTCAAAGTCGATAATGGCCAGTCCACTCTTGCGCATCTAATTCCTGGTTGCCACTTCCCTCTCCACTATAGCATATAAACAGAAAATTATTAGTGTGAATAAACTTTTAAAAGATGTTTCCTGGAAAACTAGCATAAGAAACACATTTGAGTACTTTAAGAATCTCCTTGTGATAGAAGTATTATAGGCAAGAACCAAAAGACCACTACGATTTACTAATTATGGCACAAAATCTGACTCCATGCAAGAAATTAATCAATTCTTTGGATTCTATCTCTGTGTTTATTGTGGTGCAAGGACAGAGCAAACAGTAGAGCTTTTGAAGGAATTATAGAGGAAAGTAAATTGTCCATTGGAAGTTACTGTATTCACCTTAATTAAAGAAAGCTATTTCACTTCTATTATTTTCTTCAATAGATTACCTGGAAGTATTTACTTTATAAAATTCAAGGTAGGTATGACCTTCATCTCGGAAATACGACATACTCTATTTTGGTCAGCTAGTCAATCGCTCCCCCACTGGAAGTTTCTTTATTCACCTTAACTTAAGAAAGCTATTTCACTTCTACTACTTCTTCCATAGATTACCTGGAAATATATGTTTCTTCATAAAATTCTCGGGAATGCCACTTACTCTTTTTTGGTCAGCTAGCTAGTCGCTTCCCCATTTGAGCCAACCTTCTAAAGCCTTTACACAATTCTATTTTTAACTTATCTCTAAAACTAGGTCTCGTTGCTCCAAGATGCTGGTCCCCATGCTAAATCTAGAAATTAACACCCCAATAAATATCAACTAAAAGCAGTCACACACTAGTTACATCTCAGAACTAATTATAGTCAAAATCCACTGGATGCCAGTCAACAATAAAGTCAGAGTCATCCCGACAGTATATATTAGACACAGAAATTAGAAGGAATTCTTAAAAGGGACAACCAGAAGGTATCAAAATTACAAAAATCAGCCTCCAAAAATGAGAAATGTGCAGTTTACAGCATAATTAACTTGACGTATAATGTACTCTTAAGATCTAGAATGAATTTCATCACAATATTATTTTTTTATTTCAATAAATGTAAGAAATTTGATGTTGAGGATTTCTGTTGTTTTAGGAGCAGGAATGTTACTATCAATTTAAATGATACATTCAAATATGAATAAGTCCTAGATTAATTAGTGAAAAGTTCTTATCTTTCTTATTATAGTTTTGAAGTCTTTGAGGTTAATAAATATTTAGTATGCATGTTTTACTGTCATCTGTCAACCCGTGTCTTGAGAAGTTTTTTTTCCTGACATTTAAGAAAATAAAGCGATCAAGTTTCGAATTTTTTCTTAACCTTTTAGCTCAAAGCGTGATAACTTTCAAATTCAAAGAAACCCCACAATTGATAAAAATGGGCAAATCCTGTTTTCCCATGACAAATGTTCAGACAAAAAAAAAAAAAGGATAGGTACAGAGCTTTTGCAATGAGAAGATAGCAGCAAAGTTTTTAGACGACAGTAACCACCTTGATTTGCAAGAATTTAAATAAAGTAAATAGGAAGGGGTTTTTGTATATATTATATAGAATAATCACTGAATTCAAATATTTGCAGATGAACTAGAATAACAAATAGTTGAATTAATATTCGTTAAGATTCAACCTAATGACTCCAAAAAAAAAAAAAAAAATTAGAATTAGAATTAAGAAAAATACGGAGGAGCTTTTCTAACTATCAGTGGAATGATCACAGCATTTATAACATTTCATTTGAACTCGATTAAGGGATAATTGAACTATGATTTATGTTTAACATTCAACCTCCTGTCTTCGAAATAAATCAAAGAAATTCAGTTTATTCGTCAAATATTATCAGCGTTCTTAATGAATACTTCCAGTGTTATAAGAATGATGTTTAGTGTCTTATAAACTGAACCTCTGCACTCAATGGAATAGATTCCATCATGTGCATTTCACAAACTTTTCTTAATTCTTAGGATGGTTTGCAGTGTATATTCGACCAGCCATGTAAATAAATGTATTTGACAGCAGAATCTTTTGACATCTATCAGATCCTATATCCCAGAATGGAGACTACTTATGTACGTGAAAAGTACTTCATTGTACACCTTTGAGCAATACATGCTGAAACATAAACTAGAAGTTGCAAAAAATGAGAGCCGGGAATACAAAATCAAAATAAGAAAGAGAAATATACCTTCACCCACACTGCTACAGGTTCGTCTTGTTCTAGGCGGATTTCTGAATGAGATGATTCTCCCTCCTGGTTTTTAGAAAGTAGTCCACTTTCAGCAATATCCACAGTGAACTTGGATTTCTCAGACAAAGGGTTTGATTCTCCTAAATCGCCTCGTTTATCTAAGTTATCATCTGCGAAATTGCGGGAATCATAAGATATATTTTGTCCATCAGCATCAGAGTCATAATAAGCATCTCCATTACAGAAGCCTTCTGAAGCAGGCACTCCTTGGAGAATAAACTGATCTCCACCACCCTCGCTCTCTTCGAGAGGCCTTCCCACATCAAGCATTAAGTCATCAACTTTGAGCTCTGCGGCTTTAACTGGTACGACATCTTCAGTGCAGTCTGATTTTCCATCACACTTGAGAGGTGCATTTGATTCCAGTTCGGGGCAACTAGATTCTCCAACACCATTGACACCAGAAGAGGGAGTCACTTCCATAATTTAATACTAGAAGTTTTAGTGGCAGGTGATGTTCAAATGTAAGTTAAACCGAAACATATCCACAGCGTAACACAGGGAAATTACAGGTGGGCTCCAACAATTTGCCTTGCCAATGGATCAAAATAAACCCAGGAACAGTTGAATGTAGTGAAATCCAGATCAACTTGCCTCCAACAATTTGCCTTCACCAGTCTAGCCAAAGATGACCTTACAAGTAAAAAATATTATGTATGTACAACAGGAAACTAATATACATATATTGATATTTGATTCATTTAACATGTTTCTTATATTATTATTCATATCATTTCTTGGCTTCATGAAATTAACCAACTCTTCACTTTTCCAATGTAAAGATTCAAAACTGAAGTTCTTGAGATCCTGTGATCTTTGTCACACTCCCAACCAACCTTGAATACAAGTAGATAAATTACAATAAAAAATCAAATAATCTTCAATAAATAATAAGATGTTGAAATTTACCATAAATCAAGCAAATTAAAATCCAAATGATTTTTCGTAGAATAAATCAAAGAAATTAGAAATGGTTTCATGAAAAACAATTACTTCAATGATTCAAAATGAATAAAAGTTAATGTGAAGATATCATCTAAATTACCAAATATGACACGCATTGGCATAAATAATACTCATTATTCAACTTCTCTCGGCTCATTCCACGAAAAATATACACCGACTAACCGAGCCTGCATAAATACGTAGACCGCGCATATTATACAGAAATTCAATTCCCAGAAAAATATAAAACAAAAAAAGGGCAGGAAATCACAATCTCCAAAGTATATTTGCACTGAACACTGCAAGGTCAAAATAGTGGAAATCATCCACCTTTTGCTTCAAAACTTGATTCTTTAAGTAATCAAATGTCAAAAAGTCACATCTTGCAAAAAAATGGCCTCCAATTTGCAGCCAAATCTCCAAATTAGGGGGAAAACATCAAATTAAACCTTAAAATAGCCTAATTAAAGTTAAAATTAAAAACCCTAGGTAAATTAAAGAATAATTTAGCCAAGATCAGAAAATGTAAAAAGAAAGTCTCAGCCAAAATTATACACCAAAAATAAATAGCAAGTACCAAATTCACCGAACCCACTATACGAAAAAATTGAGTTTTCATAATCAAAACCAAAGAAAAAATATTTGAGATTAATTCAAATTAATTGGCAAAAATGGTATTATTTTTCTCTTCTGGGTCACCATTTTTGGGCATGAAAGGAGCTCTAGCAGGTTACACGCACACACGACATTGTTACCAATGTTACATATATGTGTATGTATCTATATCTATATATAATACAACAATGGCACGTCTAAGATAAATCATAAATTTACAGAGAGGAATTGGTAGGTGTGTTACCTTAGAACTCAAGATCAAGATTTAATTTTTGCAGTGAGGGGTTTTGATTTAGGGGGTGTTAATTTTGGATTATTTTTACTAGAAATTGTTTCGTCCTAAGGGCAGATATATTGTATGGGGTGAGTGGGCATGTACCAGGTCCAAAACGAAAAATCAAAGGAGAAATTGAATTATATAAGGCGTTGAGTGTGTGGGTGAAGCACGATGAAAGTCAGAAAGGGAAATTAAAAACCTAGCAAAAGATTAACGGGGACGAAGCAGGGGAGTGTTAGTGGACTGGTTTTTTTTGTAACGTGTGGTGGAGTTATTATTGAGTTTTTCAAGGAAACTTTGGAGTGCAAATTTTGTGCTACATGTGAAGTCCATGGAAACCCACAATTGATCACAATAAGGACTGACGATCGTGAACACGTGTGATATTGCACTTTATTCACGATCTTGGTTTGAGGTAAAATAAGCACGATGATCATGATACGTGAACGTATGATACTTTATTTTGTTTGTATAAAACCTTGATGTGAAATTAGGATGATATTCACGAGGACCATCATGATACTTATCGAATTGCATTTATCAGTATTGTATCGTATGTATGATCCACACTTGAGGTGAAAGAGAGATGATAACCACGATGACAGTAGTGGATGTGAGTCGTATTGCACTTTATTTTGTATCGTATGTATGACTCATGCTTGAAGTGAAATAAAGACAATAATCATGATGACGATCATGAACTTATGTCTTATTATACTGCATTTTGTATGTGTGATCCACGCCTGAGCTGAAATAATGACGATAATCACAATGACAATCGTGGACGCATGTCGTATTGATTTTTATTTTATATCGTATGTATGACCCCATACTTGAAGTGAAAGAAAGACAATAATCACGATGAAGGTCATGACATGTGTCGTATTGCACTTTATTTTATATAGTATGTATGATCCACGTTTAAGGTGAAATAAAGGTAATAATCATGACGATGATCGTGAACACGTGTTGTGTTGTACTTTATTTTGTATGCATGACCCACGTATTAGGTGAAATAAAGATGATAATTACAATGACCATCGTGGGCGAGTGTCGTATTGCATTTTATTTTGTATTGTATTTATGACCCCCCACACTTGCGGAGAACGATAGACTATAATCAAGATGATGATCATGGGCGTGTCACATTGCACTTTAGTTTATATAGCATGTATGATCCACGTTTGAGGTGAAGTTAAAACTATAATCACGATGACAATGTGGTCAATTGTCGTATTGCACTTTATTTTTTAGGGTAATGTTATTCAGTGTCATTAATGTGGATTTTTTTGAGGTGAAGTTAGTAATTGGTGGATTTATTTAAATAGTAATGATATTTAGCTCCATTAGTGTTACAACACCAATTTAGGTAGCACTAAATGTGATGAAATGGAATTTACAATTAAATGAATTACACAATTTCACATTTAATTGAACTATCACATAAATCGGTGCTTTACCACTATTGATTTTAAATAGCATTATTTTTATTTAAATGCACAACTACATGATCTATTTAACTGAACGTGATAAGTGTGTCCATTGAAATTGGTGCTTTAACACCAACAACACTAGATAAAACTATTCTATTTTACCCCTTTGGGGGTGGTCGAAATGGTGGAGCGGGTGAACGTGGAGACCGAAAGTCGCGAGTTCGAATCCCCTATCAACACTTTCTCGATCGAGCCCGTCGCACCGTGCGTGTCTAATACGATTTATCTTTCATGTATGATTTGTGGGCTACTATACATGAAGTGGGATTTACCTAGTGCGCACTCAAGTGTAGAGACTGCGGGTTCTTGCATAAAAAATAAAAATAAATATTATTCTATTTTGCAACATATATATGACCCACACTTGAGATAAAAAAATAATAATGCGTACTTCATTTCGTGATGTATATTACAGGTGGAATCCTACAAGTATGGGAAAACTTATAGAAGTTATCGTAAGAATATATTGGCACCAAAATTTATAGGGATTGTTTGACAGAACTTTTGATTAAAGTTTTATAATTTTAATAAAAGAAGTGACATATGTATTGAAAAGTTGTAAATTTAATAAAATATATGATTAAAATTAACTACTGACTTTGATCTCAATTTTTTAAACTTTACCAAACAAATATTTGAGCCTCATTTTAGTAAGAAAGCTAATTTTGGAATGGTAATTTTTTGGAGAATAAGAATTTTTTTTTTTTTTATTTATGTGTAAAATTATTTTACGGAAGAATGTATGATTGAAAATGAGTTTTTTGTAAAAACGGGAGGGCCAAACATAGGCTAAATATTGTTTACGTATATCATTGAGATATAGAAATCACGATGGAAAAATATTTACAATTACATAGTTGGACAAATATGAATAATGAGAAAATAATGATAGAAAATTTATGTCACACGCAGAAGGTTGGTTACATTTTGTGTTGTGCTTATTTCTCCCTCAATAAAATTGGAAAAATTGTTGTGTTAGGTCTCAACTTATTATATAGCAAGACTAGTTTTTTTTACTAGAAGCGAATCGACATCGACCTTTTTTTTTTAATCTATCGTACTTATAATCTTTTCTTTTTTTCCAATTTCCTCTCACCGTCTACGTTAGTACTATGTTTTTTTTTTTTTTTTGTCATTTTCCATTTTTACTTATTTTATTTAACGTACATCATACAAAAAAAAAAATGTAACTCCAAATTTTATGTGTGACGATATTCCATTTTAATAGTTGGTTGTGTTCATGAATCACAATAGATGAATTCAATTTTCTCGCATAATAAACTGCCAATAGTTTTATAACAAATCCAATAAATTAAAAACTCTTTTGACCATACCAAAATAAAAATAATGTCCCATTAATCATTACATTGAATTTTTCATGATATAATTTAACAAAATGAATACGCCCCCAATTCGTTTTTATCTTCTAAAATAACTTCAGTATCCACCTTAAGAAAGTAAATAAAAATTATAAAATAAATTCATTTGCATAAAAATTAATGGCTTTGTGAAATATTTTTTTTATTTATTCAAAATCATATTAATGTAACGGTAGTTCTATAAGTATTTAACAACTTACGTAATGATTTACCAATAAATAATATGACGAAATTTAAGTGGATCAAAATCTTATCAATCAAATAACTCCCCCACTTACATTTTGACACATCATCATTATGTAAATAATTAGGGCTGGACATAGGCCGGTTCGATTCTGAACCGACCCAAAATTTTCGGGTATTTAATAAATGGAACCGTCGTGTCCAAATATAATTATGAAACCGTTCGGGTTCGGTTTCATTAAGTTCGGTTCTGCTCGGTTCCGTACCATAATTAAATTTTTTAACATTTACTACAACGCTACATAAATATAACTAACGACATTTTCATTCGTAATTTTTACAAATTAACGTAGCCCAATTTAAAAACACATAAATAATAAGCTGCTCAATAAGATTAATTCAATTAACATAAATACCAAAAAGTAGATACTAATATTAAAACATAGATGATCCATATCAATAATTTCTTTGCTTCAAACAGCCTGCATAAAGAAAACGAAATATAAATTAAAAGCTATCAAAATAAAATATTTTTTAAGTATTGGTAATACTTACCAACTATTGGATTTAATCTCAATTTCTTGACTTGTCATAGTAAGAAATTCTACAAGCATAATTGAAAAAGCACAATTAACAAACACAAATAAAATAAAAATTGTTCAACAAAAAAGATTTAATAATAAGGCTCAAATGTTGGGCTAACAAAGTTACAAAAAATTAATTTAACTGGATTAATTTGTTAATTTGTTTAAAAAATTTTAATTAATTCAATATAAAAAAAATATATTTAGAATCGGGTCTTATTCGATTTTTCGGTTCTTGGTCTAGAACCGAAAACCCACCCAAACTTATTGGTTATCAATTCAGGTACTCGTTCTGGTATTTAACTTATGAAGAACCACTCGATTCGGTTCGATTTGATTCGAAACTTTTGTCCATCCCTATAAATAATTATGTACAAGAAATTTTTTCCTTAATGTAATATCAAAACTTTACAAAGTAGTCATTAATCTTTTCCTTGTAGATCATCAAAACCATAATAGTGCGAATTCTACATAAAACAAATATTATTAACTTTGAGTACACTTTCAAATGTAATTTCAAGTGTAGAATTTACATTCAATAGTTAAGATAAATTTTATAACTTAAATATCCAAAGAAATATGAGAATATCTAGTCATGATGGAAAGCGTGAATCAAGTCTTACAAACAAGAGACAAATCGAATGTGAGCTAGTGAGATTTATAGACAACTTGGAGATTTCTACATCTATCAAATCTGAAAGATACTTCATCACTAATATGCATCGTGTCAACATCATAATTTTCTCTATTAGCTCATTGTCAAAGTCTAATATTTCCTATTTGAATATTTTGTAGAGCAATGTGTAAAGTCACTCCACCACAATGCACTAAATGTATATTAATGAAAATGGAACAAATAGTAAAGATGATCTCATTGAGGAGTCATACGTTTGGTGAGCATTTAGACGTAACAAATTGTTAAATCCTAAAAGAGGTTCAAATACTTGAAATAATAAAAATCGAGATATCTCGATAAGTTATGTCATTATGGAAAAAAGAAATGGAATCGAGAAAAAAATTGTTGAAAACATTTTTATATCTAATGTAGCTCTTCATGTTATGAATGACTATGAGGATATTGGAGGAAATTCATCGAAAAATACCAATGTATAATGTGACATCCCAAAACTTTACCATTCTTTTTATTTTGATGTACCTTTCATGTAGACTAGTAAAAGTTGTGTTAATGATAATATAACATTATAAAAAGAATTTAATTAAGACTTTGGTTAATTAAAAATAAATAGCCATGTGAAGAAATTAAGGGGAATGAAATGGCTACCCTATAGATACTACATTGCCACACTAATTACTAAAATAACAAATGGCATGATTGGATAAGATGTGGCAAAGTAATAATTATAAAAAATTAATTATAATGACAAATAGCCTATTAGGGTAAAATGTGGCAAAGTAATAATTAGAGAAAATTAATTATAATGACAAATGGCCTATTAGGGTAAAATGTGGAAAAGTAATGATTAGGGTAAGTTAAATTCATTATTATTTTAATTCTCAATCACTACTATAAATAGAGGAGAAAAAGAGACACAACAATTTGAAAACTAAAGACAAGTAAAGAAAGTACTTTTATTATCTTGCAACTTGAAGTTGAGTAATCTGTATATTTTTATTCCAAACATATGTATTACAATTATGTTCATTGGATCACTTCTTACCTTTAAAAATTAATTATAGATTCAAGATTCTACCCATTGACATTGCATTGGATATTGCATTGGATATTGCTTGATATTATTGATTATACACCAAATTGGTGTAATTGACTAATGAGCTCATATTGTGTTATTCTCAATTTGCGCACACGGGTAGAATTGAACATTTATAATTGGGACCCAATATTTTCCTTACTTATTTTGGAAAGAAAGACATTTACGGTATAGATTACTCGCTGAATAAGTGTATTATTATTATTATTGTAGATGATCACCATTGAGTATATTGACTTTTCCTCAGGGAAATGAATAATTTCAAAAGACGGACAATATTGCTTGTATGTCAAGGAAGTTCATACATGGATGACATATCCAGAGTTCCCATGCTCCACCACTTTTGGAGAGCCCATTACTATATTGACTATTTCGAGGTCAGTACTATGATGTACTTATTTACATATAGTTTTTGAAATCTTTAATAAGTAGTATAACTTTTTGTGTAACAAATAGTCTCTAATGTAATTTTTGCAATATAACAAAGTATGTAAGAAAATGTTCAACTATCTTATAGCTAATGTCGCCTACCTATTCCATATTTTTCAATGATTGGGATTGAAAAAGAACAAAATATGTCAAACTTGTAATCTTAAAGATCGACCCCTACAAATTATCAACAGTTGTTCCCTCATTACAGTGTATTCGAAATTTATGAAATTTATATATATAAGTTCAAAGTAAATGACAAGAATGGGAATTGACAATTTTGGCATTAGAGCAAAGGTTTTGAACTCAATCTTGTGACATGATATACATGCAAATTTCGTCTTCTGACATCCATTCACCATGTAAGTCTTATATTTTTTTGTGAATTTTTTCTTAATTGCTCTAAGAAGTCGAAAAAAAAAACAAAGTGAGAATTTTGAGAAGATATAAACATAATTACAATGCTTCATATAGACACCAAATTATAAAAGAAATTATAGATCAGTAACGAATATTGTTGTTTTACAATAGGCCAAGAAATGTCTCAGAATAGCCAAAGTGATAATAACACTGCATCAATTGAACATTTGACTCGATTGGCCCGACGTCAAGCTCGACAGATAAATCAACTAATCAATAATTATACTTCCAACGGAGAATCTTTCCGGATCAAAGAAGAAAATGATACCAGTAATCGTTTTCAACGATTAAAACCCTCGGTATTTGAAGATGCGAAGGATCCAATTGAAGGGAAAAATTGGATTCGTACCATGGAATGTATGTTTACATATGCATATATTCCGAAAAAGTTATATGTGCATCATTTATGTTAAGGGAAAATGCTGGACATTGGTAGGATACCTTAACCAGCATTGGAGAAGCTCGAAACAGGACCTGGGAAACTTTTTGTGAAAAGTTTCGAGCAAAATATTTCTCTTCTGCAGCTAGACAGCAAAAGCAAAATGAATTTCTATTTTTAAAACAAGGATCAATGACTGTATCTGAGTACATTACAAAGTTTGAAGAATGATCACGTTTTGCGACTCACATGACCCCTACTAACGAAGTAAAAATTGATTGTTTCATTAGAGGGCTAAAACCTGAATTGGCACGAGATATACAGATGTCAGGAATTCAAGGCTTGGATTTTTCTATGGTAATAAATAAGGCATTAGTGGTAGATCAAGCAGAGGCCGAAATCACTCAAACTCGAGAAATGGAAACCTCAAACAATAGGCATTATAATGGTACCCCTAAAAGTACCAGGATTGGCAAAAATGCTCATTGGTTTCCAAACAAAAAGTTTCAAATGGAAGAAAAATCCTAGGAGACAATGCCTACACCATGTCCTCATTGTGGAAAATTTCATAGTGGGCTTTGTCAACTTAAACTTAGATTGTGTTTTGGTTGTAGAAAAGAGGGTCTTTTGGTAAAGGATTGTCCAAACAACAAAAGGAGAAATTAGCAGAAACCGAGTCCTCCAACATGTAGAGTATTTGTAATGGTACAACTTGAAGTTACTAAAGATGCGAAAGTTGTTACAGATACAATGTATATGCTACACCTGCTCTTACCCTATTTGATTCAAGTGCCACTTATTCCTTCATATCCACGAAATTTTTGCATAATCTGAACACGGGACCAACTTTAGTACCACATAATATGAACATCATTACTCCTTGTGGACCAAATCGCCATATAAAATTGATTTTGCCAAAAGGCCAGGTTGTGTATTGAACATATGAAACTTCTAGCAAATCTTATCCTACTTGATTTTCGTGATTTTGATATTATATTAGGCATGGATTGGTTAACCACCTATGAGGCTTCAATTGATTGTAAGTCCAAAACATTGAAGATTCTAGGTAAAAACATTGTATCCTTTCCTGTACATGTACCTGAGAAAACATCTAGAATTATAACTCAAGGACATTCTGGGTATTGGGTAAGTCTGTACCAACTCAATACAAACAAATCTATTACCTCATCATCATTAACTGTTGTCCAAGAATTTGAGGATGTATTTCCTAAGGACTTATCTGGGCTGCCACCGGATCAGGAAATTTAATTCGGCATAGAGATACAACCAAATATTTATCCTATATCCAAAGCTCCATACCGAATGGCCCCCTCTGAACTTAAGGAATTGAGAAGTCAATTAGATGACTTGCTTAGGCGAGGATTCATCTAACCAAGTACATCTCCGTGGGGTGCTCTAGTTCTTTTTGTTAAAAAGAAAGATGGATCCTTACGACTTTGTATCGATTATCGGGAACTTAATAAGATCACTATTAAAAACAAGTACATGTTACCCCGTATTGATGATCTATTGGATCAGCTACAAGGTTCTACGATTTTCACGAAAATTGACTTACGATCTGGATTCCATCAATTGAAGATTAAAAAGGAAGACGTTCTTAAGTCCGCATTTCATACTCATTATGGGCATTTTAAATTTCTTGTAATGCCATTTGGATTAACAAATGCACCTACAGTATTTATGGATCTAATGAATCGAATCTTTCAGGACTATTTGGACAACTTTGTCATTGTATTCATTGATGATATTTTGGTTTACTCAAAAACTCGAGATGATCACGCAAACCAACTTCGTATAGTCCTAGAGATTTTACGAGAAAAGAAACTTTTTGCTAAATTTTCAAAATGTGAATTTAGGTTGGAAAAAGTTGTGTTCTTAGGACACGTCATCACCAAAGAAGGAATCTCGGTAGATCCTGGTAAGATTGATGAAATTCTTAAATGGGCGCAACCAACTACGCCTACCGAAGTACGTAGTTTTCTTGGGCTAGCTGGGTATTATTGACGATTTGTACACAATTTCTTGAAGATCGCCTTCCCTTTGACTAGTCAAAAGGTCATGTACGAAATTAATCTTTTGTGTTAATTTTCTTGCTGATATGAGATTGAAAGAGAAAGAGGGCACACAAAGCACATTGTTTAGAATTAAAGATGCTGAAAATTTTATTGTCCCTATATGTGTGACAAGAACAAACTCACCATTTGAGAGTGCTACAGAATAAGAAACTTGTGCACTAATTGTGGTATATAAGGAGGCTGAACAGATCATATGATCTGTGGCACCTATGTCCAATATCCAAGGGATAGTGAAGATATCAATGATTTTTGTGCTACAAACTAAAAGGCATAGAGATATACTAGAAATTTTGGGCATGTTACCATCATTAGAGTGAGGCTGAGCAACAATTTGGACATTGTTTGCAAATGGAATGAATGTCTAAGGACTTTGTGGTTTGAGTAACGCCATAAGCTGAGCATATTGCTCTTGATTTATAGACATTTGAGTTTTGTCACTCACCTGCTCTTGGACAGAAGGTAAAAGTGCAGTTGTTTGATTAGCAAAATTACTTGAGAATTTATTCGTCCCATCTGATTTGTAGCTTGGTAGATATCCATATAATTTAAAACACATGTCTACTGTGTAGCCAGGCATTTAGCAGTAAGAGCATGTTGGCTTGTTTGGATTAGCCTTGAAACACCTCTCAAGAGAATGCCCTACTATCTTACAGTGAATGCGATAACACTTATCCTTTCTTTGAGCAGATAGGTTCTACCCCCCATTTCTAAAATTACCTTTCGTCAAAAGTGCCATAGATTCACTGATAATTCCATCAGATGATGCATGTCTTCTTTTCTCTTCTTGTTGTATGATGGAGTACACTTCATTCAAACTAGGGAAATGTTTAATCAACAAAATATGTGCCTTTAGTCCCTTGTACGAATCATTCAAGCCCATTAGAAATTTCATAACCCAATCTCTCTGTTGATTTTGCAATACAGTTTTTAACCCCTCACAAGAACAACTAGATATTGCCTCATAATTCATTAATTCATCCAAGAGAGTCTTAAGTTTCGAGAAATAAACACTTACATCATTCTGGACTAGAGCTGTTATACTTTGCTCAACTTTATATATTCTTGGTGCATTCTGCTGTGCAAAGCGCTATTAAAGATCTAACCAAAGTTCATAAGCTGATTCTACATATGTCGTGATTTATTTAATATCTAATGGCATTGAGTTTTGCATCCAGGTGATCACAATATCATTGCATCGTAACCAATAATCCATGAGATGATCATTTGGGTCTGAAGGTTCACAAATGTTGTCATCAATAAATCCTAACTTATTTTTTATTCTAAGAGCTCTCTTCATCGATCTAGCCCAGGTGTGGTAGTTGCTTGCATCTAGTACATGGATTACTAACATAACACTATTCCTATCACTGCTATTAATGTAATACGGGTTGCTTGGTAGAACGGGGTCATGATAACAGATTGGTGATTCACCGGGTGAATTTGCATTGAGATTTGGATTTGAAGTTGAAGTTGAAGTTGAATTTGGATTAGGAATTCCGGTATGCTCCATTATGATTCTGATACCATATAAGAAAGCCAAAAATTAGAAGGATGAATAAAAATAGAGAAAATTTTGAATGTAGATTTGTGATAGAATATATACCCCCACACACACACAATACAAAAGAATATTTCCTAACCATACAAAAGAATATTTCCTAACCAACTCTATACAACTTTCCATACAAAAATGGATCTCTGCAAATCTAATTCTGCTGAAATAACAGAATGCCAATAAGCCAGTATATTCATTAAGCTTCTTTTCTATCTTCCAAAAGCATGTTGTCCAACTTGTTTTCCAGGTGGACTTGAGATGGATGCTGACATTGTTGATCACCAGGCTGAAGTTGAGATTTGTTTCCGTAAAAGATCTCTAGACTCCATAACTTAAAATTCATTAAAACCTAAAATCCTAACACAAGCATGCTGGACAACTCATATATTAATTAGGATCTGGCACTTTCCCTGCCTTCACTTTTCTCCTCTGGCATGACCTAAACCCGGCTCTGCAAGCTATCAGTCTAGGCATTTTGACCTCGCCCAGCAGAATTTCAAACTTGATTTGGAAAATTAATGGGTGGCGATGTATCAATCTGATAACTTTCTAACCGCAAGGAAAGTCGAGCTACTGGTGGAGTTTGTCGGCTTCGTCAACGAGGAGGACTTGTTGTGGATCTTTAGATATGAGTTTTCTTAGTGTGTGTTTATCTCTCATTATTGTAGAAGAAATGGAGTAATGAATAGTATTATTGTAGAAGAAATGGAGTAATGAATAGTATTTTTTTGGAGAATATGTGGTTGAAATTTAAAGTAACTTTATTGATTTTTGTGTAGAATATTTTATTGGGTGAATGTATGATGAAGAATTTTACTCTATCAAACAATGTTTTGGAATAATGAGAGACAAACGAGGCATTAGTTTTGGTGTGGAAACTAAAGTGTACATCTCTGAGGAGGATGTTTTCGCAATGGGGTATAAGATTTGGTTGGGTTTGGATTAGGTCCGTATGAGGACTATCCTTTTTCTTGTGTTTCTTCTTGAACTTCTTGGGGTTTTGGTGATCATAAAGGATGTGGAGAAGTGGAAGGAAGAGGAAAAAATGTGGGGTTTGTTGGAGTTCAGGATGATGGTGACAGTTTTGTGCATGAGGTACAAAAGCGCCATTGTCGATGGCGCGATGGGATTTATCTAGTATAATCCTAGGAAATGAGGGGGAAGTTAAATTAAGAGTGTGTTTGGTAGGAATTAAAATCAAATTAAAATTGAAAAATTAGCCGTTATTGTTGACTTTTATTAGATGCGTGGGACCCAATAACGGTTATATTTTCAATTTTAATTGGATTAAAATCTATACCAAACACACTCTAAGTGTAAGTTTCAGAATTAAATCAACACTTGTCTAACAATGAAAATTGAAGAAAAAAAAAGTGGGCTTTGATGGGGAAAAAATGGTGATAGTGGTGGTGGTAGTGTTGGAAGTGGAGGAGGAAGGAGAATTTTTGTTTTTTTAGTAATTTATTTGGGATTCGTTTATACTTTTAAAAAAAATGGGACTTTATTTGCAATTAGTTCTTTATTTTTCTTTTATTTTTTTATTGTATTCAAATATGAAGGTATATTTCATTTCACGCCTTTTTATTCAGAAATTGAATAAAAATGATAATTTTCACAATAAAATGTGTAAATAGAGATGAAAATGCAATGTTTTAACGTTTTGCACAATGAACTTTATAAGTATGGACATATTAAGCTAATAACCCAATTTAATAATGTAATAATTCTTATTTACTAAGTTTTCAGAAAAAAATGATCAGAGTTTAATAAGTTTTTTTTAGCATGTGATTTTGATTAATTTTCGAGCATATTCAAGTTTTCTGATATACTCTTACAACATTGGTAATTTCTTTTCTCAATCGTGATGCTTAACTTTAGTGTTACATCTAATTACACTATCGTATTCGTAATTTTTAAATATCAATTTGCAAAAATAAATTGTGTTTTTCTCCTTAGTATTAGGATCTGGTAACTTAGGACCTTGGTGTTCAAAAACTATTTTATAATTATTTTCATTAACTTATTTTTTGAGAAATGAGCAAAAATGAATTCCAAGTTGAAAAAGTTATGAGGCCGAACAGACCAGATCATAACCGCAAGTTGTTGTCGGGTTGTCCGAAGACATTGGCGAAATTTAACTTTCTATGTGTCTGTCTATAGCGTATTTCAACGGACAATCATGCTACTTGTACCGAAATCTTTGACAATAGTTTTGACATAATGCCACATGCGCCCCCGCCGTAGGCGCCCCCCCAACAGGGGGCCATCATGTGGCATTATGTCAACAAAGTTGTCAACGATTTCGGTACAAGTAGATTAATTCTTCTACAGACCCGCTCAACTTGCCACGTTTCCTAATCCTTATAAGCCTACTGTCCCTTCTAGGAGGCTACTAGTTTTAAAAAAAATTTATGGATAAATTTATTTGTACATACTACCCCATATCGAATTGTTTACCCCCTCCCCCTCCCCCCCTTCTCACATGGACGCGTGCCCTGCGTGCAAGGGCAGATCTAGTACTTGGCCAGCCCTCGTCGCCGCCCGTGCTAGATCCGTCGGAAGTAAATTTTCTTTGTTGATAATAGATATATGTTTTATTTATATTGCTGGTCATTCATTTTATTTTCAAATTTCTCGTATAGCTTGATTGGTGATAGTGATGGCAGAAAGATCTGGTGCTCCGCCTCGAATGGAGCCAAGAAATGGGTGGGGTGGGGCGATGATTGCCGCCCCGCACATGCTCTTCCTTTGAATTATTCAAAACTTGGCCATGATGTAATTTGGTGATGACGACTAATTTTTATCACATAATTTTATCTGTTTAGTTTGAACAAAATAATTGTTACGTTTAATTTTAGGTCTTGTTGATTCCTTTTTTTTTTTCAAAATACATTTTTCTCTTCTTTTTAATTACACATTCTCCAATAAAATAATAGTATACACAAATTAATTTTTTTCTTCTTATTTTTAACTACCCATTCTCCATTAAGTCACTGTTTCAAAATGTATTTTTTTTTCCAAAAATGGGCATCAAACGGGCTCAGTCAACGACCGCCCATACTGACTTAAAATCCTGAATTCGTCCATATCCACGTGAATAAAAAAAATCTCAAAATGTGGTCCACACCCCCTATTGTGAGTAGTAATTAAGGAATTATGTAAAGAAATTCGATACATGTAGCATTACCTTTTATGCGTTTGATAAAACTCAAGAAAATTGATTATTAAATAATTTTTTATTAAATTATATTTTAAGGTCTTAATATTTTTCTCATTATAACAATTATGGCTTTAACTTTTTCATCGAATTTTTGTCTTTATTCTTCTATTCATTAGTACAACTCGGCCTTGATAATTTATGTCAAAAATACTCAATTCATGTACTTTAAAATTAGAGAAAAAAAAAATATATATATATATATATATATATATATATATATATATATATATATATATATATATATATATATATATTTGCACTTTTACATTCTTTGTATTTTTTAAAAAAAATTGATGGACAAATAAGTCTTTTTACAGTTACCCAACGTGATTTTTGGATGGAAACTGTTATTTGAGATGATATGTGTTAACTAATCTAAGATCGAGCATAAGAATTTGTCAAAAAAAATTAGGGACTTAAGTGATATAATGAGCAAATGTTGAGGATTTTAATTATAAAATTGGTGCAACTAATAAAACATGTGGCTCGAATATAATTACCTTTTAAGATAACTAATAAAACACGTGGCTCGAATATAATTACCTTTTAAGATTCTACTTATAACTGTTCCAATTATGTATAGCCCTTGTTTGTTTTGCATTAAACATCTAAAAAGTGGGGGAAAAAAGGACTGTTACTTTCAGATGTGGATCCCAACTGTGATATAAATGGTTAATTATGATGGTTGGCAACGGTTGAAATTTTTCTAAATATGAAGAATTAATGCCAAACAAACCGGGGCATAGTTAAAATACCACTTCTAACCCTGATTAATGAATTATTTCCTTTTTCTTTCTATAATTTATGTTTTCATTTTGTAATTTTAAAAATGACTATATAAATGTAAAATAAATTTTACAGTACCAACGGCTACGTTAATGATACAAAAGGAAGTCTTTATGTTATTCATTTTATTAATTGTATACATGCATAATAATAGATCACTTGGATGGTTGCATACAAGCATAATAAAAATCGATGTCAACACTTTCTCGATCAAGTACATCGCACAAGGCTTGCCTAGTACATTTTATGTCTCTTGTGTGGTTTGCGAGTTATTACACATGGAGCAAGGTTTACTCAATGTACACTCACAAGTAGCGATTGGGGATTCCTACATCAAAAAAAAAAAAACTTTAGTTGTTGTTTTTGGCATTTTACTAGAAGCGATTACGTCCTTTCTAGATTGTTATCGTTTGTAGATCCTTTTGTAAGTCTGAGTATGATCAGAGTACCTACATTATACTTTGATTAATATAATTCACATTTACAGATAAAGAAAAAGAATTAATCTATGTTCATTGACCAAACATATCTTCATGACAAGAAAAAAAATACCTAATCCAATTTACAAAGTTCATTACATAAAAATATGTTTAGGTTTAGCCAAGAAATTTCTTCATCGGTAAATTTGCGTTGTTCTAAAAAAATGCAACATAATATGCTATCACGAACAAGGACGGAGCTAGGGGGACGGGAGGGGGCGACCGCCCCCCCAACATTGTCCGCGGTACACTATTCCTAGTTAATTTGTAATGTATTTTTCAGTTTCGCTCCTCTCCAAGATTTTGACTCGTCCCAAAATTTTGAAATTTTTTTTTTCCATTAATAAATATTGAGCAAATAACTTACACTTTAAAATTCAACCAACAAAAATCTTAGATCTAAACAAAAGATCCAATAGTTACTTAAATAAATAAATAGCCAAAATCCAATCCAAAATCTAAATTCCCAATTCTCAAGCTCAACTAATTAAAACTCAATTCCCAAGCTGGTTTATGCATAATACATATTTACTTGTTTTGTCTAGTGTATAATTTTGATTTCTCATTGAAAGGAAAATGTTGGGATTGTGATTTGTGACTGATGCACAGTTAAAGTTGATTTCATCATTTTATGTGTTCAATCCTAATAAGTCTTATTCATGAATATTTGAATTTAAGAATTAAGTAGAGTAGTTGATGTTAGTTTGTGTAATTGTGTTAATTATTGAATATTTGAATTTAAGAACTAAGTAGTAGAATAGTCAGTAGTGATTGAATTGAACATTGAATTTCAGTACTATTTTGGTACTCAAAATCATCGTTTTCAATTCTCTTAGTTAAAAAAAAAAATTCGGGGGCTCCGCCCCCCTCCACCCCCCGTATTTTCGCCCCCCCAACTAAAAATCCTAGCTACGTCCCTGATCACGAAGACATACTAGATTAATGAAAAGTTATTAGATAATTTCAGGGACAACTTATATCATGTTTGGAGAAATTGACAATGTACTCATTGTTTAACTTTGCAACAAAATTTGTTTTTCTCTTGCCTTTATATATATATATATATAAAGGCAGGTGACATTCAGGTGACATTCAGGTGACATTGTACATTCAGGTGACATTGTGTGATGTGTCAAAATTCGTATTATTGATTATTTAAAGTGTTGTTAAAATCAATGTATAAAAAAAGTACTGGTCCGTTTGATTCAAAGATGAAATTTGGGTGGAAATAAAATAAATTGCAGGGAATTGAATTGTCTATAACTTGTTTTATTGGAAATTATAAATTAATTGTGTTTGATTTGTATAATTTTTCGATGGAAAATATTGAAATTTTCTAACTTTTGATGTTCATTTGGCTTTATTTTTCATAAAAATTGTCAATTAAAGGGATAAAATTTCTTACAATTGAGGATATAATTTGTTTGGATTGCCAAAAAAAAATGAAATATTTTTTTGTTCGTTTGACTTTGTTTTACATGAAAATTGTCAATTTAAGGAATAATTGTTTGGGTAAATAGCACAAAACGTCCATACATTTCATTTTTTTTTTTTGGCATTTTCATCCATATCTTCTACTTTTCATTGTGCAAAAGGTCATTTTTAACAATTTTTCAAATAAAATGAAGATTTTACCCTCATATTCAAATGAAACAAAAAGAAAAGAAAAAATAAAAATTAATTGCAACTATACTCCCAATATTTTAAAAAAGTACAAACGAATCCTAAATAAATTAGAAAAAAAAAAATCATTTATCCATCTCCACCCAAACATACACGTACTAAACCTTGCAAGAAACTCCCCACCCAATGCCACCGCCTCCTCCTCCAACACTGCCACCGTGCCTATTCCCAATTCCCCTTCCATTTTCCGTCCCAAACATATCAAACTTGACAAAAATGAGAATGAAATTTCTATTCCATTTTCCATTAAAAAAAAAAAGAGCCTATCAAATAGGCCATGCAGTACCAAACTTGATATTAACGTTGTCAAGATTGATCTAAAAATGGTAAAGGGAGCTCGAGATTGCTTGTCGGTTAGTGTGCAGCGAAGTCAATGACCTCGTGGAACTAAAATTTGCCATAAATAGTAAGATCCAGTGTTCAAGAAAATTGAGGTAGCGATGTATTAATTGAATAACTTATCAATTTTGGATCATCATTCATTAATATCAGTAAACGCAATTGATGTCAACGTGGTGTTAGTTTAGGTCATAGCATAGTTCATCGTCTAAAATTCATGTCATTTTTTTTAATAAATTGTACGCCCTTATATGATGACCATTATTTCAAAATTCTTTTCATACTCATTTTTAATCACATATTTACGAAATAAAATAATTTATACATAAATCTAAAACTTTTTAACTACACATTTTTTTAAAGATCACCATTCAAAACACGACTTTTCCCAATTATTGGTGGTCAAACAGAGGCTTATTTTTTTTTTATTGATATAATAGAAAACTAGCAGAAAATATAATTCATTTCTTTAGTTTTTATAACGTACTCTTTATCATTTTTTATAAAAATAACTTTTCAGTCTATCTTCACCACAAATTATAAAATAAAAAGGGTTTAATCGAACAAAATGTCCCTACATTTGGCATGTAATGTGCAAAACATACATACGTTTCAAAATTTTACATTTTCACCCATATTTCAACGTTTCATTGCAGAAAATGTCATTTTCACTTATTTTTAACGTAAAATGGCCAATATACCTTCATATATAAATAAATAAATAAGAAAAATAAAGAATAAATTGTAATCTTACTCCTAAACTTTTTTAAAAATGCAAATGAGTCCAAAATATTTGAAAATATTAAAAAAAAAAAAAATTCTTTCACTCTTCTCCTCCACCTACCTCCGCCTCCTCTGCCGCCGCCGCCGCCAAAACCATTGGAATTTCACCCCTTTATTTTGACTCCAAAAATTGGCTTGAACTTTTTCTCTCTTTTCGTGATGTGTGAGTAGCTATGTCAACGAGTCGAGCCAAACCGAATCCGGCCAAAAAAAATAAGGCACGGCCCGAGCTTTTAGTCTAAGCCTTAGCGGGCCAGCCGAGCCAATCCTAGGCCAACTAGATTTTTTTTAATGTCAAATTTACATTTTTTACTTAAAAAATTTAAAATTTATGCGGTTTATAAGTACTATAAATTAAATAAAAAGCTCAGGCTCGGCTCGAGCTTTTTTGTGCCGAGCCTTTTTGGGCTCGAGCCGAGCAAAGTCCGGTCAAAAAAAATAAGGCTGGCTTGAGCTTTTTTCAAGCCGTCCGAGCTGACGAGCTTTTTTGCCATTCCTACGTGTAAGGAACGACATTTGACTCCAAAATTTGGCAAACAAGGGCTGTAATGCAATTGAACGATTATCCAACGTTGTCTGAGCCTGAATTTGAGTTTTCTCAAGTTGATTCGCATGTTAGGGCACAAGTGAGCCACGAATGGATTGACGAATTTCCCATTTGTGCAAACGAACCATTCGTTAGGTCAATCTAAAATTGTTTCATTTAGTTGATAAATTGAAGCAATTGAATCATTACCCAGGGTCGTTTTACCTTTAATTACATTTTGGTTGATGCAATTTGTAGATTGGAGTTGTGGAGGGATGCCAATTGAAAGGGGATTAGACCAGTTTTTAACGCAGCATTGTCCACCGCGCACAAGGTGATTGTTTCTCGGTTGTTTATATCCCCCCCAGGTAGGTCCGGTTTAAGTAGTGGTTGAAGGTCGAGAACTCAGGGGACTTGGCTAGGATGCGGATGATATTGTGGGCGTCGGTGGTGACGGAGAAGAATAGAACAACGATCGCCACAACAACGGCGAGTCGGAGATATGGGTGAAAATGCAATGAAACGTTGAAATATTGATGAAAATGCAAAAAATTGAAACGTATGGACATTTTGCACACTACATTTGGTAAGGACGTTTTGTGCGATTAAACCAAATAAAAAAGCGAACTACGTTTACAAAATTCCCAAATACATCTTCAAATAATCCTCTCTAGCTGCATGTTTGGCTATATATATATATATTACAGATCAAAATTTAAAAAAAATTACTTATTTGTAAGTTTTTTTTTCTGACTTTATTCAAGTTATCGTGAAAAGTAAGAGGGGATATATGAAACGTATGTTGATTGTTCTCTGAAGTTAAGTTTTTTTCTTCGTTACGTGAAAAGGGTGAATGCAATCTCTTGATAAAAGTAACTTCTTATACTATAGGTTAAGCAAATATATATCTAAACATGTTAGATAATAAAGTTTTACTTGAAAGTAAATTTAAACTACTTTTAAGCTAAAAAAAAAACATGTGAGCACTCCAATACAAATATGAAAATTAATCTTTTCAATACGAATGGTGACTTGTGAACAAGGTTCAAAAAGGATTAAGTGTGTTAAGGTATTGAGGTCGAGCCTCAAACTTCATGAGCGAGCACAGGTTTAAGTTTTTTTTTTTTTTTTTTTCCCCCTATTTTGAATATTTTTTTTTTCTAAAATAATTAAAATAAAGCATTCAGAACCTCATAAATATATTTTATTTCAACAAAAACATAATTTTCAGAGTTATGAATACCCAAATCAATAATATTTTGTTCGTGAGCCAAGTTTGTGTTAGGTTTTGAATTTTTTTGAAAGACTTATTTTATTTTTAAGTTTTAGCAATGATAGAATATTTTGTTGACCTCAACTTCAAAAACAAGAAAACATTAATTGTCAAACAAAAATATGCGACTTTTTTTTTTTTTCTTTGTATTTTCAAGAGATTCTTTATTTATAAAGAATATCTTATGTATTTTAAAGATCATCTTTAAATTTAGAAAGTCAAAATTTTTAAACGCTCTAGCAAACTATCTATTTTGATCTTCATTTTACATTTTTCTTAAAAAAATATTTATTGATTTATATTTTATTTAAAATAATTCTTTATATATAAATTGGGGTTAATTTCACAAATGGTCACTGAAGTTACCTGAAAATTTCAAAACGGTCACTGGAGTTTTAAAATTTCAGAAACGGTCACTGAAGTTTGAAATTTCTTTCAAAACGGTCAGATTTTCGGATTTTTTTGCCCAGTTTGGGTAGATGACTTCGTAGGTTTATTTGGGCCGAATCACTTGGAGTTTTGGGGAGATTTTTGGTGGTAATTGAAGAGGACATCGTGGGCTTTCCAACAGTATCTGAATCGACAGTTTTGGTGGTCGAAAGTTGCCGAAACATTGCCTCAAACTTGCCCAAAAAATCTGAAAATTTGGGCAAATTTTCACAATTTTCGATTGCTGACTTTGTGAGTTTATTCCGACCGATTCACTTGGAGTTTTGGGGAGATTTTTGGTGGTAATTGAAGAGGACATCGTGGACTTTCCAACGATATCCGAAATCGACGATTTTGGTGATCGAAAGTTGCCGAAAAATTGCCTCAAACTTGGCCAAAAAATCTGAAAATTCAGTAACCGTTTTGAAAGAAATTTCAAACTTCAGTGACCGTTTTGAAATTTTCAGGTAACTTCAGTGACCATTTGTGGAATTAAGCCATATAAATTGATCAATCAAATTTGAATAGTTTAAGAATAAAATATTAAAATATGTGATTTATTAAATACTATTATTGTACATATCACACTATTGTCCAACACGTAGGAATAGATGGTGGATTTGATTTTCTAAATTTGAAGAGTCGAACAAACACTCTAGTTCATTTTTAAGCATTTATTATCTAAAACAAATAGTATTTTATATTCAGAGAGTCTCGTAAAAATGTTTTAAATGGTTAATTTTTTCGTGTCTCGAGCCTAAACGGATCTTTTAGAACCGCGTAAGTGAATAACTACGGAAAGTGACAAAATAAACGAAGGGGGTCCCTAGTCCCCCTATATACGTAATTACATAAAAAAAAAAAAAAAAAACGTGGGCCACATAATACCACAAGTCCACACTACACCCTGTCACCCACAACCACAAGTCTACATGTTGGCACCCTGCCCACTAGGAGGCAGACATACCACCTCACCCCAGTCGCCTCCTGGTTCAATTCCCGGTGCATTCCTCCTCCTATATATATAACATTAATCCTCCACTAGATTTCACGTCACTGTCGTCTCTATCCCACAAAAATCAATAACCTTCATCTTCATCACAAGAGTGGTGCTGTATCGTGTCGTTTTTGGTTCTGTGCGACTGAACGAAGGGAGGAAACTAATGGGTATATGCAGTTCTTGTGAGTCGAAGACTACTTCGACGGCAAAGTTGATATTGGATGATGGAAGATTACAGGAGTATTCGTATCCGGTGAAAGTTTCGTACGTCTTACAGAAGAATCCGGTGTGTTTCATTTGTAACTCTGATGAAATGGATTTCGACGTCGTAGTTTCGGCGGTGAGAGATGATGATGAGCTGCAGCTGGGTCAGATTTACTTTGCTTTGCCGTTGAACCGGTTGAAACGCCGGCTGCTGGCGGAGGACATGGCGGCATTGGCTGTGAAAGCTAGTTCTGCGTTGACAAAGAGTGGTTGTTGCGGCGAGAAATGCGGAGGATACTGCCGGAATATTCTCGTTTTACCCGATGAGAACGGTATGAAGCCGTCGAGAAAGGTGGCTGGTGGTGGACAAAGTGGGTTGAGAAGGGAGACAAGTAGTGGAGGCTACGGGAGGAGGGGAAAATTTACAGCGAAGTTGAGAGCTATTCCCGAGTAGGGGGTGTTTTGGGAAATACAAGGCGTAATTCGTTTCGTAAATATTAGTTTTCTAGTAATTTTGCTGTCCTAGTCAACGAATCTCGAGGCTGTATTACAAATATGCCCTTTTATGAGTTGTTAGTCAACAATAACCACGTTAATTTATGTCTATTTAATCAAGTGCCGATTTATGAACTCCAAATTAATTGGATCAGCTTATGAATCTCCTCTCTTTAATTTCGAAATTATCTGTTTTTAAAATATCTATAATAAAATAAGATAGTTGTTTCCGTATAAATGTGTCTATTCTCAAATTGCCACATAGTTTTCAAAAGGGTTGTTGGCATACTCAACGTGGTTCAGGACATGTAGTTGGATGTTCATTGAGATGGCAAACCTCTTTTAAATGTTTTCTAGATAAATCTCTTCAAGTATGTTATATACCAGCGATGCCTAACATAAGCATGACTAATCCAATTCTTCATTTAACTCTCGAGTTGTGTAAATCCCTTTGGCTCAAGAAGGAACAAAGTGAGGGTTGGACCTCTATAGGATTCATCGCTATCACCATCTTATTGGTACATTCGCAAATAGCCGGAACCAACCTCTATGTCATCATAAAATATTTTAACTTCAAAAGAGTAACAGACGGAGTTTGCAATTATCAACGTCCTCCGTCTAATATAATTGTTACTCAAGGGACCATTGTTATAGTTCGTCAACAAAGAGACTTCATCACCAAAGAGGCTTCATTTGAAAAAAGTCGTCATCGCTAAAAATCTTCACCGTTAAAATGCCTTCTGTCATAGATGGACGCACTTCATAGTAGTATAATCAACTAATTCGTTTGAGTTCCACCTCTTGAATGGGTACCATGTACCTAAGTCCTCTACCTAATATAAATATTAAGGAGGACTATTTTCACACCTTCAATTCGCCTAGGGGCCACTTATGCACCGCCACGTAAGCTAATGTTAGCCTTCCATGTAGAGACCTCACTTGCTTCTCACATGCTTCGCCTAAACAATGGCAAGATAATATATTCACTAGCTTCGCACATGCGGCAGCATCGCCCGACAACTCACACAATTTCCATGTAAAAGTAATCTTGATCAAGCCTTACGCCATGGTCAAGATTCACATATAGACCTTGCTAGTTTTGTACATCACTATGAAAAGAAAACGAAAGAAGTGTGCTTTAAGTTAGATTAAAATCTAGCAAACATGGCTTAATATTGAAGCAGAGGACTAAAAAGAAGCAAAGAAAGAAGTTGTGGCAACTAATGACAAAAGCGACTTCTTAAGAAAGAATGAGTTGTTTTCCAAATCATTACCCTCAGAGAATTGATGCATGAAACAAATAATGTTTATAATTTAGTTTCAATGACAATTTCGATAACTAAGATTTTCAATGAAAACTTTGAAGAAGCAATGAAGCTACTTGAAAAAGATGAGGAGACTTGTAGTATGTTACAAAAAAAAGTTTAAAAAAGAGATTATCATTAGAGCTGTGAAACTCTTGCCGATGATACAACAACATTGGATCCACCAATTGTAGGCCCAAAAGAATAACAATTTAAGATTAAAAAGAAATTTGGTGAATGGGAAAAAGAAGGCAAAAATGGTAATAAGGCTAATTAGCACAAAATGTCCTTATCTTTCAATGTTTTTGTGCAAAACACTCATACCTTTTACTTTTTGGCATTTCACCATCATTTTCATCTTTCATTACGGAAAAGGTCATTTCATTCATCTGTCACCAGTTGCTCCGTTAACTCAACACAAAAACCAAATTTTCTTCTCAAAAACCAAGGATAATATAGTTTTACCTTTGAGACAAAGCCACAAAACACTTTTATTTATTCCATATTTGTGATGTTTGATAGATTTAGTAAGATGACACATTTCATTCCATATCATAAAATCGATGATAACATTAATATTGCGGATCTATTATTTAACTAAGTAGTGCGCTTACATGAAATTCCTAGAAGCTTTGTATCACATAAGGATGTTGAATTCCTTAGTTACTTTTGGAGGATTTTGTGGAATAAGTTAGGGACCAAGTTATTATTCTTTACAACTTGTCACCCACAAACTGATGGACAAACTAAGGTAGTTAATAGTACTATGATACAATTACTACGCACAATAATTAATAAGAGTTTGAAGAGTTGGGGTTGGGGTTGGGAGGAGTATTTACCATTTATATAATTTGCATATAATAGGGCAATACATTCTACTATTTATTCGCCTTTTGAAATTGTATATGGTTTTAATTCACTAACACCTTTGAATTTAATTCATTTACTTGTGAATGAAAGAGGTAGTTTAGATGGAAAGAAGAATGCAGAATTGGTGAAATTACTCCATTAAAAGATAAGGATGCAAATTGAGAAAAAAAATGAGCATTATGTTTCTCAAGCAAACAAGGGACGAAAGCGCGTTACATTTGAATCAGGAGATTGAGTTTAGGTGCACTTGAGGAAGTGCGTTTTCTAGAACAAAGAAAGTCGAAGTTATAGCCACGGGGAGATGGTCTATTCCAAGTCCTTAAAAAGATCAATGACAATACCTACAAACTAGATCTTTCAGGTGAGTATAATGTTACAGCTACTTTTAACATCGTCGATCCTTCTCTCTTTGATTGTACAGATTTGAGGTGGAATCCTTTTGAATAGGGAGTGGATGATGTGACCATGATGTGAGGATAAGTTCGAGCAAGTATCCATTGATCGTTGATGGATGATCGATGACCAGGTAACGAGCGAAGCGAGTCAATGAAGCTATGTGATTGTTTACTCGAGCTACGATGGACGAAACATTGAGCACAATAAGTAAATGAGCAAGTTTCGTGTTGGATTTGGAAGAAGAAACTAGATGGATTTGATACAAGTAGTGGACGACGAAATCACTCGACATTGATCACTTGCAGGAAATAATCTTCAAGGGTCTTTATTTTCTAGTCAATGGATGCTACGCTAGAAACATCTCTAGTATGTAATTCTTCTAAAGTGGCATTTGCAATTCCAAGCATATTCTTCTGTTGCTTATAGGTTTGAAGTTCATTACGGAGTCTATCTAACTCGAAAGTTAGCTGACTAATTTTATCTTCCAATGAAGAACAAGTGTACTTCTGGCTAAATGTTCAAAGCTTCAACTTCTCAGTCTTTTCTTCGGTAGTTGGACACTCTAAATCCTGCTTTCTTTCAGATAAATAAATGTCAACTTCTTTAAGAAACACGTTTATGCGTTCTATCAAAGGTGTCGAATCTGCGTGAAATGAGCTGGTAATCACGTTTTGAAGAATTAAATTATTCTCATCCTACCAAGATCGGATGTTGAAAAACTCATGCTTCAAGACGTCCCTAAAACACTTATGAAGATAATTGGTCATAGCTTCTTGTAAAGTAACCTTCAAGTAATGAGACTCTTGAGTTATCTTAGGCGGGGGACCAGCCATAAAAGAACAAATTTGAGTTGCCCGATGATTATTTGTTTCTAAGGGTGGAATGTTAACTAAAACCAATGAAGGTGGAGCAGCTGTAACTTTTTGATTGATCTCTGAAATGTTAGCCCTCCAATCATTCTCGCCAGTCTGATCTTGCAAAGAGTTCGGGTTCATAGAAAAATTCAATCCTTCGGGAATTCACTTCTCGCAGTCTTAGAATTCACTTTATCTTCATCCTGGAAAACATCTATGTTGAACGCTAAAATGCCTTCATTTATAGTATTCAGGTGTTTACAATGTGGGTCGTGAAAATCATGAGTAGCATCTATTCTTTGAAGCGCACCAATTCTCCCATCATTCTCGTCAGTCTGATCTTACAAAGAGTCCGGGTTCATAGAGAAATTCAATCTTTCGGGAATTCACTTCTCGTAGTCTTAGAATTCACTTCATCTTCATCTTGGAAAACGTCTATGTTGAAAGCCAAAATGCCTTCATTCATAGTATTCGGGTGTTTACAATATGGTTCGTGAAAATCATGAGAACTATCTATTCCTTGAAGCGCACCAATTTTCGCATCATTTTCGTTAGTCTGATCTTGCAAAGAGTCTGGGTTCATAGAGAAATTCAATCCTTCGGGAATGCTTGGAAACCTACAAAAAAAGTACAGATATAAAAAAGAAGAAAAAGAAAAAGAAAAGGAGAGATAAAAAAGAGGAAGCCTGCCCGCGTTTCGTGTTCTAGGAGACATCTAAAAATTCGTCATTTGATGGTGTATTCGGGAGGCTGATTTTAATGTGAGAGACTCCAACGTCACCTTTTGAATGATTTGGAACAGCTTGAAGCGACATGGGCTTTACCGGTCATTTAATTTTATATATTCAGGAGAGTAGAGCCTAAAATTGAAGTTCGTTGCATGAAACCAAATACGAGTGGTATGTTAAAAAAACATATATGATCTCTAAAACGTTTATCTCCCAGAGTTGGAGTTTTTTCAGGTGTGGGAGATGCTCAATCTCCAGGACTACTGCGATCTGGAATCAAAACTACCTCAAGCATCTTCTCAGCAGGCTTAGAGGTGGAAGCAAACTTTGTCGATGGAACTTTAATTTTAATCTTCTTAATGCCTCTTTTATTTCGAAGGTCTAATTCTCCCTTTTGAGAAACCTCTTCAATATGTGGAGGACTTAACACTCTGGCTACAACTGTGTTCGGAACTGGATTAAGAACAAAGTCACGACTTTTATTAAAAGATAAAACCTGCACTTGAACCTTGGTCAGGATTGGCAGAACTCGATTATTCCACCAAGTTTGGTACTCTGAATTAACATTTTGATGTGTATCCTTCTGTAATATGAAATGTAAAGCCACTCATCATTTGAATCAAAGACAACCAGACGTGATACATATCGCCTACATTGAGAGTGATATCCAACTTTCTTGGTGAATCGAGAAGTTTTTGTCTAAAGCCAAATTGTCTTGCAAACCTGTGAGGATTATATGCCTTGAGAATGAAAGGGGAGTTTTCTCGACAATAAGAAACAAATCCAGATTGAATACTCATCATAAATTCTGAGGTATCTATAGACATTGGTTGGTCATCCACTTGTACATCGGGATTGAATGATGACGGAAATGGATTCCAGCAAAAGTCATTGGCATCCATCATTCCATGGATAAGATCCCGACAATCAACAATATTTTTCTCCCAAGACCGGGGGCGACTGATACAGGAGGATCCGAGTCAGACGATGCCAGCTGTCTAATAGTACGTTAACGGCGCTGAGATACCATGAGTTGGCGGATCATCGCAAAATTGGCAAATAATTGGATATTTCCTAATTGGGGCCATCTTTGGGCATGTATCGGTATTTTGGCCATAACTTTTGCTACGGTTGTCAAAATCACGTCCATGACCTCAATCTAAAAAGGTCTTTTCAGCGCGCATGACTTGGTCCGATTTCGAACCTAAACTTCGCTGTTTTCCTTTCCGAATAATCAATTTAAGTTATTTTTTGTCATTATAGTAATATTTCGATTGCTTTTTTGACATAGAATAAGAGCTCGATTTGAGCCGGATTTTGGGGATATTATTTCTCTTATTAAGTATTTTATTTTAGTATGAATATTAGAATTCACCATTTTTGATAAAATTTCCGCTACTATGAGTAGGGTAGTTCTGCTCATGTGGCTTCAACTGTCTAGAGGCATATACAATCACTTTTCCATGCTGCATCAGTATACATCCCAAACCTTGTTTCGATGCATCATTCTAGATAACAAAACCTTCTGACCCTTCAGGAATAGCCAAAACTGGTGCAGATATCAATTTCTGTTTCAATTCTTGGAAACTATTCTCGCACTTTTCTGTCTACTGAAACTTCACTCCCTTTCCGGTCAACTGTGTCATCGGTCCAGCTATTTTCGAAAATCCTTCGATAAACCTTCGAATCCCAAGAAACTAAGAACTTCATTCATATTGGTTGGTGCACTCCAATTAGTGACAGCCTCAATCTTGGCTGGATCAACTTCAATACCATATGCGGTAACCACATGTCCAAGAAAAACAATTTGGTCGAACCAAAATTCGCACTTCTTGAATTTTGCGTACAACCTTTCCTGTCGAAGTGTCTGTAATACAATATTGAGATACTCCTCATGTTGTTCTTTGTCCCTTTAATAAATCAGAATGTCATCAATAAAGACAATTACGAACCGATCTAAGTATTGATGAAATACTCGGTTCATCAAGTCCATGAAGACATCTGTGCATTAGTTAACCCAAATGGCATCTCAATGAATTCGTAATGTCCATATCGAGTCCTAAATGTTGTTTGGTATATCATTGTCCTTAACCTTCAATTGATGATAAATGATCTCAAATCAATCTTGGAGAATACAGTGGCCTCCTTTAACTAATCGAACAAATCTTCTATTCGTGATAAATGATACTTATTCTTGACTGTGAGGTGATTCAACTCCCTGTAATCAATGCACATCCTCATTGATCCATCTTCCTTTTTCACAAACAATACCGACGCTCTCCAAGGAAATACACTTGGTCGAATAAATCCTTTATCCAACAGTTCTTGTAGTTGCACCTTCAACTCCTAAAGTTCCTTCGGTGCCATCCTGTAGGGTGCTTTAGATATGGGTGCAGCTCCAGGTACCAAGTCAATCATGAATTCCACTTGTCTATCTGGTGGAATACCAAACAGATCCTCTAGAAATACATCCACAAAATTACGCACAACTAGTACATCTGTAGCAGTTACCTCAGTTGCCTGAATACTAGTGATGCTCACTAGATATCCTTGATTGGTACTCTTTCTCAACATCGTTTGTGCTTTCAATGCTGATATGACACGGGGCATGGTTTTGACTTTTGTCCCAAAGAAGGTGAATTCACATTCTCCCAGTTTCTGAAAGAGCACCTCCCTCTCAGACACTTAATCGTAGCATGATTACAACTAAGCCAATCCATGCCTAGAATGATATCAAAATCCCTCATGTCTATTAAGTACAAGTCTGCCTCTAAGTTCTTCCCATCTATTTCAAACTTAACAGCTTTCAACATCAGATTGGTGATAATAGTTTCACCTGAGGGAATGCTAACCTCTAGAGCATCATTCACACTTTCACACACATTTCCAATCTTAGCATGAAAACTAGCAGAGATGAAAGAATTTGTAGCACTAGAATCAATCAAAACGATAGCAAGTATATTGAATACTGATAGAATACATGTTATCACGTTGGGATCTCTCTCTACCTCCTTCTGAGTTAAAGAAAAAACTCGAGCCTTTCCCTTCTTGGCATCTTCTTTACCCTTGAATTCAGGACATTCACCAGCAAAATGACTAGGTTTTTTACATCTAAAACACATTCCCTTTCCAAGCAAGCACTCCCCATAGTGGCACTTATCACACTTCGGGCATACTGGTTTCTCAGTGCTAGCATTTTCCTCAAATTTTCCCTATGATTCTCCTTTCTTGTTCTGATACCTGCCTTTGCCCATATTCTAACTGTCCCATTTTCTTTTCACTGGTGCCTCTGTGATTTTCTGAGTAGTCTTTTCCAGGTTTAAGTGAGAAGATATAGCTTGTGCTCGCTCAATCGCTTCAGCATATATAGTGAGTCCCAAACCTGCCATGATTCCACAAATCTCTGGGTGTAAACCCCTTTCGAATCTTCTGGCTTTCTTGATATCTGTGTCAACCAGATGGGTAGCATACTTGGACAATTGGTTGAATTTTGTTTCATATTCCACCACGGATATACTTCCCTGCCTAAGTTCAAGGAACTCCGTTTCTTTCTGATCCCGGAAAGACCGGGGAAAATACCGTTGTAGTATTAATTCCTTAAATACTGCCCATGTCAGTTCAAGTTGCTGTGCATCAGTCCTAGTGCGCTGATATGACTCCCACCAATGATCTACGTCCTTAACAAGTTGAAACACAGCGCATGACACTTTCTGAGTGTCTGAGCAGGCTATGTGTTTAAAGATCCGTTTTAATGCCCTTAGTCATTCCTCTGTAGCTAGGGGTCCCTCTCGACCATTGAATGTTGGTGGCTTATATCGGCGAAATTGTTCGACAACCATGCTGGTGTAGTTTGCATTAGCCTGTAGATTCGGTAAATTAGGGGCACTTCGTGGAGCTGTTGGGACTTATTGCTGAGTGAGCCGCTGGAGAGCATTCGTGAGGTCCCTTAATGCATTATTTCCCACATCGCCAGTAGCCATCTGGCCTGGGGTAGCTTGTCTTGTAGCAGCCCGATTCCCTGGAGCTCGATTTGTTCTACGAGACATTCCCTAAACCATAACAATATTAGTCTCAGCATCCACTTAACTGTGCAATTCACAATGCTCATCCAATAATAATAAAATCTAAAAAGGAAAGAATTATAGAAAAATAAAGTGGTGCTAAAAGCAAATTTTATTATTATCTCAATTTTCCAAAAGGAAAACAAAATAATAAAATTACCACCAATATCTATAATCCGAAATATGTTCTCCTACTGAATTCCACAAAAAAATCTTCCTTCATCTCTCTCTTATACATTCCTTTTGGCATATCAACTATGAAAGTAAATTCCAATTGAATGGTTTACTACATGTTTTAGTCTAATTCTGATGACCAAACTTATAATTTCTGAAATTTTTTAAATACTTCACATCACAAGTTCAATTCCTATGCATAATAACTAATGGGAAAATTTATAACATGTACTAGATACAAACTTCCAAACATTTCAATCTGCATCAATTATAGTAAAGTTTCATTTTCATGTAACCTTTCGTTATAAACATTCAAATTCAGATGTAGCTATATAATAAATACATGTTATCCAGCAATTGAAAATTTTCACTTCATCAAATAAATTTTTTTAAACATTTTATCTTTCTGGAGCGGGCATGCGCGGCAAGAGCGGGTAATATTCAAATTAAATACTAAACACTATCCCTTTTGAATATTTTTTTGGTAAAACTTTCACAAGTCTACAGGAGGGTAAACCTGCGCTTTGATACTATACTGTAACGCCCCAAATTCTATTAACTCAAGGCGCTACTTAAGTTGAAATATCATGTAAATAAGTTTTTTCAATAAACGCCAAAAGACATAAATTTTTTTTTTCTAAAACTATAGAAAGTTAGAACTAAATGCGGAAACATCCTTTGAATAATTTACTTATATCCAAGTGTCAATACCAAATATAATAAGCAAAATGCCAAATTTCTAAACATACTAAAATTTGAGATTTAATTAACAAAATGGAAACCGACTATTAAAATACTTGTTTAAAAAATTTATAAATTTAATGGTCTATTATTTAATCAGGATTGTTTCGCTCATTTCCTTGCCTTGCCAAGCTCCTTAACCTAAAAGGGTGGAAAAATATTGGGGTGAGTAATCAGTCCAAGTTAAATCTAAACATGAAATCAAATTATGAATATAATACCAATACCACATACTGTAGAAATATGTACTGTGGGATATCCCCAAGGACCCAATTACGATCCTGGACCTATTTACGGTCCTTGACAACATGTTATTAGTGCTTAACAATTTTGCACTGTGGGACAACCTCCAAGGACCCACTTTCGATCCTGGACCTATTTACGGCCCCTGGCAACCTTTTCATATGTATAAGCATAATATCACAATCAAAATCACACATCGAAAATCAGCATGGATAAAATAACCACAATTGCTTAAATATAAACCTCACCTCAAAGTCTTGAAAATTTTCTTGAAATTGAACGGATGTGATGTTATCGTGCTTTAAACTTTTCCCGCGACCTCGTCTAGCAAGAACAAAATTAATATAATTTAGGATACTAAGTCCTAATTAATAATTTAAAACTTTTAGGGACTTGATTGAACTTTTTAAAAGTAAAGAAATGAGTAATTTGATATTTCTTTAAATTTTTAGGGTCTAATTGTCAAAATTGGAATGTTTAGGGCCAATATGATAAAATTAGAAAGTAAATTATAATTACTTTGAAGAATAATTAAACTTTAGGGATGATGAAAGAATAAAAATCAAATAGGGGACTAACTTAAACTTTTGGCCAAACTTGAGGATTTAAAAATGAAATTTCAATATTTAAAACCAAACCCCCATTCCCAATTCCCATTTCACGTTACAGAGAAGCTCCTGGTTCGAAATAGAGAGAAATTCCAAATGAGTTTTTTACAATTTAAGGATTTTCAACCAAAATTGAGGATTTAAAAATGAATTTTCCATATTTAACATCAAACCCCAACTCCTAAATTCCATTTTCACGTCTAGAGAGGTACATGTTTCGAAATCAGCCTTGGTCCGAATTGGGTTTTACATTTTGAGAATTTCTAGCCAAAATTAAGGCCGGAGAAGGAAGTCTAACTGCGAGAGCAAGATATGGAGAGCAAGAATTGGAATTGCAGGTTACTTCCAACTCGACTCACGACATTAAACTCAGAACTTCGTTTTCTTCATTTCATTTTTTATGGATATATATATATATATATATATATTGAGAAGAAACAGATTATAGAATCCACAAAACTGAAAATTATTTTCGAAATAGTTATCTGAAAGTGATTTACTGGTTTGAAATTGGAAGGAACTGGTGCATTGTGTTAATGTCGATTAGAAGATGATGATGATGAAATCAAAGTAAAATAATTGTTCAATCGTGAAGAGATTACCTAGTTGAATGCCCATATTTGTGTGAAGTTTTTGCAGCTGAGAGAGTTAATCTTTGGGAGGTGGAATTGATAGTTTTTAGGTTTTGACACTGTTGGGCCCTACAAACCTATGCTCTAGAATTTGGGCAATTGATTTGGGCTGATAATGGACTTAAACTTGGGCCAAAGAGAAATATTGGACCAAGAGAAATTTAAAATAGATGTTGTGTGTAAAATTCGATCCAATAAGAAAATATTGAAATTTTAAGATTAAAAATCGTTTTTGAATTCTTATACTTAATGTTTTGCTAGACAACTCGACGGATGTAAAATAAATTCTAAAATTTGAAGGAAATGTTGTAGCGACACAACTTAAATTATGAAATTTGCATTTTAAATTTCGGGTCGCTACAGAGAGGAAGAAAAATGTAAGAGAAAACCACGAAATGTTGAAGAAATCTTCTAAACTCCAAGTCCGGCAAACATAAAGAAAATCAATATTTTCTTCAAATCAAGAAAATCATAGAAGATCAAAGCCTTCCTCAAATTAAATTAAGATCAAGTCCAAGTTTCGAAGTACAAATCCAAACTCTGAAATTCAAGTGTTGAATAAGTCAAGCTCTCGACAAATCTGAAAGCCCAAGATTGGCTAACCTATAGGGGGTGAATTGGTTTTTAAAACGTTTTCGTTAACTACACAAGATATTAAACTAATAATCAAACAAATGATAATGAATCAAACCAAACACAAATAGATACGTAGATAATCGAGATAAGTTTGCACAAAGTAGAAAACGTTAAGTAAAAGAGTTAGAGTGCAAACGATATAATATTGAGGTTCAATCCAACGTAATGATCTACGTCCCCCGTTATCAAACTCTCCGTCACGAGAAATGTCTTTTTCACTATGTTGATTGACTTGTGGTGCAATCCAACTCTTTACAATGCTTCTGGTGACTTACAACCAAGGAGTGCCGATCCTTTTACAATGTTGAGTTTTCCTAGACCTCAACACGACCCACAATTCAAAAATGAATATGCAAGTGAAAACTTCTCTTCTTGATGAATGATAGAACCAAAATTGATAACAAGAAGAGAAGAGGCAAACACTTCAATAGATAGCAAATAGTAAAGCTCGAGTGTTTATGATGAAAACTTTGATAAATGATGGATAATGAGATAGTTTGTGTTTGTATCAAAGTTTTCAACCAATGATCCCTCTTAACAAATAATACAAGTTAAGTATGAAGATAGATTTTACACTTTAATAAAAGTGTTGGGCAAATAAAACTTTTAATAAGAATGAAGAGAATGAAATTATGAAAAATTCTTTGCAAAATGGAATTCTTGATAACATGAATGAAAAATATTAAATCAGTAAAGAAATTCTTTTGTTATAAATGAAGTAGAATTTCAAATTCAAGTAATCTAAATGATATTCAATAAATAAGCTCTTAAAAAATCTCTTGCAAGTTGGTGAATATTGAATGCAAAAGGGATGGATATTTATAGTACAAAAGGTTGAGAATAAGTCACTTTCGGTTGAGTAAGTTCGGTCGACCGAAGTGTAATATAGCCGTTGTAAAACTCGAACCGTTAGAGTTTCGATTGACACTTCAGTCAATCGAACCGGTCGACCGAAACATATTTCGATCAACCAAATGGTCGACCAATGTAACTCTGGTCGACCGAAAGTCTTTGAATTTTGAAATTTAATTTAATAACAAGATATTCATATTTCAAAATTGCTTTTATTTCTAAAATGTTTTTATGCAAGTGATGAATTATGAAATGTGGTTCGAGCTTTATGTTCTTTACTAAAAATTGATGAGTATATAATACAAGTCTTCAATGTTCTTGTTCTTTTTGAGTCTCTTTTGTTTTCTTGTTCTTCAACGGATGACGATTTGAATCTTTGAATACTTGAGAGGATATATTCATGAAAAGCTCAATAAAACTTGTTAGAAAACACAAATGTATTGTTTGTTATAATCAAAACAAATTGAGTTATATTTAATCATAGGTCAACAAAATCAAATTCTCAATAAATTCCGAAACCTATGATTCAAGATACGTGACTTCTCGTCTTTAAACATTCAAATCATTAATCAAATGATCTAACAATTTTGTAATTACAAGAAGAGTTATATCCATTTGTATTTCTTAAAATACAATTTGTAACGATTTCTGTATTTTAATACGCGAAACTCGTCGTTAATGAAGTTTTACTTGAAAGTAAATTTAAATTACTTTTAAGCTAAAAAAACATGTGAGCACTCCAATACAAATATAAAAATTAATCTTTTCAATAGGAATGGTGACTTGTGAACAAGTGTGATAAGGTATGGAGGACGAGCCTCAAACTTCACGAGCAAGCATAGGTGTAAGTTTTTTTTTTTTTTTTTTTTGGGAATATTATTATTTTTATTCAAAACTAATAAAAAATTAAAATAAAGCATACAAAATCTCATAAATATATTTTATTTCAACAAAAACATAATTCTCAGAATTATGAATACCCAAATTAATAGTATTTTGTTCGTGAGCCAAGTTTGTGTTAGGTTTTGAATTTTTTCTTAAGACTTATTTTATTTTTAAGCTTTAGCAATGATAGAATATTTTGTTGATTTGAAATTCAAAAATAAGAAAATATTAATTGTCAAACAAATATATGCATTTTTTCTTATGTCTAGGTGTACTTTAGTCTGTCAAAATAAAGTTTACTTTCATTTTCGTATATTAAGAGTATTTTTATGTATTATAGATATCATTTTTAAATTTAAAGAGTCAAAATTTTTATACGTTCTAGGGATGACAAAAAAATCCAACAAACTCAATACTCTAGGGGCCTCACCCTGAACGATGAGAGAATAATCCATTTAATCAGGTATGCGGTGCGGGTGCGGGTGCGGGCGGGGGGCGGAGAATTTTTTCTCGAGGCAGGAACAAGTAATGGGCGCCTCACCTTGCTCAGTTCAATTTTTTTTCCATATTTTTTTAGAATTCAATACTTTGAATGAAATTTTTTCATTAATTCTAATAGAAAATGGTAACTAAAATTATTTGTTCAAGTAATAATGAAGGGGTCAATAAAAATGAATTATAAAAAATTTAAAAAATAAAAATTGAATGGGGTGGTAAATAGGGCAAAGGCCCTGCCCAGTCTTAAACGGGTAACGGGGCAGGGATGTTGCCCCTCCTCGCCCCGTTGCCGTACCTAATACGCTCCAACATACTCTCTATTTTGGATCTTCATTTTACTTTTTTAAAAACATTTATTGATTTCTTGTCAAAATTTATTCAAAATAATTCTTTATATATTAATTGATTAATCAATTTAGATGTGATTTGAATAATTTAAGAAGTATGATATTAAGAATAGATGATGGGTTTGCATTTGGATAGTCAAACACACGCTCTAGTTCATTTTAAGTAGGGAAAATGCACTCTTACAGTGATTAAGGACTGTAAAATTTACAATCCTCTTTTACATGCACGAGGCCCACTAATTAATTGTGAGAGAACTGTAAATTTCACAGCCTTTTAATGACGGTAAATGTAGCATAATTTTTTTAAGTATTAGCTATCTAAAATAAAGAGATATTTTATATCTAGAGAGTCTATGAAAGTAGGACCCTGCTTCCTTCGTAGGTGATTTGTGCCCGGGTCAAACCCGGGCTGGCCCCCACCAATAGGGGGGTGCCTGGGTCCCCTGTGAAGGGCAATGTACCCATGAAAGTATTCTAAGTGGGCAATATTTTCGTGTTTCGAGCCTTAACAGATCTTTTAGAATCGCGTGGGTGAATAGTTAAAAAAGAGGAAAGTGACAAAATAAACGAAGGGGTCCCAGTCCCCCTATATACGTAATTACAATTATTACATCCAAAAACGTGGGCCACATCGTACCGCACTACACCCTGTCACCACAACCACAATTCTACATGTTGGCAACCTGCCCACTAGGAGGCAGACATACCACCTCACCCCAGTCGCCTCCTGGTTCAATTCCCGGTGCATTCATCCTATATATATAACGTTAATAATCCTCCATTAGATTTCACGTCACTGTCGTCTCTATCCCACAAAAATCTATAACCTTCATATTCATCACAAGAGTGGTGCTGTATCGTGTCGTTTTTGGTTCTGTGCGACTGAACGAAGGGAGGAAACTAATGGGTATATGCAGTTCTTGTGAGTCGAAGACTTCTTCGACGGCAAAGTTGATATTGGATGATGGAAGATTACAGGAGTATTCGTATCCGGTGAAAGTTTCGTACGTCTTACAGAAGAATCCGGTGTGTTTCATTTGTAACTCTGATGAAATGGATTTCGACGTCGTAGTTTCGGCGGTGAGAGACGATGAGGAGCTGCAGCTGGGTCAGATTTACTTTGCTTTGCCGTTGAACCGGTTGAAACGTCGGCTGCTGGCAGAGGACATGGCGGCATTGGCTGTGAAAGCTAGTTCTGCGTTGACAAAGAGTGGTTGTTGCGGCGAGAAATGCGGAGTATACTGCCGGAATATTCTCGTTTTACCCGATGAGAACGCTATGAAGCCGTCGAGAAAGGTGGTTGGTGGTGGACAAAGTGGGTTGAGAAGGGAGACGAGCAGTGGCGGTTGCGGGAGGAGGGGGAAATGTACAGCGAAGTTGGGAGCTATTCCCGAGTAGGGGGCGTTTTGGGCAATACAAGGCCTAATTCGTTTAGTAAATATTAGGGCACTTTCTCTTTATCGTTTTCAAATCGTTTTCTATTTTTTATTTTTAAAAACAGGGAAACGCGTTTTTATTTTATTTTTGAAAATGTATTTTTGAAAATAAAAAAAAAAAAAAAAAAAAAATAAAAACAAAAAATGGCTAAATCAATGTTTTGGAAAATCTTACAAGAAAACAAGTAAAATTCACAAAATACGGGAAACAAATTTCTCATTTTTCAAACTCTCCCTCTCTCTCCCCCGACTCTCTGTAAATCAATTTCATCTCAATCACCCACAACCCAAAATCGAACATAGATCGTGCTGCCAAATTGAAGGGTTTTGATCTTCAAATAAAGTTTTTGAGCTGATTTTGCCAAATCGAAAGCTTCTCGACGGGCTGTTTGAATCAAGGTTTCGCATCTTTAAATCAAGATTTTGATTCTTTGTTTGTGATAATCTTTGGTTATTTCCTTGATATTCCATATCATAGTTGTTGGGTCCGATTTCGTCTCTGTTTTGTTATTTGTTTGGTGTAAAAATTGAGGCGGGTTGCAAAATATTGTAGTTGGTGTATTTGTCTGAAATACAATTATTGCTGTCAGTGTATATGATTTCTGGTAAGAATTGCTGCTTTTGGCTATCACGCACTATTTTGTTTCATGGTCACGTAAATTGCAAAAGCTCCTACTTTGTTACTTAAAATGCTTAAAAGATACAAACTCTGTACTGCTTGCATTGAAAATATAGGACGACCTACAAAATTGAGAGGCATTTTTGTATAAAAATATGGCCTCGAGGTGCCAATCATGGCCATCAAAATTTTCATCTGAAAACGAAAGCTGCATAAGTTAGGGAGTCCTGAATTCAATAAAGTGATTATTGATTATTAACAATTTGAGCCCAACTTCAAGAGAGGTTCTATAGATTAGAGGATTTTGCGTCTGGTACATAATATCCTTTGAATGAAGTACAAGTTTGAAGGTTGAAAAGGCGCTCAAAGGAATCTTTCTCTATATAAAATAAAATCAGTTCGCAAAACTGAGGCTTTAGGCTGCATAGTCGAGCATTAAATGGATCTTCGGCCAAGGCAGAGACAATCCTTTTCTGGCTTCCCTCTAGCTGAGGTATATTTTCTTCTTCTTCTTTCTAGCTTTTTTTTTTTTTTTTAAAAATAAAAAATTTAATTCCTGTTTTTAACATCCAACTTCCTTGATCGTTCAACTTTTAAGCTATTTTAACTAATTAATAGCCATTTTATCGTTTATTTTACTGGTTCTTCGATGAATTGAAATGATTTTTCTTCAGTGCGGTTCGGGTGGGTGCATACGTTTCAAGTGATGTATATGGTTAATCATTCGTTAACAGTAGTATATTTTCACCTTTTGAGATTTTTTGGGTCTTTCCAGTTATATTTTCGTTGAGTTTTGGTATTATTATATTAATGATCTAGTAAGTTGCTTGTGATTGGTAACCAATTTTTCTGATAATAAAAGTAAAAGATTAGCTCAGCAGCCTCAGCCATCAGAATTAATTAGGTAGATTTTTTGCTGTTTGAATCATATGCTGGTGAATTCTTCATACACCAATGATTTTTTCCTTTTTGTTGTTCTAAACAATCAAAAAGAAAAGTACGTAATTAGGATTGTTACAGTTATTTCTCATATCTTTATCAGCTGTGGTTCTGAATTCTTCCGTGGTAGAGTCATGAAAGTTGAAATTGTTAATTGTAATTGAACGAGTTTGAACACTTGAATTGCTCCAGACACTTGATATCATTCACAATTTGTTATAGGGAACTTATCTTTTGTCATCAACCGAACAGGTTGAGAAAATGGAGCATTTACATAAAGAATCTAGCGAACAGTCTTTGAATGAGGAGTTTTACAAGAAACTGGCAAGACTTTTCATGTGTGAATTAAGTACTTCTCTAGAGCATTAGTTCTTGCTTTAGTAAATATTTTTTTGGCGTTCCATTTTTTATGTTTGCAGTCGTTCCAGACTCCAGTGGTCGTGCTGGAAAACCTGTTGTGAAGTGGACTGAGGTTTTTGTCTTCTGCTTTTGATTAACTTGAATTCTCTCTTTTGCTTGAATACTTGTTTTTCACCTTGTACCTAATATCAGGATACAATTCTTGGAAGTGAATTCCTCTGCTTTTAATAATTTACCTTTAAAGCGAACAGTGGTAACTAATGAGCCAAGAACAGAACATCATGGCAGCATCTAGGTAGATATACTGTAATTTGCATTAGGATTCAATATATTTTATCCTTGTTACAAGATTACAATATATCAATAGACTTCACGTATCTTTTATAGTGAGAGCTGTATATAAATTATTAACTGGCACGACCTTTTCCCACTCGATGAATATGTTACTTCTAACTATCTAGTTGATGGATTCTTTCCTTTGCTCTCTCTTTCTCCCACTCGATGAATATGTTACTACTAGTCCTTATAAGCAAAATTATTTTTCCAGCCTGCATAATATGTTGCAAAGAAGTCGTGTGCTAACTATACTTAGTTTTTCATGCCATTGCTTTGAATGACTGAAGATTTACTAAATCTCAAAATATTCCTTGCAGTATTAGGCAATGTAAAAATTACAAGATCACGACTAACATTGTTTGGGTCACAGGTGAGAACGATCAAGATCTATCTAGGCTGGAATTTGAAGCGCTATCATCGATAGATGGGGCATGGTAAATCCATGTTAGTACTCGAAAGGAAACTTTCTTTGCAGTTGAATTTTCAGTTTTAATGTATGACGCACATCTACTCATTATTTGCGGCGTAAAATCTGCTACTGTAGGAGGGATAACTTCAGAACATATTTTTATTGAATTATGGGCATCTCTTTTTGAATTCAGGATTCCCTAACTTTATTGATAACTCACACAAGCAAGGTGTAGACTACCTTCAATGCAGTCTTCAATATGGAAGGACCAGCTATTGATATTATAACAAGCTATTCAAGGGGATTCATGTAGTGGTTGAGAGCACCATGATTGACCATGGTGGATGATTTTCAAGAGATAGAGGCTGCAGAAGTTCATCCATTTTTCCCTTCTTATGTTACAAGAATTACCTTCTTATAAAGTTCAATATTCTCTTGATGAATAAAATTTCCCGGTGAAAATATTCATGAGTTCATCCCTTTTTCCTCAAAAAATTGATCATGCTGTTTTTCAGTCATACATTTAAATTTAGTCATTGAATCTCATCGGTTAATACTTGTTCTTGTGAAGAAAAATGACCATTCATTCGACAAAAGTTAATTAAATGAGCTTTAGACATTTTTTGAATCATTGGAAAGGATATTAGTAGTACGAGAATAATATAGTATAGGAAGTATCAAGGAAGAAAAATGACCTGAATTATTGTCCATTTTTTTTTTTTTTGCCAGTATTGAGTACCAAACATGCACCAAATGAATAAGACACCTAATGTCATTGATATGGATATCATAAGATTGATTTCAAAATATTTATTACCGTGTCAACATAAGATTAGTGCTCCTTTTTTTGCAACTTGATTAGGTTTGGTTGTAACCTAATGCTAGTTAATTTTTGTAACAAATTATGTACAAGGACAAAAATAAGGACTTGCCAAATTTAATTTATGTTGTATTTCTTATATCTAGAAAAAAATATTTTATTTCAAGTTTCACCAATTTCAAAATTTATATATTATTTAATACTATATTAACATTAAACCATTAAAAGTTATTGAATAATCAAAATTTTTTTGAATAAAATATTATTAAAAAAATTCTCAAAATATAAAAGTAAACGCGTTTTCCCTTCTTATATTTTCGGAAACAGTTTTTAAGAATGACAAAAAGAATGCATTTCAGAAATTTCAAAACAGACACTCAAAACACAAAACAAAAAACGAATTCAAAATTCAAAACACAAAACTGAAACACGAAGAGAACGACCCCTAAGTTTTTCAGTCAAACAATTGCATCCGCATTTCTACTTAATGTTGGTGCCTTGTATTAAAATAATTATTCAGATGTCTTTGTCTGTTCTTTATAGTTTATATTATAGTAGGGGTGTAAGCGGTCCGATTTTTACGATTTTTGACAAATTTTCAAACCAAACCGTTTAAACCGGTTTGAGAAAAACCCAAACCTAAACCAAACCATTTTGAACGGTTTGAAAAAAAACTCAAACCTAAACCTAACGGTTTGGTCCGATTTTAAACCGCCGGTTTCACTGTATATTTTTTTGTCCGTCTACTTTTATGATATTAATTCATTGAATTCAATATATATTTATATCTTACCAGCAATAAATCTAAAACAAACTAAATATATCTACTATAAATTTAAATATCAACTAAATCAAAGTGAAATCACAATAAACTAAAATATAGTTTTTTGTTTGTCATTTTAGGCTAAGACGTTACGATAACGTTATAATACAAGTCTACTAAACTAAATATAAAGCCCAAAAAATATAATGATATTCAACAAGACCTCATGATCATCATATCTGAAAAACAAAACTACTGATTAAACAGAAAGAATAACCAACCATAATAATAAATCAATTGTTTATAATATCTAAACATAACAATTACACAAGCTCGCCGTTATATTTTGTTACGAATTCAGTTTCTCACATATACTCAAATACCAATTGTTCATGATTCAGTCTCCATTGTCAAATAAATGCATTCATTATATCATCATAGTATTGGATACTAGATAGATAAAAAAGTCTTTAAAAATATGGTAATAGAAAATATAAATCACATGCAACAACTTTCATTAAATTATCAAATGCTTCAACTTCATCTAAACATTGACATAACACTATAGGTTCATTTTTAATTTGCAACCAATTCTTTCCGCATAAACAAACCTTAACTATCCTTGCACCTAATAAACTCTTAAATGAATCAAGTATTTGACCTCCATTTGAGAATGCAGATTGAAGTAATTGTAGAAATTTGAATTCTAAAGAGGAAATGAGTTTTTGATAGACTATGTTAGTCTTGAGATTATTAGATATAAATTAGGATTATTTAGTAATAATAATATATATGTAATAGAAAATTATAAATTGACAAAACTACATACAAATGACAAAACTATTGAATTTTACATATTTGGATGAATTTTAAATTTTTATTTTTATTTTTATATATTTTTTCGCCTGTCCAGTTTGGTTTCAAACCGCAATTAAAAATCTCAAACCTAAACCAAACCGTTTTTGACCGGTTTGGTTTGGTTCAAAACCATTTCGTTGACGGATCCACGTGGCACCAAACCGACGGTTTCTAAAATGCGATTTTGGTTCGATTTTTCGATTTGACAGTTTTTGTTTACAGCCCTATATTATAGTATGTAAAAATAGCATTAAATCAATAGAAAAAAAGGTCAAAAGAAAAAAGCAATTAAATGGTTAAAGTCTTGCAACAATCAGTTTAAGTTTGGTAATTTAATCAGTGGTACAAAATGTTAGAATTTTATTATTAAATGAAAAAATTTAATAATATATTTGACACGAATTGACCCATAGGTTGAACCGGTCACCGACTGATCCATTAACCCATTGCATTGTCTAGGTCAATGTTTGGGTCGGGCCTAACAACTATGGAACCAACAGTTAGCGTACATAGTTCAATTATATTAAGCCAAAAAAATAGCAGTGAAAACGGGGAAATACAGCAGTGAAAGCAGGGGGAAACAAGGGAAATTAGCGATCAACTTCTGTAGCTAATGTCCAAAAAGAAATCCTAGCTTATAAAACTTGATCCTCCTGACAAAAGAACTCCAACTTCTGCACTCCAAACATTTTTCATCTTTCCTCAACAACCTAATCCTCCTAACATATGTACAAATCAATGAAATAAGTGGTATTTATAACATGTTCATACGTGCTAATGTAGGTCTCAATCGTAGACCAATTCGAAACGTAATATTTTATTTCGTGACCTTTTATCCAAGATGCAAGCAATATTATGTTCATACGTGCTATGCACCTCCTCGTTTGCAATTTCTATCTTTGCCACCAATATGTGAAAGATGCCAAGTGGCTTGCTTTTGCTGCACCCCACAAACAATCGTTCAAGTACTTTTCTTGAAGTCATTTCGGAATAAATTCTGGTACATATCCCTAACACAAAACTTGTGTTCCGCTCAGGGGTGGACCCAGCACCTGGCCAGCCTTCACGGCCGCCCGTGTTGGGTCTGACAAAAATTCTTCAAAGTTCAGACAACCGTTGAGAAAGAAGAAGATGAAGAATAGAAGGAGGGGGAAAGCTGCTGGGTTGGAGCAGAACCAAATAAAATTTTTGAGCCTCATTTTTTTAAAAATAAAAGGCCCGATTTTTTAGCCCAATTCGGCCCAATCCATTTAACAAAAACCAAATAAAATGAATAAGTCCAATCCAATTTCCATAGACCATAGCCATTTCTCATTTCTTTTGGCAGTGGACTGGGCGATGAGGTCTACGGCGAATGGGCGATTGTTGGCGAAATTAATTTGGGGTCTGAGGAAGATGGTGAAGGAGGCTGTCGGTTTCGACTGTGACTGTGATTGTGATTGTTTGGGTTGGAGTGGAGGCTGGGATGTGGCATGTGGACCTGTTGATTGGTGAATGGTGAGACCGTGAAAGGAGGCCCGACTCCAAGGCTGGACTGCAGCGATACAGAGCTTTTTGCTGGAGTCGAGGATTGGAGGTTGCTAGTGCTAGGCTTAGTGGGTTGCGTTTTCTGCTGTGGTGGAGTGGAGTGGACCGTGGAGGATGAGAGAGACTGGAGCTACGGGCTGGGGGCAAACTTGAGTTTTTGGGCCGGACCAACTGGAGTTTGGAGGTATTTATAATTTTATGGATTATAAATTTATGATAAATGAGTAAATGAGTTTTTCTATGGACTATTTAGTATTTGTTATTAATGAATTATGATAAATGAGTAAATGAGAATTTATGGATGGATGTAATCCCTGGATTGTATATTTATGTTTTTGTATTGAAATATATTTTCATATATATATACTTTTTACGTTTTAGTGCATTTATATATGTATTGAATTATATTTTGACTATTACGAACGTTGATTGTTTACGGCCATCGGTCAACGGTCACGAGTCAACGCCCATGCGTGGTCCAATTCCTGGATTCGCCCCTGGTTCCGCTTCCAAAAATAAATCGGGGACTATATTATTAACTAGTCCTTTTTGCTTATCGCTCATGAAAGTCAAGGTTACCAATTTTTCATAGAAAGATCTTCAGACAACAACATCAACCAACACCATGAACTAGTGTTTACTCTCTCGACAGTTGCATATGCAATTAGGTACATAAATATTCGTTGGCATCTATCCCAACTGCCGTTAGCATTTGACAACCGTATTTTCCTTTGAAAAAACATCCACTTAGACTACCAACACATCTACACCCGTATAGGAAACCCATCTTACATGCCTCTAAGCAAACATATATACCTCAAAACACATTTTCCACTTGAGAAATGATTACAATTAAACTTAGATTTGTTCTCCTCAATTCAGGCACACAACACCTTAACATCTCATATTGTTCTTCATCATTCCCTTCTGCTAAATATTTGGCACGTTTTTTTAGTATTCCAAGCAGCTACCTCAGTATTGTACAATCCCAAATCCTTTCTCACGGTGTAGATTCCCCTTTTCATTTTCATCATGGCATTCAAGGAATTACGATTTTCATCATTTTCATTTTGGAGAAAACGCTGAGTTTTTCATTGGTTGAAAAGGGGTGGAAACAGGACACGATTTATGGTTTTGAGAGGGGTAAGCGAGCTTGGGAGAACCAATTGAAGCAGGAAGAACCAATAATTCGATTTTAGGGAAAGAAAAGATGAATTTAGAGGAGTTGACTTTGGATTTTGGGAGAGGCGATTCTGGGTTGCGATAGGAGTCGATTTTGATTCTTCTATTGTGATTGGGGATGTCTGAGAGACAAAAACATAATGATCCCGTTTTGCTTTTTTTAAGTTGTCAAAAGCGTGTTTTAAAATACATATACTCCATGTAATTAGCAACATCAACATTCACTAATTACAATGTCACGCCACATAAAAGACTCAATTTGCCACATCATCAATTCCGTCACAATTTTGAAAGGACGTTGAGTGAGTGATAAATGAAATTACATATTATAAAGTTAAAGTTCAATGGCCCACTGGGAAAATTTTGTGCAAATTTTAATGCTAAGTCAAATTTTTAACCCGGTAATTATGCAACAAATTCCATAGGTTATGCAAACCACATTCTCATTTAGCGAGCGTAGGTGATATCAATAGTTTAAAATCTGTAGTAGTGTTGTTATCTTCAATATCGATTGTAAATCTGTCGGTAGATTGATTTTGGCTACTAAGTTCAATTGTTAGTAAACTCCTATAAATGGATATCAATACGAACAAATGTATGCAAGATCTTCATTAAAAGGTCTACATGTGATAACATGTACTCAATTGAATCATGCTACTTGTACAATCTTGATGTACAATTACACAATTGACAACATCATATTCATTCATTTTAAAAACTGCTAAAAAACTATTTTACAAATCAACAACCAGAATTTTGACAATACCAAAGTTGTCGACGAGAGTTGTACAAATAGCTTAATTGTTCTCACTTTATATTCTTACACTGCCTAGTGACTACACCGATGATATGGTACTTGCACCAAATTCATATCTTACTTTGAAGGGTGTTTTTTTAAATGTTTGAGAGTTATTTAATTACCATATAGCATTTACGTTACATAAAAAGAATAAAATAAACATAGCTCTCAACTTTGAATTTACTGTCAAATTGAGTTACAAACTTCCAATATCGATCAAATTAGCCCTGATGAGATGGGACTTCTTCATTTTCCTTCATATTTCTTAAGAGATCGAAAAGACCATTTTACGTCAAGAAGCGAACAAGAAAATGAAGCAAAAAAGAAAAAAGAAAACATTAGGAGAAACGACATGCTACCCAAAAACTAAAAAACTTTGGACCGTGCATTAATTTGCTTCGTTCTTAATTTGTACAAGGATCCTAATGTACAAGAAGAATGGTCATTTGTATAATATATGAAGCTCGAACATTAACTAAAGTGACATGCCTGCATCCAATTATGATCATTTTTTCTTTTTACAAGACATACCAGTTGCTGTCTTTCCTGCTAAAACTCTGTTTGGTACACATTAAAATTTTCATTATCATTCTTTTACTTATTTTTAACAACACATTCTTTAATAAATAAAATAATATTTTCTATCACATCAGTAATTTTTCCTTCTTTTTCAACCACACATTCTTCATCAATTTATTATTTTAGAATACAGTATTCCAAAAAAATGTGGCTCACACACACTATAAGAAGCATTTTCTTTATACTTTTCAAGATGATGATATCAGAACTGATTTTATGATTGTTCCTATAATAATTAAATAAATGTAGCTACTTTTTCTATGTGCAAAAGATAGCAAAAAGGGGTAAAAAATGTAACAAAAATAATACCGAGGACCATAAAGAGAAAGAAAAGAATTTGAAAGTGGGTGGCTCAAAAGTGCTTGAAAAAAAATCAATCATAGGCATCCCTCAAATTATGTATTAAAAAGAGATTGATTTTCTCATCATTGCCACATTTTCCTTCTCTTTGCGGAATTATGGGAACAGTAATATAATAACATAAAATTAATAATAAAATAATTACATGAATCTAGTAATTAATTAATTATCGACAATTATACTTCTGCCTACCGAGCTACTCTTCTCAAAGAATTTCAAAAGAAAATTCATCACGCAATTGATTTAAAATCAGAAACACATCCTTGGGGTTATCCAACTAACAGATCCAAATCTAAAAGGTTCGTAATCCGAATCTGCAAATTCAGTAATTGAAGGGGACATTCAGAATGAGTAGGAGGATATTATAACTCAATCAATCAACAAAAATTCAGAACAATTCGTATTCATCATCATTATGCCCCCAGCCTCCTATTAATCAATAAAAAGTTGAATTTGATTTAGTGTTCCTCTCAGACAAATGCCTCGATTCGTCGTCATGATTTTAGAAAGAATGGATAATCAGACTCGTCATCATAATTTGTTCATCAACGAGATCACATAAAAAATCAAACAACAAATTCGATGAAGTAATAATTGAAAATGGATTAGAGAGAGAGAGAGAAAGAGAGAATTAACAGAATAATACCTGAAATCCAGGTCGCAGGTATTATGATTATGACGAAAGGGTGAAGATTGAGAGTGGTGGCAGCGGAACTTATAATTGCTGAATGTTGAAGGAAGCAGCTTTAGGGTTTTAGCTAGGGTTTGAAGTTTTCTGTAACGAGCCACTCCAATCTGGACTGGATATATTGCTCACGAAAAATGTTAAAACAAGTTGGGCTTCATCATATTCACACTGGACCGCTCTATCAGTGCTGAGCGAGGCCGAGCCTGGGACTGGTTGGAGTCAGCATGTACCACTAAATCAACAGACCTTTTTAAAAAATAAAAAAAGCCCAGTAATCAGGCTCGATTAAGTCTGGACATCGGGCAAATCGATCCGGGTATTTCAATACCCAAAATCACTTATTATATATCAAGTATTTCATAATTGGAACCACAAATCCACATCATTATTGGGATCAAATCCGAACGGAAACTGTCGATTTCAATTCGAGTTCAGTTCCATAATATTTTCTAAAAATAAAATAAAATCATAAGGTGACAATACAAATTATTTTTTCAATCTATTAGAAATAGAAAAAATAAAATATATAATCAAATACATATTTCAATTCTTTCTTACTCTAGTGCATATATGTCATCAAATGATATCCAATATACGTGTAAAGTGAGATTAGAAATGACAATGAACAAAGCGGCGTTATTCAATTATTAAAATGAATAAATCGAATTTATTGGGTGCCTACTACTCGAGCCTTACAAACTTGTACTAGTTGGGACATGTTCATTGGTTTACGTTGAATAAATTTTAAAAATAAAAAAATTATAAAAAATGATAAATTCAATTTTAGAGTTGAGTACCCATAGTTCTAAATCAAGAACCAATAATCGAAAACGGGGATCAAGCATATCCTTAATTTCATCTAAATCTTGTGTGTGTTTAACCTCACGTGCTTTAAAAATAACTTTTTAAGGTCCGCCACAAAGTGAGGCGAACAAGAAACCACAAGGCATTGATTGTGAGGCAGATTTTGGAGACGTGCACCTCTATCGAGTGAGTTACATGCCTCATAGCACCACCTCAAGACTGGTGAGAGACTTGTTTACTTCAATTTAGGCTTGGGCCCACAAAATATTAAGAATTCATATGACCAACTTTTGAATTACAAATCAAATCTCAAAAAAAATAAAACTGTATATGATGCTCTATTAGTGAAATGTACAGTCTGGCAACGTTCTTGCGAGTTGTGACCATACGCATATCGTTTTTGAAAATTCAATAATAACGGTAAGTGGGCCAGCGGGTTTGGATTTAGTGTCCCAAAAGTTCTGCGGCTTAACGGATCCAACTTAGCATGTTTGGTGGCCTTTTTATTTCTGGAAAAACATTGTTTTGAATGATGAATTTTTGAAGAATGAATGACTAAAAAGTTTTAAAAAAATAAATTTGGATTTATATGTAGAATATTTTATTGCGTGAAATGTGTGATTCAAAATAAATATAGAGAAAATATAATTTTGAAAGAATAAGAGATTGTGTGGTAAGGTATCAAAGCTAGTGAATCATCCAGCTGGATCTTAGCTCATCTCAATCAACCTACACGTGTGGAGCATTAGAGATATTTTAGATATTTTTAGTTTGTTATTTTTACCAACGACTTTTCCCTCCTTTTTCTATTTTCCCGCCTCTTCCATTACAGTTTGTATATATAGGCTTGAACGACTCCTACATTAATTAATTTTCAGTTGTATAAAACTTTCTTCAATATTCATCTTCTCTGTAATATGGTATCAGAGCAATAGAGTGCTTCTAGCTTCGGAATTGTTATTCAATTGATTTCTTTTCAACTAGTTAATCATGGCCAATGATCAGACCCAAATTTCTTCGACGAGCAATTCCGCAGTTGAAGACGGATCTAATCCCTATTTTCTTCATCACTCTGATAATCCTGGTCTCGTATTAGTTTCACAGCAACTGACTGGTGAAAACTACAGTTCTTGGGCTCGTGCTATGCTTATAGCACTATCGGTGAAGAATAAGATGGGATTCATTGATGGATCCATTATCAGATCTAAAGACAATACTGAGCTTCACAATTCATGGATCCGAAATAACAACATGGTTATTTCATGGATTCTTAACTCCGTGTCAAAGGAAATTTCAGCTAGTATAATCTACTCTGAATCAGCTTTGGAAATCTGGACTGATCTCAAAGAGCGATTTCAGCAAAAAAATGGCCCTCGGATCTTTCAACTGAGGCGTGAGTTGATGAACCATACGCAGGGGCAAATGTCTGTGAGTGTTTACTTCACTAAGCTAAAGACAGTCTGGGAAGAACTGAGCAATTATAGGCCTTCGTGTTCGTGTGGGAAATGCATTTGTGAAGGAAACAAAAAATTAATGGATCACTATCACATGGAGTATGTGATGTCCTTCTTAATGGGGTTGAATGAGTCTTATTCTCAAGTAAGGGGTCAGATACTACTGATGGATCCCATTCCCCCAATTAACAAAGTTTTTTCTCTTATCACTCAAGAGGAACAACAGAGAGGGATAAATTCTAATGCTGGAGACACTGATTCCTTAGCTTTCTATGCTAAGAATGATGATAGAAAGCCAATTCTGAGGCCGTCTTACAATAGGATTCAGAAGAGAGATAGGCCGATTTGTACCTACTGTGGGTATGGAGGTCATCTCGTTGACAAATGCTACAAACTCCATGGCTATCCACCTGGATACAAAGCAAAGCAGAGGACTAGTTCTGGTGCTCAAACTGATTTTAAATCCAATGTTGTGGCTAATCAGGTTTCTGATTCCATTTCAGGACATTCTGCTGGTAATGTTAGCAATTTTGTGCAAGCTCTAAATCCTGATCAGTACAAACATTTGATGAATATGTTGAACACACATCTTGCGGATTCAAAGGTAGGAGATGAAAGTTCAGATCCAGGCCATATATCAGGTACTTGTTTATCTGTTTTGAATAAAAGGCTATTCAATTCTACTGGACATTGGGTTATAGATTCCGGTGCAACCAGTCATGTTTGTTTCCATCGTGCTTCTTTCAAAACATTGAGAGTAATAAGGGATGCCTATATTACATTGCCAAATAGTATCAGGATACCAGTGCATTTCACTGGAACGGTGGAACTCAATCCTGAATTAACTCTTCACAATGTGTTGTTTGTTCCCCAGTTTAAATTCAATCTTCTGTCAATTAGCTCCTTGACCAAGGATTCAAACATAAGTGTCAGATTCTTCATTGACTATTGTGCCATTCAGGATCAGTGCAGTTGGAAGATGATTGGCAGGGCTGATGCTATTAATGGACTCTACATCATTAAGACAGGATTTGATGTAATGAAGGTTGATTGTAATTCGTTTAATGCTGTTAACACTCACATTTGTTCTGTAATAAATAAGGTGACCTCTCATGTTTGGCACCATAGATTGGGACATTTATCTTTTAAAGTGTTGGAGACTTTGAAAGATCAGTTACAGTTCAAAAATGAGAAAAGTGATTTTAATCCTTGCTATATCTGTCCATTGGCCAAACAGAGGCGTTTATGTTTTATTTCAAATAATCATCTATCTGCAAACAGTTTTGACCTCATCCACTGCGATGTTTGGGGTCCATATAGTTCACCTACTCGTGAAGGATATAAGTATTTTCTCACGTTAGTGGACGATTGTACAAGGTTTACCTGGGTTTATCTGCTAAAGCATAAGTCTGATGTGCACAAAATCATTCCCAGATTTTTCATCTTTGTTGAAACTCAGTTCCATAAAACCATTAAAGCCTTTCGGTCTGATAATGCACATGAGTTGAAGTTTACAGAATTCTTTAATCAGAAAGGGGTGTTACATCAATTTTCTTGTACTGAATGTCCTGAGCAGAATTCTGTTGTCGAAAGTAAGCATCAGCACCTGTTAAATGTTGCAAGGGCATTGTATTTTCAGTCACAAGTTCCCATTTCATTTTGGGGTGATTGTGTCCTGACTGCCACTTATCTGATCAACCGAACTCCTTCAGCCATACTTCATAATAAAACTCCTTTCTCCATGTTGTATCAGTCATCAGTTGATTACAACTTTCTCAAAGTTTTTGGCTGCTTGTGTTTTGCTTCCACCATCTCTTCTCACCGTTTAAAATTCCACCCTAGAGCTAAGGCATGCGTTTTTATTGGATACCATCCTGGCATAAAAGGGTATCGATTGTTTGATATCCTTTCCAAACAAATTCTTATTTCTAGAAATGTGATTTTCCATGAACACATTTTTCCTTTTCACTATATCTCAAAAAATCCTGAAGTCATTGATTCATTTCCGGATCTTGTTCTACCCAATCCTATTACTCACTTACAGTCTGATCAACATCAAGTTGATTCCATTTCACATCCTATTCCATTTCATGACATATCTAACAATATTGATATGCCTTTGCCCAATGTTGACTCTGCTGCTATCCCTGCATCAAACCATAACATTCCTATCAGTCCACATAATTCTATTGCTCCTACTGATTTCTCTTCTCCTGTTCCTCCAATCCTCAGGCGATCTCTGAGAACTAGCAGAACCCCTTCATATCTACAAGAATTTCATTGTAACCTCCTGACTAATTCTTCACCCTCCATCATTTTACCAACTCATCAATATCCCTTAAGCCATTACCTTTCATATTCTAAGCTTTCTCAGTCACATAGAGCTTTTACCTTAAACATATCCTACAATCTTGATCCACAGTTTTATCATCAAGCTGTGAAAGAAGCTCATTGGAGAGATGCTATGGCAGCTGAGCTAAGTGTTATGGAGCTAAACAAAACCTGGTCCATTACTCCTTTACCTGTTGGGAAACATTCCATAGGTTGCAAATGGGTTTTTAAGACAAAATACAAATCAGATGGAGGTGTTGATCGTCACAAGGCACGCCTTGTTGCAAAAGGTTTCACTCAGCAGGAGGGATTGGATTTCTTGGAGACCTTTTCTCCGGTAGCAAAGATGGTCACTGTAAAGCTGCTTTTGGCCTTGGCAGCAATCAACAAGTGGCACCTAGTTCAGTTGGATGTAAATAACGCGTTCCTTCATGGAGATCTATTTGAAGAGATTTATATGGACTTGCCTTTAGGCTACAAAATCTCCAATTCTTCTGGCAAACAAGGCGAGCATTTAGTTTGTAGATTACATAAATCGATTTATAGCCTGAAACAGGCTTCGAGACAGTGGTTTTCGAAATTTTCTAATACTTTGATTTTACATGGATTCATTCAATCAAAGTCGGATTACTCTCTCTTTACCAGAGGTTCTGGAGATCAGTTTGTTGCTCTACTAGTGTATGTTGACGATATTGTTGTTACAGGATCCAATTCTCGCATTATTGATGATTTAAAAGCATTCCTTCACAGCCGTTTCAAACTGAAAGACCTTGGTAACCTCAAATTTTTTCTTGGGCTGGAAATTGCGAGATCACAGGCCGGGATTGTTCTTTCTTAGAGGCATTATGCTCTCCAGTTACTTGAGGACACTGGTTTTCTTGGATGCAAACCTGCATTGGTGCCCATGGATCCCAAAGTTCGCCTTAACTCCTTTGAGGGGGAGCTGTTAGAAGATGGTTCCATATATAGAAGGTTGATTGGGCGTCTACTTTATCTAACAATTTCTAGGCCAGACATTACCTTTACAGTTCATAAGCTAAGTCAGTTTGTTTCACAACCTCGAAAACCTCATCTGCATGCTGTTCACCATTTACTACAATACATTAAAGCCACTCCAGGTCAGGGGCTTCTTTTTTTTTGCTGGTTCATCTTTACAACTACGTGCATATGCTGATGCCGATTGGGGCTCATGCCTAGACTCACGGAAGTCAGTCACCGGCTTCTGTGTTTTCATTGGAGATTCAATGGTGTCCTGGAAGGCGAAGAAACAGAATACCATATCCAGATCCTCGGCAGAAGCTGAATATCGTGCCTTGGGCTCGACTGCCAGCGAATTGGTATGGATCCAACAATTATTATGCGACTTTCATGTGGATGTTCAACGGCCTGCTCTAATCTTTTGTGACAACCAAGCAGCTGTTCACATTGCAACCAATCCTATTTTCCACGAACGTACCAAACACATAGAGATAGATTGTCACTTCGTAAGAGACAAAATCAATGACGGAGTTATCAAGTTATTGCCGGTGCGAACAAATCATCAACTTGCAGATATTTTTACAAAACCATTGCCGATCACTGCCTTACATCATTTACTGTCCAAGATGGCTATTACTAACATCCATAGCTCATCTTGAGGGGGAGTATCAAAGCTAGTGAATCATCCAGCTGGATCTTAGCTCATCTCAGTCAACCTACACGTGTGGAGCATTAGAGATATTTTAGATATTTTTAGTTTGTTATTTTTACCAACGACTTTTCCCTCCTTTTTCTATTTTCCCGCCTCTTCCATTACAGTTTGTATATATAGGCTTGAACGACTCCTACATTAATTAATTTTCAGTTGTATAAAACTTTCTTCAATATTCATCTTCTCTGTAATATAAGGCTACATGGAGGGGACTAAAGGGTAAGACTATACACTTCAAACATGTATTTTCAATACCCGAATTATATTTCTGGTATGGAACCATTCAGATCCACGCCATTATTGGGACAAATCCGAACTGAAACTGTCGATTTCAATTTGAATACGGTTCCATAATATTTATAAAAAAACTCGTAAGCTAACCATACAAATTATTTTTTCAATCTATTAGAAATAGAAAAAATAAAATATATTATTAAATACATATTTCAATTCTTTCTTACTTTAGCGCATATATGTCATCAAATGATATCCAATATACGTGTAGAGGTAGCAATCAAACCGAGCGGCTCGTCGGCTCGGCCACTAGGCTTCTACTGTTCATGCCCATGAGCCGCTCGGGCTCGTAAATAAACAAGCCCAAGCACGAGCCCAGCACGACGGCTCGTTAGACGAGCCGCTCGGCAAGTTGTTCGTGGACGAGCCCTTTTTAAACGAGCCACGAGCCGAGCGGCTGGTGGCTCGTAAAAATAAAAATTCCAAAATTCAGTGACGTGACCGTTCCGCAAACAGTCACTGAATTTATTTCAGTCACCGTTTTGGTTCTTTATTTTTTTTTTTCAATTTCAGAATCTTTCATCTATAAATACTCACCCGAATCTTATTTTTTCTCACAAATATCAATATATCATTATTTACTATATTTATACCCTCTACAATTTACATTCTTCAATATCCATTTATCAATTATCAACAATATCATTCATTCATTCTATAATCATCTTCTACATTTTTTTTTACATTATTTCTTGTAATTTTACAATTTATTTCATACACTACTACATAATCTTCATTCACTCCTCAATTCACATTCAATTTCTATTATTCATAACAAATGGAATCACGATCATTTGTTGAAAACTTGTTCGGTATGGAGAACGAAGCACAAACACCTGCGCAAAATCATTTTGGGAATGAATTCTCTAGTCTCAATGAATTATCCGTCCCTGGAAATATTGAAGATTTCGACGTTGGTGATAGTCATCCAATTGATTTGGATGACGTTGATGTTGCAGCTAGTGTTCCAATCGATTTGGAACAAGATGAAGAACCTACATTAAATATTCCCGACGCAAGAGGGAAGAGAAAGGAGAAGAAGCATGCAAAATGTTGGGACCATTTCAAATTGGTTCCCACTGGTCGTGTGGTCGATGGACTTCCAGAAACCAAAGCGGTATGTAAATACTATCAACAACGACTGACATGGCAAAAAGGCATTAGAACCATCCACCTCAACCATCACTACAAATCATGTTCGGCCAAACATGAGCTTCTTCTACCTGGTCAAACGCAACTACAATTTGGTACTCCAGAAGCCGGTGGTACTAATATGCCACTTTCTACATGGATGTATTTAGAGGAGGAAGCTCGAACGGGAATGGTGAATTTCGTTGTCGCAGCGGAGTTGCCACTGCAATAGCGGACAACCAACATTTCGTTAACTACGTCAAAAGATATCTTCAACCAAGGTACCAATGGGTAAGTCGAAATACTTTTCGTTCTGATATAATTGCATATTTTCTTAATACAAATCAACTATTGATTTTGAATTTGGAGAAATATGGGGATGTGATATCTTTAACTTCATATATGTGGGAATTGATTAATAAGAGTGGTTATATTGCTGCAACTGCACACTATATAGACTCACTTTGGGTTATACATAAAAAAAAATTATTGTTTTTAGAATTGTTGAGTATCTGCACAATGCTCAAACTATATTTAATGCTATTATGTTAATAATTAGAGAATATAAATGCGAGAGTAAAATTCATTCTTTTACGTTCGACAACGCTACTGTAAATAAGGTTGTTATCGATAAATTGCATAGAGTATTTCAACCCAATTTTGGTGGCTATTTATTTCATATTCGATGTGTATGTCATATTTTTAATTTAATAGTACAGACGGTTTAAAACATGTTAATGATGAAATTAACCGAATTAGGAATGCACTTATGTATATCACGTGTACACCTAATAGAAAACAAGGATTTGAGGATTTTTGTGCAGAATCTGGGATGACGGATACGAAAACCTTTATTACTGACGTAGACCATAGATAAAACTCCACGTAGCTATTACTAAAATCATGTGAAGGTTATGAAGCGTATATTACTGAATTATATAACAATAGGCATGTTAGAGACGAAAACGATACTATCTTGAGTGAATCCGATTGAAATATAGCTTTAAAAAAAAATTGATAAGTTTTTATGAGCCTACAAATATATTGTTTGGTGTTTATTATCCCACTAGTTGTATGGTTCTTGAACGTATTTATATAACTGCCAGAGTTTTTGCGAGATTTCAAGTTGACCATGATTTTCATACTGTTATATATTCTATGGTATTGAAATTTAGAAAATATTAGGAAGCATTATCTATATTATTTCCTTTAGCATGTGTCATGGACCCCCGATATAATTTATCAGGTACTAAATTTATAATTGATCAAATGTCAAATGCTTTAACTTTTACTACACATATTACATATAGAAATTTGGAAATGACGTTCCATGAAATGTATGAATTATATACTTCACGAATGGGTGCACATATTAATCGTGTACCTACACATACTCCTCATACTAATATAACAGATGACGATACTAAAATTTTGAATTTATTTGAAAATATGCACTCGTATAGATTTGATACAACTGCATATGCATGTGGTACCTCTAGTAGTAGTAGTAGTAGTAGTAGTAGTAGTAGTAGTAGTAGTAGTAGTAGTAGTTTGACTTCCACTGCATGTACTCAAACTTCCAGTCGTAGTCAAAATCCAAATGCGTTGCCATATGAATTAATTGATTACTTTAGTCAACATTTGCATACTAACAAAGTAACTAGTAAAAGTTTAGAATATATTATTGAATTCTGATGAAATAACGAACGTCGATGACTAGTAGTTTCTGCAATGGCAAAAAATCTACTAACACCTCTGGTTAACACTGTAGCCTCGGAGTCCGCTTTTAGTACAGGGAAGAGGGTTCTCTCTGAGTTCAAAAGTCGACTAAAAGAAGATATTTTGGAAGCGTTAACATGCGTGAAGGATTGGGAAGACGCTAATTATCGAATTCAAGATAAATATGCTGAAATTATATGTAACCAAGTAAGTGATATTTAATTTCACCACATTCATTACAATATTTTATTTTCATACCTTTATAATTTTTTTTACACGTAACAAGTTGTTCGTGTACAATTTTTAACTCCGCCTACTCGATTAAAGAAAGTAGCCGGTTCCAAACCCGGATAAAGGAGAAGGCTGGGTTTATCTTTTTTTTTTTTAATTGTAAAAAATTAAAATGTTTTGAAAAATGTATATTTAAAAAATTGTTTACAAAATGTGTTTATATATATTTTATATTTTTACTTTAGGTTCTCATTTCTCAACAAATAAAATTTTGTTCTTATTATTTTAAAAATTAAAATTGTTTTGAAAAATGTATATTTTAAAAAAATTTAGATAATGTGTGTGTGTGTGTGTAGTAATTTAGTAGTTTATAAATTATACTTATTATAAAAAAAATTAAAAATGGACGAGTCGGCGAACTGAGCGGCTCGTTTTGGCCGAGCTCGGGCACGAGCCGAGCTGGCCCAAAAACCAACAGGGCCGAGCTTAAATGACTATGAACAAAGTGATGTTATTCAATTATTAAAATGACTATGAACAAAGTGATGTTATTCAATTATTAAAATGAATAAATTTGATTTATCAGGTGCCTACTACTTGGGCCTTACAAACTTGTACTAGTTGGGACATGTTCATTGGTTTAGGTTGAATAAATTTTAAAAACTAAAACATTATCAAAAAAAAAAATTTGCTTTCCAGACAAAAAAAAAAAAAAAAAAAAAAAGGCGGGGAGAGAGAGAAAACCTTGGATGTTTTTTTTTGACTTATTATTCAATGTGGACAAATGTTCCTCATAAATGATCCAAGGTTGAAGCACGGTCAAGGTTGAAGCACGATTGACATAGGATCTAGGATGCATCAGAGAAAATGGATTACCAGAGCCCATATGGGATACACCAACAAGAAAATAATCCCAACAGTGTTTGAAATGCCACGGCTTTTTGTGAAGGAGCTACGGAACCCACCAGATGCTCGAATATGTTCTTGCAGAAGATAACAACCGATGGCAAGACATATCGCAACTCCGACCAAGTCGTCTCTAAGCTTATGAGCAAAGAAGTTCGGAGCAACCACTAGAAGAAGAATTAATGAACCGGGCATCTCCAGCCAATCTGTAACCACATATCAGGAATATTATGATAAAGAAGGACAGAAGACAGTACTGACTTCTAAACAATTCAATGGATTTATTAGGCATCGAGTACAGAAATGGATATACTTTAAAATTAGTGTCACCTATAGAATGCTAATGGCAGAAATTACATGAAGAATGTGATCCGAACTGCAAGAATTAGACAAGTGTAATCTAAAAATTTTCTTCACAACATAATGGATACGAAGATGCACCATCAAAAAGGAGAAGGATGCAAATTAAAATATTATGATTCCTTAGTGCCTTGTCTTGTTAGGTGAAATACAAAGTATTAAAGAAGAAAAAAGAAATTAAGGTCTTTTCCGTCACAGTGTAGTACCACGTACTAAATATGCTTTTGGTTTTTTTCTTTTTACGGTTGAACACAAATTAGTGACATGAGAAATAAAAATAAATAAAGGGAACAACAAGCTATATTGGACAGAAATACTAAATCTTGTGAGTGTTTAACCTCACATGCTTTAAAAATGGGGAAAAGCCCCTTGGCCTGGGATTTAATCCCGGTAAATCCCGGGCCAAACAGCAAGGTCCTTAAAAATAACCTTTTAAGGTCTGCCACAAAGTGAGGCAAACAAGAAACCACAAGGCATTGATTGTGAGGCAGATTTTGGAGATGTGCACCTCTATCGAGTGAGTTACAGGCCTCATAGCACCACTTCAAGACTTGTGAGGTACTCCTTAAATTCTCGGCCTTATTTACTTTTATTTAGGCTTGGGCCCACAAAATATTAAGAATTCATATGACCAACTTTTGAATAGCCCACTGTCCCACCAACTAAAAAGTGGCAATTTATGCCTCCTGGAGCATAATTCAGTGGTGCAAAGGACATGAGTGATGTAGTCTCAACTGAGCTGGCAGCCGCAGTATGAGGGTTCGATTCCTTCTTCTAACAAGATTTGGAATTGGACTCTTTGTGGGCACCAGTATGACAGCTCTTGTACCTTGGCCTACTGAGGCACATCTTGCGATTCAACTCCTCCACAATGCTCTAGGGGCGAGGCGGTGGGGGATCCTCAAGGTTGGGGTTCAACCTTTAAAAAGTGACAGTTTATTTTTTATTACTTTATACATTATTCTTTTTGTTTGCGCATTTAAATTGTTCTATTATGAATTTTGAAGATGGTTTATAATTTATTATGCGCTTATTTGAGTGCCTAATTATGCTTTTTTTTTTTAACATTGCAAAGACGGTAGGATGAATTTACCTGGGAAATGTCGGGGGAAGAAAAGCCTTAATACAACTGCAATGATAGCAATCCATTTTCCAACCTCTCCCCTACACCACAATGCCAAGTGCTAAATCAGAAAAAAATAATTTTGCTCAAGAAAAGGATAGTCGAAGAGTATCTAGATAGAAACCGTCACCTTAAAAAGTTGAACAAGACAGAAGGAAAACTAAAGAAAATATAAGGAATTAGGAGTGCAGTCAGCATGTTCGTTTTCCAGTTTGTCCGGTCCAAGATCAACAAATAACTGCAGTAAACACATAATTTTCTAGCTAGCATTAGTGATGCATTCGAGATTTCAAGATGATTGATACTGGTAATCTGTAGATAAGCGATTGAACTATACATATAAATACAGGTAAGAGTGAAATTTTACATAGACGTTACAATCAGCAAAAGTGACACTATTCCATATGTTGAATCACAGCGAGTAATCTGTTTTGGAATCAAAAACAAGGAAAAAAAAAAAAAAAAAGCAATTGAAGTTTTAATATCATTGTGTAGATAGTGAAACTTTTAGACACTACTTCGTTGTTCGGTGAAGTAATATTACTTTGTAGATCGAGTTACATCTTCAACAGTTATTTCTACTCAAAAAGGGTCCAAATAATGTACCTATTTTCAGTAGTGGTTTAAAAAACTTTAAGAAAAATGCTTCGACACTTGCACGATCTGTTACCTTTCTGTTTTATACATATCACACGGATTCATCTGTTTTACAATATAAATTACAGATTTGATTAGAAATTTGTAATCTGTTGTAACAAAACTGACTATCTACATCCAAGTAATAACTTACACTACCTCTCTTATTTCTGGGATAAAGAGGGATTCAGCATTTTCAAAGAGGCTGTCAATATGTTTTTTCGTCAAAAAGCAAGTGTTGCTGAAAATGCAATGTTATGTGGGATTTTTCCCCAAGTATTAATATCTAACATTACGTATATATTCATTCTAATCTGAATCAACATCAGTATTCAGAACACCATACTATTTTCGAATGATTGTTATAAACTCTTCGATCCCAAGTCTTTTATGAGAGTAGGCCTCAATTTACACAGTAAAATCCTTAAGTAAACAACAGATTAGAAAGTTTTATGACTGAAGAATTGTGGTTTACCATTCAAAATCAGAAGATCTAACAATGTGAAATATTTTACCAAACCGACATTAACTGCTTATTGTCTACTTAAAGACCCTCACAAATTAGTTGCTAATCAAAATGTAAAAGAACAAGTTAAATATTAATACACGGTTCGTTAAGGGCATGTTTGGTACACTATATTGGACAAAATTGGACAATTCAATGGACAAGATTCGAACTTCTTTTTCTTGCTTAATACTGTCAATATGCACTGCCTATTTTACCCTATCAAGCTAAGAATTTATAATGTAAAAAATGACTTGACAAAACTCCAATTCACCCTGTAAAATGCCAATAGATCAAGTTGTTGGAGAAATAAGGTATATTGTTTTGAAGGTGTATAGAATTTCAACAAGAGTTTAACAACTCAGGAACCTTATTAAACCAAGCAAGAAAGATGGTAGAAACAAAATAGGAAATCACGAAAGGAAATGGGAAGAAAAGATCCGAGGCAAATGTTTAACACTTTGTGTTTAAGATGAATTTACCTCGCAAGAGTAATAGTGGAGGTTAGGCAATCGTCTCCCACAAAAGAGAACTTCTCATAGTAGAAGCACTTCAAACTATAAGACCAAGGCGAATCGAACCAATTTTTTCTACACGAACGGTTTTGTATGCAAGAAAATGAGTCATTTTGCAAGAGTTTTTGATACAAGAATCATGTAAAATGATATGCGATGTCTTAATGACGTCCAAGAGGTCTAATTTATAGAAGATGAGGGGTCTAATTCCTTGTTTTTTCCTTCCAAATTTGAACCATAATTTTTCATTCATATGAAATTAGTATTGAAATTTTAAATATACCACGAGCATCTACTGGACAAGTTGAACAAATTAGTCTATTTATTTTCATAATTTGACTATGGGATCAAGTCTGAACAATTGGCCGAAATTGATACAAAATCAACTTTTCAAGATTTTACTTAACCAAATTTCATTTTATTTAAACCAAATTCCAACACAAGTTTCATAATTCTCACACAAGTCCAATTATATAAAACAGCAAATAAATGTCAAGCAATCAATTACAAACACGAAACACAAACTCACGTACTGTAACGAGATTAGAATGAGATTCTCACATTGCAGCAAAAGAAGAAACCCATTTGAGAAAAGAAGTCCCAAATCCAAGACCACCCAATTTCGCAGCATGATTGATGAATTTTTTGGCAGCCATTTTCAATTCAGTAAAATCTTCAGTCAGCAATTCTTGATCAGTTTTCATGGCCAAATAATCCATCCTCCCCATTTGTTTTTCTTTCAACTGATCAGATCTGAATTACAAATCAAATCTCAAAAAATCAAACCGTATATGATGCTCTATGAGTGAAATGTACAGTCTGGCAACGTTATTGCGAGTTGTGACCTTGTATCCATATTGCTTTTGAAAATTCAATAATAACGGAAAGTCGGCCAGCGGGTTTGGATTTAGCCCGTTTGTTGCACATTTTGAATCCAAAAATATATTTTTTGTTTGTTTGATGTAATAGAAAATATGCGATTGATAGAGAAAGAAAAGTTACTGATCTGATGGAGAATATGTAATTGAAAGAGAAAGAAAAATTATTGTTGTGATGAAAAATATTATGTTACTGAATAATGTATGGTTAAAAGTGAGTAGAACAATAAAAATGAAAAAAATAATATGGTAGTGTCCAAAAAGTTGTGCGGATCCAACTTAGCCTGTTTGGTGGCCTTTTTATTTTTGGAAAAATATTATTATGAACAGTGAATCTTTGAAGAATGAATGACTAAAAAGTAAAAAAAAAAAGGTTGCAGATTTACGTGTAAAGTATTTTATTGCATGAAATGTGATTGAAAATAAATACGTAAAAATCTTTTTTTGAAAAAAATGAGAAACTGTGTGGTAAGGCTTTGTGGAGGGGACTAAAGGGTAAGACTACGCACTTCAAATGTGTGAGCCTAGTCAAAATAAGTTAGATTTTATATTGTTTAGAGAAATTGGCTCAAATAATCTAAAGCTTTGCTCAAGTTACGTTTGGTCCAAACATTTCAAATGTGAAGCAAATGTTGGGTGGTCCTTTGTCCCAAAAAAATAATATATATATATATATTTTTTTTTTTTAAAGAAAAAGTTAATCCTCTTCCGCCATCCCAATCCATTACGCACTGCCATCATTTCCACACCATACCACAACACACCACCGCCACGAATGAATGTCTAGAATTTCTGATTGTCATTGTGTTTCCTATAAGGAGCAAGGTAAAACTACAGTAGGGATGACAAAACAAACACATTCAACTCGATACATGTAGGTTCTGCCTCAAATGGGGTCGAGATTATCCACCTAATCGGGTAAACGAAGTCAGAGTTATTGTCCCGAAGTGGGTACATGATGGATACGAAAAACATATTTCCCACCTTGCTGCGTCATCTCATTTAAAGTCAATTTCAAATTTAACTTTTATATCAAATAAAAATAAAAGATTTTTTAAAGAAAAAAAAAGGTATTCTTAACAAATTGGGAAAAAAATAATATTTACTAATTAAAGACAAAAAACTAAAAAAAAATAAAAAATAAACGGGGCGATTAATAGGGTAGGGAAAATGCCAAGAACCCGTCCCGATCCCTCCCTATCCCATTTTAATCGGGGATGGGGACAATGCAAGGTGACAAAATATGCGAAGGGATGGAGGTGAGAAGGATCGACATGTCTTATATCCTAAGCTACGAGCCCGTTTAGCACGACTTTTGTTTTTGCTTCACATAAAAAAGTCACTTTTGACCAACATCCTCCATTAGCTCTTCTAAATAGAATAAACATTTTCATAAAATTAGTCAAATTGATCCACTTTTGAGTCTCATAAGTTTTTTTTTTTAACTTCTCAAAAGTTATGCCAAACGAGCCTTACATATTATTTCTATTAACTTTTGTATTTTGTAAAAATTGCGCAATCTAGGGTACAGAGCTAAATTTATGTTGATAATGTGACACAGATCTTCCTCAAAAGAGACTCTATAACCACAATTTTATCTTCTCCATTTTCTATACTTCTCGACTCCAATTACAAGTTCATTATCACTTCATTTCACTGATTTCCAGAAAAATTATTGAAAATTTTGTTCTTCTTATATGCCAAAAAAAAAAAAAAAAAAAACCTATTATTTATTTGTAGTAAATTTATGACTGCATTCAACTTTTCTATACATTCACAATATCCTATTAAGAAAAATAATTTTTCTTCTGATATAAAATGAAAAAGCTCATTCATATCTCTTTTCTATACATTATTTCAGTGGTGAGACTTTTGTATTGCAATATAGACGTATTATCTGAAACGTGAAATGTTATCGCGTGCATATTTGACTTGTCCTTTAGAGACTATCATATGTTATCCTTCCTTTCGATGGTTGAGAAATATTGACATTCGTATCAGACTCCAACACAATAACACGATGAAGAAGGAGAAATCTACTCATTTAACGAATAATTGGCTTATCAAGAATTGGTGAGAGAATGTAAAAGCAAATTAGAATCCCAGAAAATCAAATTTCGAAATGCAAATATTTGATCAAACTTCAAAGACGGACAAGACAAAACAACACTGCAAATAGAGTCCCACTGTTTAATGTAGCTACACAAAACAACGTGCCAATTAATGCTCGAATTCCTTTGCCTTTTCTCGTTCTTCCTTGGTAAAGACCTCAACTTTGCTTTGAGGGGTGAAAGAAGATAAGTTTTGTCTTGGCTCGGATTAAAAGTAATAGCTTGCTTGCTTTGGAATGATAATTTTTATTTATTTTTTTGAAAAACAAATGCTTCGGCATCTAGAGATTTTTGCATGAATATGCTTCTGCACTGAGAATATCTCATAGCGGGAATGCCCGGAGATCATAAAGGAGGGGATGGGAATGGATGCTATTAGAGAAGGCCGATGACCTGACAAGACATGATGAAGCAAACATCAAGGAATTGGCTAAATAGAACAGATAGACCGGGAATGAGATATTGAATGGAAAGAACGAATGTGAAGTACGTACTAGATTGACTAACCAGGGGCGGACGCAGGAGTTTAACATTGGGGGCACAATCAAACTTGCAAAGAAGTTGAGAGAAATTTTACAATCGAAAATTTACGTAAAAAAAAATCATACCCCATATAATTTTACATCCGAAAATTTATTTGGGATATCACTTTTTTGGATGTAAAATTTCGAAAATTTTCTAATAAAATGATGAAAATTACGTTGAGAAATTTGTATCGTAAAAATAATAATTGGTAGATTTGATATAATGAAATAATTGGATTTTTTTAAAATGCGAGTTATACATCTTTTTAAAGACTCACATTTAACGCATTTTAACTATTTTCGATATATGTTTGAACTATTTAATATGTCCATAATGTAGTTCTTGAAATAAATTTCGAAATGATATAAGCAATTTTTAGATTCGATTAGCTTACGATCGTCAAAGAATTTTTAAAATTAGTATATTATTGGAATTCAAATTTATTTTGATTGTCCGTGTTTAGTGGAGATTAAAATCAAATTTTGATAAAAATAAAACAGTTATAAATTCCATGAAATACGTTATTAAAATTAATTGTTAACTTTAATTTAGATTAAAATTAAAATTTCAATCGATACCAAACATGATTTTTAAAAATAAAATTTTAAATTTTTTTTTAAAAAAAAAGAAAACTCAAAAGTTGGGGGCACCTGCCCCCCAAGACTCCCCTTGGGTCCGCCCATGTGACTAACGTATACCAACTATTCTACTTCCTTATTTCCTGCTTTTTCCCAGAATTCAACGATAGAAAAGAAAGAGATAAGAAATGTCTGGACTAGACAAATGAAATCGGACCAAGGTTTTTATTCCTTAGCCAAGAGCACCTATTAAAGCACCTCTATTATAGAAGCGAAAACAATGTGCCCCAGCTGAAGAGTATTTGTCCTTAACTATCAAAGATGGATTGAATCGTGGAAGGGCTATATAAATGTCGCCATGCAAAAACAAACCTTTGTAGACAAACTCTACTACACTCTTCTACTCATGTTTCCCTATGCCATTTGAACTTGGAAATATTTTCTACCACATATTAGGTAATGCTACTCAACCCTACTAATGCTTAACTAGGGTTGTCCTTGAGAATTTTAAGATCCTAGACGACTAATTATAATTAGGCACTTAAACATAATTCTCTACAAGTGTAGCAACACTAATTTGACGCCCTATCTCATTGCTCAAAAGAGATTTGTGAAACAAAGAGCCCTTGAAATTGTGCTCGATCTAAGGATATTATTCTTTGCATCTTTCAAGCTGATATGATCAATTTAAATAAACAAATAGACAAATTCCACTACTTACACATTGAAAGTGTCTGTTAGGAATTTGAGGAGGTGATATGACGCGATATGAAGTATAGACTGCACAAAGAAAAACAAAATTAAAAAGAAAACAAGCAAGAAAATGAATTAGCAGATGAACATAATACTTTATTACCAACCAATGGAGAGAGAATATAATTTATGCAATATTCTGCTTACAAAACTGAATGAAGAGTCCACTATTTATAGGTGTGTACGACGGATTTCGGGTATATAAAATACAGAAATCATTACAAATTGTATTTTGAAAAATACAAACGTATAGAAGTCTTCTTGTAATTGCAAAAATGGAAAAAATCCTCATTAGTGATCTGAATGTTTGAAAACGAGGAGTTACGTGGCTTGAATCCTAGACTTCAAGATTTGTTGAGAATTTGATTTGTCTAGAACCTCACTTGTTCGACGCTCGAATTTTGGAGTTTGGATTTGTACTTCGAAGACTTGGGCTCGATCTTGAATTGATTTGAAGAAAACTTTAATCTTGGATTTGCTTGATTTGAAGAAGACTTTGATCTTCTTCGAATTTGCCGGACTTGGAGTTGAGAGAATTTCTTCAGCACTTCGAGATTTTCTCTTGCCATTTTCCTCCCCCCTTTGTAATGAACATTTGACCCTATTTATAGGAGAAATTCATGGTCAATTTTGGTAAACACTCAATTAATTTAATTAAATTGATTATAATTGTATAATTGTGGATTTTAAAAAAATAGTGGACGGGCCTTTAAAATTTTATGGGCTTTAGTAGACTTTAGTTTAATAAATTTAATTGTGCTAATCATTTAAATTGACCTAACCCATTATTTTCTATTTTATTTATTTTTTTATGTCTACAAATGCCCCCTCAAAATTTATTATGAAATAAATAAATTAATAAATCTTGATTCTTGATTTTTTTAATGTAACCATTATTCAATTTATTTTACGCAATTCCCAATTTAGTTGATTATTTATTTGTTTTTTTAACAGACTTTTTATGTTTTATGGTAAGTTGGGCTCAAGTGAAATCCGATCTTTCACTATATAAACAAGTTATTACGGCTTCTCTTTCTCTCTCCTCATTTTTTTATTTGGTTTCTGAAACCAAGAAACCTATTTATTTATTCTTTTTATTTTTTAATTAAATACTTTGCTGGGTTTCCGTTTCTTTCATTTATTATTATTATTATTATTATTTTCGTTTCACGTTTTGTCTTTTGTCTTATTTTTTTTGTGAATAGTAACTTTTTTAAAAATACTTTGCTTGGTTTCTTTCATTTTTTACTATATATATATTTTTTTGTTTCACATTTTGTCTTTTGTCTTTTTTTTTCGTGAACTGTACACGGTAGTTCACGTGAACATTAACTTTTTTTTTTTTTTATAAGATTGGAACTAAAATTCTTTATTTTTATTTTCAGGATTCAACTTTTGGAACAAGTCAAAAATTTCGAGGTTCAAGATTTTCTTGGTGTATAATAAAATTTGTACTGGAGTTATTTTATAGGTTCAGAAAATACTCAAAATTGCCAACCTTTTCATGCACATTGAATACCAAAGGCTGCTACTTTTCATCATCCAATGCACATTGTGTTTGAGACCAATGACCGTTCATTTGACCGTCCAAGGCACTTTGTGTTTGGGATCAAGGACCTTCCTCCGACCGTTCAAGACGCTTTGTGTTTGGGACCAAGGATTGGCTCCTTCAACCGTCCAAGATACTTTGTATTTGGGACCAAGGACCTTCCTTCGACTGTCCAAGATACTTTGTGTTTGGGACCAAGGATTGGCTCCTTCGATCGTCCAAGGCATTTTGTGTTCGGGACCAAGGACGGACTCCTTCAACTGTCCAAGACACATTGTGTCTGGGACCAAGGACCCGCTCCTTCGACCGTCTAAGGCACATTGTGTTTAGGACCATCATTCGACCGCCCAAGACACTTTGTGTTTGGGACCAAGGACTTTCCTTCGACCGTCTAAGACACTATGTGTTTAGGGCCATCATTTGACCATCCAAGGCACTTTGTGTTTGGGACTAATGATCTTCCTTCGACCGTCCAAGACACTTTGTGTTTGAGACCAAGGATTGGCTCCTTCGACTGTCCAATGCACTTTGTGTTTGAGTTCATTTATATATTTGAGAGGCTCATGATTCAGACAATGAGGAATTTAAAAGATTCACTGCCCGTTAATCCTTTTTTTCTTTTTTTTAAAACTAATTTTCTCTTCCTTCTTCCATTTTTGTTTTTTAGGAATGGTTGGGATGAGCTCTAATAACGGAGCGTATTCAGATATACATGAAATCATCGAGCTTAAAAGCCAAGGCAAGAGTTACATTTGCTTTAAAGATACTGATGTGAAGTACAATGCTCAGCCCGACATACGAGGTGAAATTAAACTTACCATAAATAAGCCAACCACAGATCCTTCTCCTGAGCTCTTGGAGCATTTGTCAGAGTTGCATATACCCATTATTATTGAATGTCATGAGAATTCAGAAGTTGTTACGTCCAACCACTCCAGCAGTCATTTTTCCTCTTCGTGTCTCCCGCCTCATCATTCTCAAAGCATGGAGTACATCCCAAGGGCCGTAATTTGTGAGAGGATTAACAACAAAGAAATACGATGGAAAAATGCGCTTGTCAGTCGTGGAGAGATTTCTTTTCTTCCAAAGTTTTCGGAGTGGTCTTCATGGGTCCAGAAACTTCTGCTCAAAAGGAATCTTCGCCAGTTAGCTTATGCAGTTAGCTCCGCTGCAAAGGATTATCATTGCCCAAATTCTATCTACAGAGCTCTTTGTGAGGTTTGGTACCCAGAGACCAACACTTTTATGACCACCTGTGGTGAAATTGGCATTTCTTTTTGGGATATCCACGAGATAAGTAGACTTTCGATTATAGGTAATTACTATGATGAAGTAGTCCCAAGCCTTTCAGAGCTGACATATCAACTTTCCAAGTCTTGTATGTACCTCTTCAATGTTTTTGTACTGATTACGGATGCAAATGAATTTGATTGCGTTAGTCACGAAGAATGGATTAATTTTTGGTTTCACAAGAATGGTTGTGCCCAGAATCCTCGCTAACACAAAAATTACAAGAGTGCTACGAGTCTAAATCCATTCAAGAGACGTCATCAAATAGCTTCAAATGAAATACGGAGGCCTGTGGCTGTAGATAAGCCGAGATATATTCCACACGGGGATCAGAGTCATTGGGGTGATTTGCTAATATCTTTGTCTATGGAAGAAGAAAAAGAATTAGAGATAGCAGTTTATCTCTCCTTGTGGCTTTGTTGTTTCGTTCTTCCACCTGGGGATGAGTATGTAAGAGTTAGAACTTTTAAAGCGTCTTCTAAAATGGCAGGTAGGTATACTTACAGTCTAGTTCCTCCTGCATTAGTGAGCATTTATAAAAGACTCACATGAACATCGAATCATCAATCAAAACCGGACCTTGGCTCGATTTTACATTCATTTCCTGGACATCTTCTTTATGCTTGGGCTGCAACTTATTTTGTCCAAGGTATTTATGCTAATGTGGACAAGAGTTACACACGTCCTATAATCCGCAGATATGTTGGCACCTTGAATACTTACCAGTCTTGGGAGAAAAATGTTGTCGATTGTTGGGACTTTATCCATGGAATGATGGATACCAATGACTTTTGCTGGAATCTGTTTCCCCTATTGTCCCATCCCGATATACGAGTGGATGACCAACCAAGGTCTATAGACACCTCATAATTTATGATGAGTATTCGATCTTGATGTGTTTCTTATCGTCGAGGAAACTCTCCTTTCATTCTCAAGGCATATAATCATCACAAGTTTGCGAGGCAACTTGGTTTTAGACAAAAACTTCTCGGTTCACCTAGAAAGTTGGATATCGCTTTCAATGCAGGTGATATGTATCGCATTTGGTTGTCTTTGACTCAAACGATAAGTGGCTCTACATTTCATATTCCAGAGTACGTGAATGATACACATCAAAGCGTCGACTCAGAGTATTGATCTTGGTGGAATAATCGAGTGTTGCCGATCCTGACCAAGGTTCAAGTGCATGTTTTGTCTTCTAGTGAGAGTTGTGACTTTGTTCTTAATCCATTTTTGAACAGGGTTGTAGCCAAATGGGTAATCCTCCACATATCATTCTTGAAGAGATTTCTCGAAAGAGGGAATTAGACATTCGAAATGATAGAGGTATTAAGAAGATTAAATTTAAAGTTCCATCGACAAAGTTTGCTTCCACCTCTGAGCCTACTGAGAAGATGTCTGAAATAGTTTTGATTCCAGACCGCAGTAGTCCTAGAGATTGAGCATCCCACACACCTGGAAAGACTCTAACTCTGGGAGACAAAAGTTCTAGAGATCAGGTATGGTTTTATTTTATTTTTATTTTTTTAACATACCACTTGTATTTGGTCTCATGCAACAAACTTCAATCTCAGGCTCCACTCTCCCGAATATATAAGATTAAACGATCGATAAAACTAATGCTGCTTCAAGCTGTTCCAAATTCTTCAAAAGGTGACGTCAGAGTCTCTCACATTAACATCAGCATCTTGAATACATCATCAGATGGCGAACTTGTAGATATGTCTCATAGAACACGGAATGCGGGTAGGCCCCCTCTTTTTTTTTATCTTCTTTTTCTTTTTTTACATCTCTACTTTTATTGTAGATTTTCCAAGTATTCCGGAATGATTGAATATCTCTATGGATCCAGACTTTTTGCAAGACAAACTGGCGAGAATGATGGGAGAATCGGTGCACTTCAAGGAATAGATGGTACTCATGATTTTCACGGCGCACATTGTAAATACTCGAATACTATGAACAAAGGCATTTCAATGTTCAACATAGAAACTTTCCAAGATGAAAATGAAGTGAATTTTGAGACTGCGAGAGCTAACATTTCAGAGGTCAATCGAGAAGTTCCAGCTGATCCACCTTCATTGGCTTTGGTTAACATTCCGCCTTTGGAAACAAAAAATCGTCGGACAGCTCCAATTTGTTCTTTCATGGCTGGTTTCCCGTCTGGGATAACTCAAGAGTCTCTTTACTTGAAGGCTACTTTGTAGGAAGCCATGACCAATTATCTTCAAAAGTGTTTCAGGGACGTCTTAAAGCGTGGATTTTCCAACCTCCGATCTTGGTGGGATGAGAATAATCTCATTCTTCAAAATGTTACTATCAGTTTATTCTGTGCAGATCCAACACCTTTAATGGAACACATGGATGTGTTTCTTAAAGAAGTTGACATCTATTTATCTGAAAGAAACCCGCACTTAGAGTTTCCAACTATCGAAGAGAAGACTGAGAAGTTGAAGCTTTTGAACATTCACCTGGAAGTAGAGGATTCCACTTGTTCTTCGTTGGAAGATAAAATTAGTCAGCTAACTTTCGAGCTGGACAGATTCTGTGATGAACTTCAGACTCATAGGAATAGAAAAGTATGCTTGGAACTGCAAATGCCGCTTTAGAAAAATTACAGACTAGAGATGTTTCTAGCGCATCATCCATTGACCAGAGAAGGAAGACCATTGAAGATAACTTCCTGTAAGTGATTAATGGCGAGTGATCTTGATAAAGTCAGGATTTTCCCTGATCTTCTTTTAAGATCATATTGTATGAATTTTTATTTTTATTTTTTATCGTTCTTTGTCTTTTTACGATGAACTTTTCTTTTCCATGTTTCTTGTGCATTTTTTTATTGCAGAAAATGGTAAATAAATTGAATGAATTTATTAGTTGTGACTAAACTTGAATTTATAATTTATTCAAACTGTCTACGTATCCAAACGGGATCAAGTCGAACGTAGTTCATTACAAGAACAAAATTTCTTTTTATTTAGGGGCGGGGGTATTACAATGAAAAATTTATAAAACAAAAACTTCAAGTTTAAAAACACTTTATAAACTTTCCATTGATATGTCCGATTTGTAGTCCATCTTTATCGACGATATTATATGCTCCGTTAGTGAATCCATGAGTAACAACAAGCAGACCATCCCATTTAAGTTGGAACTTGCCCCCTATTTTTTTGTAATTATGATTGGTCTGCGTACGTAAAGTACCAAATCTCTGACTTGAAATGACTTTCTTGTTGAAAGACTTCGCCATCCGGGCTTGATAACATTCCAGGTGCATTTGTGCCTCTAATCTCTTTTCATCTAAAGCTTCTAGCTCCTCCAATCGAAGATGGGCATTTTCCTTTGTTGTTAAACCTTCTTGGATGGTAATTCGAAGTGACAAAACTTGACACTCCAAAGGAAGTACAACTTCCACTCCATACACTAAGGCGTAAGGAGTGGCTTGTGTTGGAGTTCGATAAGCCCATATGACTTCACCAATTCTTTCATGCCAGTCTCTCTTTGATTTGGAGACAACCTTTTTCAGTAGACTACATGGAGTCTTGTTGAACGCCTCCTCTAACCTATTAGCCACTGCGTTGTACATGGACGACTTGTACTGTTTGAATCCAAATTTTGAACATAAATTGTTTATGTGGCTATAGCAGAAAGGCTTCCCATTGTTAGTGATGATGTATCGTGGAACCCTGTATCGATAAATGATTTGGATACGGATGAAATCTACAACATTTTATTTCTTTACTTCTTTCAATGGTATGACTTCAGCCCACTTGGAGAACTAGTCGGTTCCAACAAGGATGTATGAGTGTCCAGCTGAAGACCTTGGAGTTATGAGTCCAATTACATCAAGACCCCATACATCAAATGGTTATAAAGCTACCGTCAGATGTAATGGTTCCGAAGGTCGATGGATGAAGTTTGTATAAACTTGGCAAGCTTCACATTTTTTTGCATAATCCGTGGAGTCTTGTACCATGGTTGGCCAGTAGTATCCTATTCTCTTTATTCAAAAATGGAGTTTGGGTCCAGACTGATGAACTCCGTAGATTCCGGAGTGGGCTTCTTCCACGACACGTGTTGCTTCATCATTGCTTAGGCATCAGAGGAAAACTCCATCAAACGATCGTCGATAAAGCGTTCCCTTATAAAAGACAAAGCGGGATGCATGCCTCTTGATTTCGATTTTTCGCAGTGGATTGTCTGGTACCTTTTGATGTTGAAGGAAATCAATTATTGGCTATCTCCAATCTTCTTTTTCCTTATCTTCGGTTACTTCAACACTATTGTTCCATATCACTGGGTAATCCCCCACACTTAGCTTTTGTTCGTCCTAAGGCAAAACTCAAATTTAATTCCCTAAAAATATCAGGTCATAATGCCAAGAACATACAACCATCAAACTTTTTCAAAATACATAAAATATCACGAATAAACATTCCACACAACTCATAATCGATTAGCAAACATTTTCATATGAAGATGAAGTAAACTAAACATGCAGACCCTCACAGATATAAGCACTCAACTCTCATGTGTTTAAAATGGTAAGTGTTTTGCTCAAATTCATTCCAATGGAGATGTTCTACCATATGCTTGTATATCTTCTCATTTGCCACCACTTAGATCACATACTTTACAAGAATCATAAGGACTTTTCAAATGTTGTAATGTAGTTTATGGTCAAGGTGGGAAATATTTGGGTATGTGACTCAAGAGCCATCGAAACTGGTGGAGTAAAGATAAATAGACTTAACTCACAAATATACACAAGACATGTAAACCAACCACTCCACATGATAGCTTTATCATTTTTGCGTCTATCCCACACAAATCGAACTCTTTTTTGAGATGTAGGAAAAATTATAAATATAGATATTTTTCACACTAAAATCAGTATCTTTCATCACTTATTTTCTTTTTTTTCAATCATTCATTTTTTCCTTCTTCTTCTTGTATTTTTCTTGCACTATGTAAACTCCAAATTATACACCAATATTAGAACTCCTTGAATTGACATAGAAAATTTGTTCCAATTCACCAATAATAGCACTACCATAAATCTTGATACCCCCATACTTATTTTCTTGCATACACACACTTATCATGATATTCAACAATACTCCACTAACTCTAAGGTTTGGGTAAAGACGTTGTTTTTCTAGTTTGAAACTTGTAATATGAATTTATACAAAGAAAACGTAATAAGGCTCAAAGAGGCTCAATAATGGAAAATTCAATTACAGGGTCAGCTATTTGGCTAATGAAGCTCATTTATGTAAGAGAGATGACCTTAATCATGCATGCGTCAATGTGATTTTGAAGAGAATCAAGGCAAATTATAGAGAAACAAAACCATGGAAAAATATCACATGAAAAAGAATAATGAGACTGTTATGGATGTATCAGTCTAAAAGCTCAAAAATCTCATCGACTTTTGTTTACAGAATTTAGTTACTACCATGCTCAAAGAAAATAACTCAACTAATCAACTCTAAGTTGGAAGATTATTCATTCAATCATGTTATGAGTTCTTCAAAAGCCTAATTAATTCTAACAAATAGCATACACAACGAAAAACAATCATTTAACTATCAACTCATTTTCCTAAAAAATCATGCAAAAAGTATTGAAATTAAACTCACTCAAAATTGAAATGTACTAAGTCTAAATTCCCTCCCCCACATTTAAAATTTACATTGTCCCCAATGTAAAGTCCAATGCAAAGAAAATGATAGATATAACTATAAAAAAAAAAAAAAAAAAAAAAAAAAGGAATGCGAAAAATAAAAATAAAAAGATAAAGGAATGAACTTCCCTTGGGTTGCCTCCCAAGCAGCGCCTCTGTTTATTATCTTAGGCTCGACTTATTGATTTTTCCTTCTACCGCCATAGAATGGGTCTTCGAGATCCAATCGTGTCACGTCCTCCACCTGAAGACCTTCATAGAAAGGTTTCAGTTTATGACCATTCACCTTGAATACCTTTGAGGTTTCCAGACTTTGAATTTCTATTGTACCATGAGAAAAGACATTAGTAATATCAAAAGGTACAATTCGATGGGAACGTAATTTACCTGGAAACAAACGAAGCCACGATTGGTGTAGGGGACTTTTTGACCAACTTCAAATTCCTTCCTAGAGATCATCTTATCATGGAAAGCCTTCGTCTTCTCCTCGTAAAGTTTTGTACTCTCATAGGCATCATTGCAAATTCCTCTAACTCTTGAAGTTGCAACTTTCTATGTTCTCCACTCTCATCCATCTTCATGTTGAAACTCTTGATGACCTAGTAAGCTTTGTGTTCTAACTCCACTGGAAGGTGATACGGTTTCCCAAACACTAACCGGTAAGTTGGCATACCGATAGGTATCTTGTATGTAGTTCTGTACGCCCATATAGCCTCATCCAAGAGCAAGCTTCAATCTTTTCTATTCGAGCAGACCATTTTCTCAATGTTGGATTTGATTTCCCGATTTGACACCTCCGCTTGACCATTAGTTTGTGGATGATATGCAGTTGACACCTTGTGGGTGACATGGTATTTTGATAGGAATGTAAAATGCATATTTTTTTATCCTTATTTTATGCGCTTATATGTTTATTTTGTGCCAAAATGTACTCATTACGCTCATATTTTGATTTAGGTGGCAATTCTATGGATATGGCGTAATTTGGAACAAATAGGTGAAAAGAGACCAAAGTGAAAAGAAGTGAAAGTTCAAGGACTAAAGTGCAAATATTCTAAACTTGTTTCTAACCTTGTGATGAAGATTCAAGAGTGTTAGAGGTCAATTAGATGAAGAAATGATTCAAAGGGATGAAATATGGCCAATATATTTTCACATATCAACTTTCAAGCTGAAAAGTATTGCATCGATTTTCAGCCTCATATTGAGACCAATTTTGGACATGGTAAACAATTGAATTCGAGATAGTTTCTGAAGAAAAATTGTAGCCCTCTGCATTAGCTTTCTAATACATCTTTAATCACCTCAATTAGACATCGATAGAGAAAGTTATGGCCAAAATACTAAACACTATCCGGGAGGAAGTTTCATAATTCCTTGCGGCAGCAAGCCTTTAATTCCATGCGGCCGCACAGACCACTTCCTATAGTTAAAGTACTAAGTTCATTTGTTTCTTGCGGCTACAAGCCTCTAAACCATGCGGCCTCATGGTTCATTTCCAGGACGCGAATTTTGGTTTCCGAATTTAAGTCAACTACATATGGAAACAACTATAAATACATATTTTAAAACCCTAGAACACAACCAGAACGTACCGAACGCCTCCAAACTCCATTCTTCTCTATTTTTCTCTTAGATTCATGAATTGTTACTAAACTTTTACACTTGGTCGAAGGAGATTGAAGCCTCGGAACCACATATTGTGAGATCTAAATGATTTTTCTTAATTTAATTTACGTTTTTGAGTATTGAATATTCTTCTGCACTTATTTCTATGATTGTTATATTTAATTTCTAGGAGACCTACTAGTTTATTATTCATTGCAATCTACCGCTAAGTTAAATATCAAATCCGTAATTGTTTGATTCCTTTAACTTGTGAAGCACTATGATTTGATGATTTCTGTGATAAAGGTTATTAAATCTTAAGAAGAATGTTTAAATAGATTAAATGCAACCGCTGGTGTTTGTGTTATCTAGTTCATTAATTTCTCTATTGTGTAAAACTGTTACTAAATTGAATCTTGAGCGCTGGTCTGTGGTTATTTAATAATTAGGGTTAATTAGAACGCTGGTTTCTAACTAACTAAAATTAAGGAGAAATAGGAAAATTATTCATGCGGTGAATATTCAAAATATGAATTGAATTATCCTTGCATCTATGATCAATTGTGGATTTCCGAAGGTGGATATTGACTTGGACCAAGGTTAGTCTTTTGATTATTTTCATTAATTTAATTTTCATTGTTATTAATTGCGTTATTTACAATTGTTTGCATACAAAAATCCCTCAATCATTGTACGGAGCATAAAATATTGAATTACACACTTTTCGTGGGATCGACCATTACTTCCACTACTACATTAGTTTTACAGATTTAAAGACTATTTTTGGGTGCCTACGATATCACACCAAATTTCCTCAATAGAGCTTCTATAGTTCGATTACAAAAATGAATTCCACGATCGCCGATGAGAGCTCTCGAAATCCCAAACCTGGAGAATATATTAGACTTGATAAAATTTGCAACAACTTTAGAATCATCATTCTTGGTGGCTTTGACTTCTACCCATTTCGAAACATAATCCACAGCAAGTAAAATATAAGTAAAACCGAAAGAGACAGGAAATGGTCCCATGAAATCAATGCCCTAAACATCAAAGATTTTCACAAACAAGTATGGTAGTTTGTGGCATTTTAATCTTTTGAGATATATTACCTATTTTTTGACAGTTTTCGCATGACTTACAAAAGGAGTAGGCGTCTCGAAACAAGTCTGGCCAATAGAAACCACATTCAAGCACTTTTCTTGCTATTTGTTTTGTTCCAAAGTGTCCTCCACAAGCATAAGAGTGACATAAGGTAAGAATGGAAGTAATCTCATTTTCAGGAACTCACCTTCTAGTCACTTGATCTGGACAATGCTTCCACAAGTATGGATCGTCCCATACATAATATTTCGCATCACTCTTTAGCTTATCTCTTCGAGCCCTAGACAAATCAGAAGGTAGAGTGTTAACAACCAAAAAGTTTACAATGTCTGCATACAACGGTAAAGTTGTACTTGCAGAAAATAATTGCTCATCAGGAAAGGTTTCCAGCAATTGGAGTTCAGCATCCACATTAGTTAAACGGTTTAAATGATTTGCAACACTATTTTCTGTTCCCTTTCTGTCTTTGATTTCCAGGTTGAATTGACTCAGGAGAAGTATCCATCGCATTAGTCTTGGTTTCGCCTATTTCTTTGTCATCAAGTAATGCAGAGCTGCATGATCAGAGTAAATAATCACTTTAGTACCCAGTAAATAAGGACTGAATTTTTCTAAAGAAAAAATAATAGTCAAGAGTTCTTTTTCAGTTGTGGTGTAGTTTCTCTAGGCATCATTTAGAGTTCTGGACGCATAATAGATGGCATGAGATTCTTTTCAAGTTCTTTGACCCAACACTGCTCCTACTGCAAAGTTGTTTGCATCACACATGATTTCAAAAGAGAAGTTCTAGTCCGGAGGTTGAATGATTGGTGTAGAAGTCAACAGTTCTTTCAACTTATCAAATGTCATTTTGAATGCCTCATCAAATTCAAAAGTCATATCCTTTCGTAACAATTTGTATAGGGACAAAGCAATTTTGGAGAAGTCCTTGATAAACCTGCGATAAAAACCTGCATGTCCAAGAAAAGAGTTAACTTCTCGCACACTAGCGGGGTAAGGTAGAGATTGAATAATATCAATTTTAGCTTTGTCTACTTCAATACCCTTAGATGAGATAACATGCCCTATAACTATACCTTGTTCTACCATAAAGTGACACTTTCAGAATTCAAAACAAGATTAGTTTCCATGCATCTTTTAAGGATTAACTCAAGGTTATGCAAACAATAATTAAAAGAATCCCCATAGACTGTGAAATCATCCATAAAAACATCTATGATATGTTCAACATAATCTGAAAATGTACTTACCATACATCATTGAAAGTAGCTGGAGCATTACAAAGACCAAAGGGCATGTGGCGGTACGCAAATATTCCAAATGGACTGTGAAGGTTGTCTTTTCTTGATCTTCTAGGGCAATTGCAATCTGGAAATAACTTGAATAACCATTAAGAAAACTATAGTAAGAATAACTAGCTAACCTTTCAAGCATTTGATCAATAAACGGTAAATGAAAGTGATCTTTCGGGTCATATCATTTAATTTCGTATAGTCTATACAAACCCTCCACCAATTTTGAGCATGGGTGGTAACCAATTCATCGTTCTGATTCTTCACCAAAGTTATCCCCATCTTCTTAGGAACCACTTGAACTAGACTAACCCAACTGCTATCAGAAATAGGATAAGTCATGCCAACTTCCAAAAGCTTGATGACCTTTCTCTTCACAACATCCATCATGGGTGGGTTCAATCTTCGTTGAGGTTGATAGAAAGGCTTTTCTCCTTCTGTAAGTAAAATACGATGCATGCAGGTGGATGAACTGATTCCCTTGATGTCTACGATTTCCAACCAATGGCTGTTCAATGCTCCTTGAGGACCTGCAACAAATTTTCTTCTTGTAATGTAGCCAATTCGTTGGAAATTGTCACTGGCAATGTTTTGTTATCTCCAAGGAATGCATATTTAAGGTGATTAAGGAGAGACTTAAAATTCAGAACGGGGGCCTGCACAACAGAAGGTAGAGGCTTTTCATTAGAAACAGACAAATCAACATATAAACTCTTACCTGCTTGTTGTGACCTTGGAGGAGTGTTCAACATATCAATAGCTTCTCGCAAACTGGGATTCATCGTTAATTCATCACTCTCTTTCTCTACACTCTCACGAATAGCGACCTCAATTCATCATTCCCATCAAGTTCAAAAACATCACGTGCTAGATTATCAATTACATCGATAGAATATACAACATTATCATAAACAGGAAAAGATATTAATTGTAACTACCTCATCATCAAACACCTTGCTTTCTCTTAATAGTACACAATTCTTTTAAAAATTTAGCATAACAGGGTATTTACTTAATAGCATCTAACAAGGGGATGTTTACCTCACATTTTCGAAAAGTGTCATAAAGCTCCCTATTTTGATCATTTTTCTTAGATTCTACCAAAGTCTGAGGGAATGGGGCTACTGGTTTATAATCAGATAGTGGAAGAAACTTACGTTTTGGTGCATCATCCTCAATTGTGTTACTCTTTTCCACAGTGATGTCCATGTTTCCTTATCTTGTTCTAATGATGTAAGAACTTCATTTACTGGGGTTTCCACTTCTTTGCCATTCCTCAATATAATTGTACTTGCATTTTCCCTTGGATTTACTACTGTTTGAGAGGGTAGCTTTCCCAAATTTTGTGATTCTAGCCGACTGACCGTGCTAACTATTTGACTCATTTGATTTTCCAAACATTGAATGCTATCCTTGGTCTCCTGTTGAAATTTTAAAGTGTTAGTTGAAAGAGATTTAACAATATCTTCTAAAGACATTTCAGAGTTAGAAGATTGGCCATGTTGTTGTCTAGGCGGGTATGGTTACCTATATTGTTGAAAGTTTGGGCAATTTTGAGCAACATGTTGATTTGATTGCGACTTTTCATAGCTAAGATTTGGATGATCCTTCCATCCTGGGTTGTATGTCTTTGAAAAAGGATCATAATTCCTCTACGGTTGACCAGGGAAACCACCCGCTGCATTAACTTGTTCCGTTGGTTCTTTCTTGAAGAGTTGGACATGCATCAGTTGGATGTCCCAATACTGAACAAATCCCACAAACCTTCGCTATCTGTACATTACTTGTGGCCATTTGACGAACAAGAGTAGTTAGATTCGCTATTTGTTATTCAATGGATGAGACGTTTACCTCATCAACTTGTCTAGAAGGGAGGTCAAATCTAGCGCCAAATTGTTGAGAATTGGCTGCCATTTTTGCAATTAAATTCCTTGCTCATTTGGAAATTTTATCAACCAAAGCTCCTCCACTTGCAGCATCAATCATGCTCATTTCTGTGGGTTGAAGACCTTTGTAGAATTATTGGATGAGAAGTTGTTTACTGATCTGATGATGGGGACAACTTGCACACAATTTCTTGAACCACTCTCAATATTCATGTAGAGATTCCTTGTGATCTTGTCTGATACCACAAATTTCTTTTCTAATATTTGCTGCCCTTGAAACTGGAAATTATTTCTCTAGAAATAATCTCTTCATTCCATCCCATGTGGTAATGCTTCCCGATGGTAGATAGTAGAGCCAATCCTTAGCCGAATCCTTCAGAGAAAATGGAAAGGCTCTCAGTTTAATCCGTTCTTCAGTAATTCCAGTGGGTTTCATACTTGTACAGATCACATGAAACTCTTTCAGACGTATATGAGGATCTTCACCTGCAAGACCATGAAAAGTAGGCAAAAGGTGTATTGGTCCAGATTTAAGCTCAAATGTAGTAGTAACATGTAAAATTGGAAAAATTATGCATAAAGGTTGTTGATTCAATGTAGGGGCTGCAAATTCCTTCAAAGTCCTATTTTCGGCCATAGTTCTTTCTCCTTCGAACTCAAAATCACTTGTAAATGGATTGTTGGGGTTGAGATTTCTTTCCTCAAGATTTTGTTGGATGTTACTCTTTAACCCGCGCAAAGTTCTCTCAATTTTTGGATCGTACTGTAAATCACTTTGATTAGAAGATCGAGTTGCGGGCATGAACAAACACAACAAATGAAAAATAAATTAAACAATGCAAAATGGAAGATAATTGGAATCGGCAACATCGGTAATCACCTATCCTCCTCTATTGAAAATGTTCTGTTAGTCAATAACCTCAAACACAATTTACTAAGTATTAGTCAATTGTGTGATAAAGGTTATAATATAAAATCCGATTATTCCAAATGCCTAATTAAGGATGCTACATTGAAAGAGATGATTTTCATAGGAAGTCGAAACAAAGATGTTTATATCATCAATATTGAGCACGAAAACAATGAACATTGCCTACTTGGATTAAAAGACGAAACTTGACTTTGGCATAGAAGACCTGGTCATGTAAACATGGACCTTATTTCGAAAATTTCTAAAAATTGTTTTGTAAAAGGATTGCCAAACTTGAAATTTGAAAATGACAAAATTTATGATACTTGTCAACTTGGAAAACAAGTCAAAAGTTCTTTTAAACCAAAAATATTTTCTTTAACAACAAAATCATTGCAACTTCTCCACATTGATCTCTTCAGACCATCAAGAACGACTAGCTTAGGTGGTAAATACTACGCTTTTGTTATCGTTGATGATTTTTCTAGATTTATATGGGTAATATTTTTGAGTGCAAAGGATGAAGCCCTAAAGGCTTTCAAATATTTTTGTAAGAAAGTGGAAAATGAAAAAGGTCACACTATTACTACGATTAGAAGCGACCATGGTGGAGAATCTGATAATCTTGCATTTGATAATTTTTGTAACGATAATGGATATGAACATAATTTTTCGACTCCTAGAACTCTTCAACAAAATGGTGCAGTAGAAAGGAAGAATCGCACATTACAAAAAATGGCTTGAACCATGCTAAATGAAAATAACTTACCAAAATATTTTTGGGCCGAAGCTGTTAATACTGCATGCTATATCATAAATAGAGTTTTGGTTAGTCGCAAAAAAACCAAAACTCCGTACGAGCTTTGGAAAAATAGAATTCCCAACATTAGTTATTTCAAAGTTTTCATTTGCAAATGTTTTGTTTTGAATACAAAAGACAATTTGAGAAAATTTGATTCAAAATCCGACATTAGAATTTTTCTTGGCTATTCATCGACTAGCAAAGCGTATAGAATTTTTAACAAAAGAACTCTAGCTGTTAAAGAATCTATGCATGTTACCTTTGAGGAGACTAATTTACTTGATCGAAAGAAAGGTATTGATAATGATGTAGGTTTGGAGACTTCTTTTGAACAAAATGACTATCCAAGAAAAAAAAGCAACAAATGAAGAACAATCAAAGGAACCTAATGATCAAGAAAGAGAAGAAACGCCAACCGAAGCTCAAGGCGACTCTACATTGCTAAAAGAATGGAAGTTTATCTCATCTCACCCAAAGGTGTTAATTATCGGCAACCCATCAAAAGTATCATTACTAGAACTCCTCTTAGAAATCATTTTGGCGGTTGTGCATTCATTTCATAAATTGAACCCAAAAATTTTAAAGAATCGGAATTTGATGAGTTTTGAATTCTAGCGATGCAAGAAGAACTTAATCAACTTGAAAGAAACCATGTTTGGGACTTAGTCGCTAGACTAACAAATCAAACCGTTATTGGTACCAAATGGGTTTTTTCGGAACAAGAGAGATGAAAATGAAATCATTGTACGTAACAAGGCTAGATTAGTGGCCCAATGTTACAATAAAAAAGAAGGTATTGACTATGAAAAAACTTTTGCACTCGTAGCTCGGTTAGAATCCATTCGCATGTTTCTTGCATTTGCATGTCACAAATACTTTACTCTCTATCAAATGGATGTTAAAAGTGCATTTTTAAATGGATTCATTCAAGAAGAATTCTATGTTGAACAAACACCCGGCTTTATAAATCATAAATTTGCAAATCATGTTTTCAAACTTTGAAAAGTTCTTTACGGACTAAAGCAAGTTCCTAGAGCTTGGTATGAACGATTGAATAAATTTTTAATTTCAAATGGATTTTCTATTGGAAAAGTGGACACTACTCTTTTTATCAAAACCCAAAAACAAGACATGCTTGTTGTTCAAATCTATGTTGATTACATTATTTTTGGTGCAAAAAATATTCTACTTTATGAAGAATTTTCTAAAAATATGAGCATGAAATTTGAAATGAGTATGATGAGTCAACTCAAATTTTTCCTTGGACTTCAAGTTAAACAAACATGTGATGGAATTTTTATAAATCAAAGTAAGTATATATTAGATATGTTAAAGAGATTTGAGACGAATGATCTAAAATCGATGAACACTCCGATGAGTACTTCCACAAAGCTTGAAAAAGATTATCAAGACACTTCCATCGACATCACCAAATATCGAGGTATTATCGGATCCCTTCTTTATTTAATCGCAAGTAGACCCGATATTATATTTAGTTATGCTTATGTGCTCGTTTTCAATCAAATCCTAAATAATCCCACCTCAAAACCGTAAAAAGAATTTTTCAATATCTTAGTGGGACTCAAAACTTAGGACTTTGCTATCCAGAACGAATTTACTTTGATTTACTTAGTTACTCGGATGCCGATTGGGTCAGTTGTCAAGTTGATCAGAAAAGCACTAGCGGCACTTGTCACTTTCTTGGTTTCACTTTGGTTTCATGGTTTAGTAAGAAACAAAACTCCGTAGCCTTGTCTACAGCCGATGCTGAATATATTTTCGTCGCGAGTTGTTGTGCTCAAGTGCTATGGATGAAACAAACCCTAAGGGACTATCATCTATCCTATGATCATATTCCAATCATGTATGACAACACTAGTGTCATAAACTTATCCAAAAATCATGTTTTACATTCTCGAACGAAGCATATTGAGATACGACATCACTTTCTTAGAAATCATGTTCAAAATGGTGAATCTCACTTGAATTTGTTGACACCGAAAATCAATTGGCCGATATTTTCACCAAACTCATTGCACTTGATTGATTCACGTTTATTAGACGAAGTTTGGGTCTTATCGAGTCAAATGGGTTTCAAAGCTAAAATGATTTTCAAATTGCATTTGTTATTATTTATTATCCATATTTCTTTTACATCTCTTTTTATTAAAAAAAACATATCTCACATCCGGTAGGAACTGTCCGGTAAGATAGAACATTTTCTGCCTTTTCAACAATTTTTTTAGCAGGCGTCCGGTAAAATTAGCGGACGTACGCATTCTACAATTTTTAATCGCGACTTCTCTACTTTTCTTCTCAAATTGGTATCAAATTCCTCTCCACTATCACAATAACTCTCCATAAAATCTTCAAAGTCATTCTCACATATCTCAAATCCTCTCTCTATACATCAATTTTTTTTTATCAAACTTTTGCAATCTAAGATCAAAATTTTCAGCATTTTCTCATTTCTCACTTCCATTTTCGAACCCTAGAATTCGATTTTCACTTCCCACCTTATTTTCATTCAAATTCCAACTATTAATCAATCATAACACTACCGAATCCACCATTATTCATCTACTTTCTAAATATTTTCCAACAATTTACAAAACTTTCCATCTCAGAATCCAAAAATCCTCTCTCTAAGCCCTAAGTACTATAAATCTCCAATTTTCTTTGCAATGTCGACTTCACGTGGTAGAGGAAAAAGGCTCAAACAAACCATTCACCGGCGTGCTTCGTCTCCATCATCTAAGGAAGAAGATATGGACCTCGAACCCGGGACACCGACAAATCCCCTTGCTAAGGCACCCATTCTTTTAGATAAAAATGTCGACCTTGACTCTTTCTCTTTAGATGCATTGTCATTTAGGATTGATGAATATGTCACGAATATGGGTTGGACCTCCATTTGTACGATTCATGAAAATGCATATCCAGATTTAATTTGTACCTTCTATAACAAAGTGACTGTTAATCCCCGTACAGGAGACATTTCATGTTTCATACAAAATGTTCATATCATTGTTTCACAACCAGTCATTCGAACTATCTTTGAACTCGACCCTTGCGACATTCAAATTTTTGTGCATAAAACCCACCATACGGTGGAAGGATACAACCCTATCGACGCATGTCGTCGTGTCACGCAGTGAGAATGTTTAGCTCTCCATTCGGCACGGTAAGCACGCTAACAGCTAGGCGTGATACCTATTTTACCAATAGTACACTAATGATATATGATCATATATAGGTATTCTCCCTTATATCCTACTCATAGCATGCGTGTATGCCAGTTGTTCGGGCTTGCCGGCCAAAGAATGAGGGAAGGGCGACCTTGAGGCGTTGAACCCCGGGAGCCAAACCTGAGATCCGTGAAAGTTGGTATTAGAGTGGGACCACTCGAGCATGCGGTGTTGTTATAAGACAATGTCGTTTGGTCTTCCGGAGAAAAGATTTTGGGCCACGGATCATGTCGTCAAGCTGGTGGGTCATGACAAAGGAAGTTGTGGGGAAGAAGGATCAAGAGGGGTAGAGTTGCAATTGCCTGGGTGCCTTTCAAAGGAGGTTTCGAAGAGCGCACCATGCAAGGCACAATTTGACATGAGTTGAGGCGCTGTGGTTTGGAGACCGTCCACTCGATGAACTAATGCTCAAAGGGGCGGAGGGTGAAGGTTGGTATCGGAAGCGGCAAGTACGAGTTACTGCAGGTTTGGAGGCCTGTCTATATTGAATGGTGCCGTTTTTTATCCTTGCAACGAGATGGATGCGTGTTGATGCGAAACTCTCTTCTCACTACGAGGACGTAAGCGAATTCGAATGGGGGAGAATGTTATGCAGTGAGAATTCTTAGCTCCCCATTCGGCACGGCAAGTACGCTAACAGCTAGGCGCTAAGCCTATCTTACCAATAGTGCACTAATGATATATGATTATATGCAGGTATTCTCCCTTATATTCTACTTATAGCATGTGTATATACCAGTAGTTCGGGCTTGCCGGCCAAAGAATGAGGGGAAGACGGCCTTGAGGCGTTGAACCTCAGGAGCCAAACCGGCAATCCGTGAAAGTTGATATCAGAGTGGGATCGCTCGAGCATGCGTGTTGTTATTGGACAATGTCGTGTGTTTTTGCGGAGAAAAGATTTTGGGCCACTGATCGTGTCGGCAAGCTGGTGGGACACGATGAAAGAAGCTGTGGGGAAGAAGGACGAAAATGGCAGCTGATGTAGAACTACAAGAATTATAGCTGAAGAAAAGTAGAGGAGGGAAAGAGGAAGAAGGGGAGGGAAAAACGTGAATATATCAAATTCAATTTTTATTCAATCATTCAACTGCCGAAGCTGTAATGTAAAATTTGTTTAAATAGTGAAAACCTAATTAGGGTTTGGGCCAACCCACTACTACAAGCCCAGTAACGATAAAATAGAAAAATAAACGACAAGGTCAAATAGTAATAATGTAAACCCTAATGACAATAAAATAAGTATCGAAAATGTTGTGATGTCTGCATCTACTCTCCCGGGGTAGAAGAGAACTCGACCCCGTCGAGTAAAGAGGTAGAACACAGCTGTAATCAGTCGCCTAACAATAAACTTAGAGGTTGGGCGAGCTTCCTCCAATGTCCATAAAAACGTGTCAGCGATGGTCTGAATTTGGTATCCCCACCAATGTTTCCTGGATGTATGGTAGAAGAACTAGGCACGGGAAGATCTTGCTGACTTTGATAGAGCTCCAATAAGTCTGGGTCAAGCTACTGTAGTGTCTCTCTAGTAATCCATGTGCAGTCAGATTCGGGGCCGATCAACCCAACGAACAAGGAAGCGCTGAATATCCCCATCTTTAGTCAACACCACATTTTCATCTAAAATAGTATCAATTTTATCTTTATGTGCAGGGAAGTATGGAATGGGATTGGAAGTAACATGAAAGTCCGGGTCTATATCCACAGATGGAGGTAAGAAAGGATCATCGGATGGGTTGAAATGACGTTTATAAGCAACTAAATCCTCAGCATTAAAAGTATGGTGGTAGCCAAGATGTGGCGGAAGATCAAGAACATAAGCATTTGGGCCAACTTGCTTTAAAATTTGAAAAGGACCAGTGCTACAAGCTTGCAATTTAGAGACGGGTCCATGTAGATGCCACTCTGGTCGAATTCGGATCATGACATAATCTCCAATATTAAAATCAACATGTCTTTTATGTAAATAAGTTCCAAGTTTATATGATGCGTTACTAGCTTCAAGTTATTTATTGATCTCAATATGTAAATCATGATGTTGTGCAAATGCTTCAACTGACATAGACACTCTAGCATGTGGGGACATCGGAATGAGATCTAAAGGCTTCCTAGGCTTAAAACCATGAACAACTTCAAATGGACTCATACTTAACGATCGATTCATGGAACTGTTATAAGCAATTTGGGCTATAGAAAGAATTAGATCCTAATTTTTAAGATTTTCTCGGACTAGACATCTTAATAAATTACCAAGACTACGGTTAACCACTTCCATTTGACCATCAGTCTGCAGGTGATAGGCAGTAGAAATTTCAACTTTGTACCCATTTTGTGCCACAACGTTCTCCAAAAGTGACTAGTGAACCTAACATCCCTATCAGACACAATAATTCTTGGGAGACCATACAACTTGACAATCTCATTAAAGTACAAGGTGGAAACCCTGGACGTATTTTAAGTTTTACTGCAAGGGATAAAATGAGCCATGTTGGAAAAACGATCAACTACCACAAAAATAGAGCCATGTTTCTTCATGGTACGTGGAAGCCCTAACACAAAATCCATGCTCACATCTTGCCAATGGCAACCTGGAACGGGAAGAGGTGTGTAGAGGCCAGTGTTTTGCTTCTTTTGTTTGGCCAACTGACAGGTGTTACAAGTGCTAACTATCTTGACCACATCTTTCTTCAAACTAGGCCAATAAAATTGACGTTCAATCTCCTCTATGGTATTATCTCGTCTAAAGTGACCGGCTAAGCCTCCCGTATGAACTTCCCAAACTATGAAGTCTCGTACGGAAGTTCGAGGGATACACAATTTGTTAGCTCGAAAAAGATAACCCTCCTCAAGGCGAAAACCGTCAACGGTATTCGGTTGTCCTTTTTGCAAATCAAGAAAGATATCCTTAAAGTCAGGACAAGTTTCGTACTCGTCCTTAAGCCGTTCAAAACCTATGACTTTAACGTTTATGATCGACAAAAGGGAGATACGACGACTTAAGGCATCAGCTGCCTGGTTCTCAACCCCTTTCTTATATTTCAAAACAAAAGAATAGGCCTCTAGAATTCAACCTCTTCTGGGTGGTGAGATGATGGAGGGCCTCATGATGTAAATAAAGAACAAATTCTTAGGGTAGCAAATAATGGCGCCAATATCGCAAAGCCTGCACAACTGTGTATAACTCCTTATCATAAGTCGAGTACCGTTGTTTGGCGTCATTCAACTTCTCACTAAAATAAGCGACATGATGGCGCTCCTAACTAAAAACTCCCCCGATGCCGACCCCGGAGGCATCACACTCAACTTCAAAAACTGTAGCGAAGTCAGGAAGCCACATGACAGCAGCTTCCGTCATTCACTTCTTAACTAGTCTAAAAGTCTTAGTCACTTCATGGGTCCAATGAAACTCTCCTTCTTTAAACACTCCGTAATGGGTGCCATGATTGTGCTGAACCCCTTGATGAAGCGACGGTAAAAGGTAGCTAGGCCATGAAAACTCCTGACATCATGTACATTCTTAGGCTCAGGCCAATCAACAATCATCTGAACTTTAGCAAAATCGGCAGATACTCCTGTAGATGATACGATGAAACCTAGGAAGACGACGCTATCAGTGAAGAGCGAACATTTCTTGACATTAGCATACAATTTTGTTGCTCGAAGGGCAAAATAAACTTGCTTGAGGTGATCTAGATGTTGTTCCTTCATTGTACTATAGATGAGAATGTCATTAAAGTAGACAACAAGGAATTTACCCATGAAAGGACGTAGAGTTTGTGTCATTGCCCGCATAAAAGTGCTCGGAGCGTTAGTTAGGCCGAAAGGCATAACTAATCACTCATAAAGACCATATTTTGTTTTAAAAGCGGTCTTCCACTCATCATCGGGATGAATCTTAATTCGGTGATACCCACTCTTCAAGTCAATTTTGGAAAATATCGTAGTACCAACCATCATATCCAACATATCTCCAAGCCTAGGAATAGGGAAGCGATACTTTACCGTGATCCTATTGATGACACGACTATCTACGCACATCCTCCAATATCCATCTTTCTTAGGCGTCAACAGCGCTGGAACGACATAGGGACTTAACTCTCATGGATGAATCCTTTGTGAAGGAGTTTATCCACTTGCCTCTTGAGTTCAGCGTGTTCAGTAGGATTCATCCTGTAATGAGGCAAATTAGGAAGCGATGCTCCCGGGACCAAATCTATAGCATGTTGGATGTACCGTAAAGGAGGAAGTTCGTCAGGTAAGTCATCGGGGAAGACATCCTAGAACTCTTGAAAGATCCCCTCCAGGACAACCAAGGCAAACACAACCAAATCGCCTGCAAGTGTACGCTCGAACTCGGTAGGATTAATGATGTGTAATCCCTTTCGTTCCTCCCTTTTCTTTATTTCATATGAGCCAGCATGCCTCAGTGGAAGAGGGTTAAGGTGAATCTTCTTGCCATTAAACACAAAAAAGCATGAATTGGATCGTCCATAAATGATGATGTCTAAATTGAACAACTAAGGCCGACCATGAATAACGTGACCAACATCCATGGGGATAACGTCACACCATATATAATCCTTATATTCGAGAAACTGAATAGGTACCAGACAACATTCTTTTACAGCTATCGAGGAAGTATCGACCCAAGAGACACTATACGACCGAGGGTGAGGTACATGTTGCAACCCCAGACGGGTTACAGTAGCTATCGACACAGCATTAATGCAACTACCACTATCAACGATGACTTTACAGCCTTTATTATTGATCTTGATGTGTGGAAAATGGCATGTCGACGCCAATTATCAGCATTTTTGGGCTGAGTCAGTGTACAACGTACAACACCCAATCTCAACGTGTCTGGGATAAGGGGCTTTTACTCTAACTCCACCAGAAGGGTCCGAATACAACATAAGAAGATATCTTCATTGTCATCCAAGTCCTCAAACTCTTCAAACTTAGGTTCATAAACTTGATTCTCCAATACACCATCCTCTCTACTCTCACGTTCTTCCAGAACTAGGGTTCGGCTAAGACAGTTAGAGGAGATATGACCAAAACCTTTACAGTTAAAACATTGCAAGCGGGATGACGTCCTTGGGACTTCTGGACCCTTACCTTTATTTTCTCCTACAAGAGGACCCTTAGATGGAGAAGGCCCTATGATAGACTTTTGGGGCACAGTAGGTGTTGCTGAGCTGGGTGCTGAAGAAACGGGGTTACGGTTGTCACCACGACTTCTAAACGGAGTCCTAGTAACTAACTCATAATCTAGGACTAATGCATAAGCATGATCAAGAGTAGTAACACCCTGAAGGACAAGCTCATGTTTAAGATCATCTTTAAGGCCTTGCCAAAACCTACTTAAGGTCATGACTTCATCCTCAACGACCTGGTAACTTATTCTAAATTCATTAAATTGAGTGACGTACTCAGTAACTGTTCGATTGCCTTGTATGAAAGTATTCCATTGATCCAACAAATGGCCCTTTTATGATTGGGGTATATACTTCTCTTGAAGGCGACACTTCATTTTACCCCAACTCCCAACAGGAGGAGCACGACGATGCTCAAAGAATTCTTTAAACTTTCCCAAAAGAGTTGAGCGGTGCCGGTTAGCTTCAGACTAGCAAATTGAACTCTCCGGTCTTTCGAAACGCCATACCAAGCGAAGAAACGGTCTATGTCTCGAACCCATTAAGTAAATACCCGAAGGTCTAAACAACCATCAAATGTTGGCGCATCCAATTTAATGTTTCTAAAGAAAAGTTCGTTGTGGCGAGGATGGGACTGAGTATCATGACGGTGATGCCCTTGCTCCCGTTCACGAACGTGATGTCCATCCCTACGGTTATGCTAAATGTGTGGTCGGCCACCTTGGGGACGACGATAATGTATGTTACTGGATGCTTCTGAGTTTTCCGCTTCAGTTGAGTATGGGATTTGTTCAAAGGTGGACATCCTAGCAGCTAAGTCTCGAGTTTCCTCTCGAGCAGTGGCAATCTCGGCTTGACTAGCGGTAAGTTGCGTTTGTAACTGTTGTTGACTAGCAGTGATTTGCATTTGTAACTGTTGTTGACTAGCGGTCATTTACGTTTGTAACTGTTGTTGACTAGCGACAAGTTGTGCTAGTTGACGAGTAAGGGCATCAAGTTGGGATGAGTCCATGGTCAGGGTATGTAAACTAGATGTGACAAGACGACCACTACGCAACTGGTCATTTACGTTTGTAACTGTTGTTGACTAGCGACAAGTTGTGCTAGTTGACGAGTAAGGGCATCAAGTTGGGATGAGTCCATGGTCAGGGTATGTAAACTAGATGTGACAAGACGACCACTACGCAACTGCATGCAATGCACTACCGGCTAAATGAAATGTATAGAGAGATCAAATAACAACTCGGTTTAAAGCCAAAATAAAATTTGATTGAATTTTTATGTATTTTATTTTATTTATTTTTTTGGGATTATGCAGATTCAAATATGACAAGCTAATATCGCTGATCAATATAAAATAGTAAAGCAAACGTCAAATACGAATAGGCAATTTGGTCACGTAAAATAAATGAGAATATAACACGGTTATGTTCTAAGGTAAGTAGGACAAAAGAATGGGCAAGTAACACAATTATGGATATAGTGATGTGAGTTTGTAGGTAAAGTTGGAATAATAGCACCACAAAAATTTAATTGACACAATTTATAATGAAATGAGAATGTAAACTAAAGATAAAGGAATAGTAGCGTACCTGTTGTCCGTCGAAGCAAACGAGCGCCAAGTAATCGATCTCTAGAGACAATGAACAGTAGCTTTTCCTTTTGTTTGTTGAAGTCACTACGCCAATCAACAAGCTATGAAAGGTGCACCTTCAAAATGTTAGAAAATATATATTCTCGTCTTTTTTTTCTCTCTTTTTTTCTTTTTTTTGAACTAAAATAAATTACACAGTATAACAATCGAGACCCAAATCGAGGTCCAAAGTACGAAAATTAAAATAAACTAAACAATTACTTTAATATAGGCCCAAAGAATACCAAAGATTATTTTTTATTTTTATTTTTTTATACTTTTTTATTTACTAAAAATAAATTACAAAAGATGCCCAAATCGAAAACTTAAACAAATACCAGACAAGGGCCCAAACCAAGGCCCAATATTACCACTTGAGCGGGCCCAAATTTGTAACTAGGGCCCAAATTAAAAGAATTACCCACTTCACTTGTAGCAGAGATCTCGTCGACACAAGAAAGCTGACGGCGAGCAGAAGAAGAAGTTGGAATGGTGGCTTGGTATGCGACGAGGGTACTGATGTCGACGGTTGAGGGTGGCGGCGAGCGAAAGAATGGGTGGTGGCTGCGCGCGAGAGCTGTGGGTGCGGTTTCTAACGGATATGGGTGCGGTTTCTGACGGATATGGGTGGCTGCGCGTGAGAGTTGATGATTTTTGATTTGTGGTTTTGCGGTGGTGGTTTGGCGAAGGTAGTTTTTGGGCTTATGGGTAGGTTCAGACGTTTTTTTTTGTTGGCTGGGCGTTGGGTCTGTAATTGCAGGCTATGTATTGAAAGAGTAATAGATGACTGAGAGGTGGATATTGTGAATGGGTGTTGCAGTAGGGGGTTGACGGTGGTGGTTGTGTTGTGACAGGTTGGCTATATGGCCTTTGAAGAAGATGATGCTGGGAATTGTTGATGTTGGCTGTTTACTGGTGGGTTTGGTAGCAGTTATGGTGGTGACTGGTGGCGGTTTTGGTGGTGACTGGTGAAAATTGCAACAGGTTGCGTGTATGTAGAAATTAGGTGCGTAAATGTGTTAGTTTTCAGGCTTTGGCTCTGATACCAATTTGATGTAGAACCACAAGAATTATAGTTGAAGAAAAGCAGGGAAGGGAAAGATTAAGAAGCCGAGAGGAAGAAGGGGAAAGGAAAACGTGAAAATATCAAACTCAATTTTTATTCAATCATTCAACTACCGAAACTGTAATGTAAAACTTGTTTAAATAGTGAAAACCTAATTAGGGTTTGGGCCAACCCACTACTACAAGCCCAATAACGATAAAATAGAAAAATAAACGACAAGGTCTAATAATAATAACGTAAACCCTAATGACAATAAAATAAGTCTCAAAAATATTGTGATGTCCGCATCGCAGCGTTGTGCAATTGCCAAGGTGCCTTTCAAAGAGTTTTCGAAGAGCGCACCGTGCAGGGCATAATTCGACATGCGTTGAGGCGCTGCGGTTTGGAGACTGTCCACCCAAGGAACCAATGCTCAGAGGGATGGAGGGTAAATGTTGGTGTTGGAGGCGGCAAATACGAGTTACTGTAGGTTTGGAGGCCTGTCCATATGGGATGGTACCGTCGTTAACCTTACAATGAGACGGATGCGTGTTGATGCGAAACTTCTCACTACGAGGACGTAAGCGAATTCGAATGGGAGATAATGTCACGCAATGAGAATGCTTAGCTCCATATTCGGCACGGTAAGCACACTAACAGCTAGGCGCGAGACCTATCTTACCAATAGTGCACTAATGATATATGATCATATGCAGGTATTCTCCCTTATATCCTACTCATAGCATGCATGTATGCCAGTTGTTCGGGGTTGCTTGCCAAAGAATGAGGGAAGGAGGGCCTTGAGGCGTTGAACCTCGGGAGCTAAACCTGCGATCCGTGAAAGTTGGTATCAGAGAGGGACCGCTCGAGCATGCAGTGTTGTTATTGGACAATGTCGTGTGTTCTTGTAGAGAAATGATTTTGGGCCACGGATCGTGTCAGGAAGTTGGCGGGACACGACGAAGGAAGCTGTGGGGAAGAAGGACGGAGAGGGCAGTGTTGCACAATTGCCAAGGTGCCTTTCAAGGAGTTTTTGAAGATCACACCGTGAAGGACACAATTCAACATGCATTGAGGCGCTGCGGTTTGGAGACCGTCCACCCGAGGAACCAATACTCAGAGGGGCGGAGGGTGAAGGTTGGTGTCGGAGGTGGTAAGTACGAGTTACTACAGGTTTGGAGGCCTGTCCATATGGAATGGTACCGTTGTTAACCTTGAAACGAGACGGATGCGTGTTGATGCGAAACTCACATCTCGGTACGAGGACGTAAGAAAATTCGAATGGAGGAAAATGTCACGCAGTGAGAATGCTTAGCTCTCCATTCAGCACGGCAAGCACGCTAACAGCTAGGCGCGAAGTCTATTTTACCAATAGTGGACTAATGATATATGATCATATGCAGGTATTTTCCCTCATATCCTACTCATAGCATGCTTGTATGCCAGTTGTTCGGGCTTGCTGGCCAAAGAATGAGGGGAAGGCGCCCTTGAGGCGTTGAACCTCGGGAGCCAAACCTGCTATCCGTGAAACGTCGTGTCATGGGTAAGGATTTTGAAAACATCAAGAAAATTTCAACGCACTTACTTACTCTCCCGTGCAAAGTTTTACAAAATATTATTACAAATTTTATTCTACTAAGAAAATGACATCAGGACGAGGTTAATTGTTTTGACCTATTTCTCCTCGATTCATTTCTTGTTGGTCGGCGAGTCGATTTCCTGACCATTACACTTGGTCTCATTCATTCTAAGGCACTTGGTCTCATTCATTTCTTGTTGGTCTCATTCATTCACTTCTTCATGCATATCTAAGGCGCTTCCCTATGGTATGTTACTTATTAAAAATTTTCAACACTTCGACGATCCACTTCACGATGAAGCTTTCATTAAACCACGACCCACTGACACCATTAGTTCCAACACACATAAACACATGAAAATTGTTCGAAAGGACGGACAATGGGTGTCTGAGACTAAGGGGTTCGATTCAGGTTCGGGGCTTTCTACCCTATCGTTTGAAGAAGAGGTTGTTGATGACAACGACGATATGGATTCGCCTTCTCCCGGCACCTCGAGATCGAGAGCCTCCCGACCCAATGGACGAGGACATGAGTCCGATTAGCTTTCACTACTACATGGGCGGATGGACTCTCTCGCCACGCAGTAGGACATGATCCTAGCATGGCAGGTTACCATGCAGGATCAGATGACTGCTTTCTTCATCAATATGCTTGCCCGGTTTACACATCCTCCTCCTCCGGCTCCGTAGTTCCTTCCTTGATGTATTAAAATTATTTTGAAACTATGGTTAACCTTTTGATTATGTATTAAACTTTGTCATATTTATGAAATATCTATATGTTATGTGTGTTATTATTGCCCATTTTTACATGATTTCGCACTTTTTGCTTATGTCAAAAGGGGGAAGAGATAGATAAGTGTAGACAAGATTTGCACGATTATACTTAAATGGGGGAAATAATAGTGAAATGAATAGGGGGAATACTTGTATGCAATATTGTTTTCTATTTCTTATCAATTTATTCATACATATATCTTGCAACTCTTATTGTGTTTGTCATAATCAAAAATGGGGAAATTGTTGACCTATGGTTGACGTCCCGTTTTGATTATCACAAACAAATTATATTTATTACTAACAAATTGATTTAAGTGCCCATAAGTGATTATTGCACTGGCACAAAAGTATTTCGATGACACAAAGTTCGAGATCAAGTAATTTGCATATAAAAGATAACATGGAAACAAGATCAAACAAATGGAGCCATTGAGAATGATGTTTCAAACCCCGTAAAAGTTGCCTCTATGAAAATCAAGACACAAGTCGAAGTACCAATCAAGTAATGCACGTCAAATCATTCAAACTAGGTACTTAGACGTTTTACGACTATATGTAAAGGAAAAACATTTTAATACTTGGTAATGCATCGTGAGAAGCTCAAAATTTTGATTTTACAATCCAAAACTCACAACAAAATATTATACGTGAAAAATATTTTTTTCAAACGTAAAAATTCGTAATATATACTCTTAAATATAACAAACACTTTGAAAAACATTTTAAAACGTCAATCTAACACTTACATTGGATAAATTTAAAAATGAGTGTGTTTCGGGCGAAAGAGGTGGTACCGGACGTCCAGTATGACCAACTTTGGCCACAACGGTCATTTTTCAACGGTCCAATATTCTGACAAAAAATAACGACTAATTGACCGTCCGGTATTTTACCGGACGTCTGATAAAGTGTGTCCGTTAAGACAGAGTTCTTAACAGTTTGAAATCTATAAATACCTCACTATTCCTCCACTTGAACCAACTATTCTTGAGCATTAAAGTGAGACTTTTATTAATCCCAACTACCTTATTATCCATCTTTAAGATGATCAAAAACATTAAACTATTGAAAAACTTTTGAGTGATTAATTTTGTGAAAATCTTTAGTTCTTCAAGAAGTTTTTCATATCAACACTTTGAGTCAAGCTCATTGCCATCTATTGAAGTATTTGCCTCTTCTCTTCTTGTTATCAATCTTGATTCTATCATTCGATAAGAAGTGAAGATTTCACTTGTGAATTCATTCAAATTGTGGGTCGAGTTGAGGTTTCGAAAAGCTCAACATTGTAAAAGGATCGGTGCTCCTCAATTGTAAGTCACCTGAAGCGTTATAAAGGATTGGATTGCACCACAAATCAATCAATGTAGTGAAAAAGGCCTTGTTCATGATGGAGAGCTTGGTAACGGGGGACGTAGATCACTACGTTGGATCGAACCTCCATATTATATCGTTTGCACTCTCTAACTCTTTTACTTAACTTCTTTTACTTTGTGCAAAAACTTATTTCGATTATCTACGTGCCTATTTGTGTTTGGTTTGTTTCATTATCATCTGTGTGATTATTAGATTAAGATTTTGTGTAGTTAATGAAAAAGTTTTAAAAACCAATTTACCCCCCTCTTGGTTTGCCAATCTTGGGCTTTCAGTTCGAATACCTGAAAATATAATCCTGTAAGATACAATGTATTTTTGTATGAAAGAGAAATAAAAATAATGAAATTACAAGATATAAAGTCCGACTCGTAATTTAAGATTTCTTTCAAACACTAGGAATTGATTATGAGGAAACATATTTTCTCGTAATGGACACCAACACATTTACATTTTTAATTAATTTGATTGTGTCACAAATGCTCGATATGGTCCATATGGATATAGTAACTGCATATTTGTATAGTTCAATTGTTAGTGACATGTGTAAAAAATTCCTTGAAGGACTTAAAGTGCCGGGAATAAACGGTACACGTCCAAGAACTACGCTCTCAATTAAATTGTAAAGATGATTATATGGATTGAAACAATCCGGACACGTGGTATAATCGCATTAGCTCATATTTGTTTAACAAGGGTTATAAAAATGACGATGTCTGTCCATGATTTTTCATAAAGAAAGCAAATATTAGATTTGCAATTGTGGGAGTTTATGTTGACGATTTAAATTTAATTGGAATTCTTGAAGAACTAAAAAAAAAACTACATATTATTTGAAAAATAAATTTGAGATGAAAGATTTGGAAAAAAAACCCCTAACTTTTGTCTTGGTTGTAGATTGAATACTTTCCAAAATGATTATTTGTTCACCAATCAACATAAGTCTAACGTTTTTTAATATGGATAATGCGCATCCATTTGCACCACCTATGGTTGTTTGATCACTTGATGTGAAAAAGATCAATTTCATCCACTTGAAGATGGAGAAAATGTTCTCGGTCTTGAAATTTTATATTTTAGTATAATGGAGCATTAACTTATCTTGCAAACTGCACTCAACTCGACTTAGCATTTTCTGTAAATCTCCTTACAAGATATAGCTCTACATCGACTCAAAGACATTAGAATGATGCTCTTGGTACTTCTTAATAAGTATTATTGATTTGAGATTATTTTATTCTCAAAAGTTGGGATATGCTTTAGCTGAATATGCAGATGCAAGTTATCACTCTGATTCACATAAAGCTAAATCACAAACAGAATATGTGTTTATCCGTGGAGGAACATCTATATAATAAAGATATGTGAAACAATCCTTGACAACAACATTCTCAAATCATTTCAATCCATGAAGCGAGTCGAGAATGTGTATGGTTGAAGAGCATGATTCATCATATCAAAGCATCATGCGGATTAAATTCAACAAAAGATAAACCAACAATTTTGTATGAAAACAATACAATATGTATTGCACAACTCAAATGAGACTATCAAAGCTGACAAAACGAACCATATTTTTTCAAAATTCTTTCATACACATGAGCTTAAAAAAAATGCCGACATCGATGTTCAACAAATTCGCTCAAGTGACAATATCACCAATTTATTCACAGAAGCACTGTTGATATCTACATTCAAGAAATTAGTTCACACGATTTGAATGCATCAACTCAAAGATTTTCAGTGATCAATATAAGATGGAGTATCTGTACTATTTTTCCTTCGTTTAGATTTTATCCTACTTGTTTTCCCAGCAAGGTTTTATTGAGGCACTATTTATTTTTAAAACTCCTAAATAACTCTTTTTCTTTCGTTTGTTATTTTTGTCCCATCAATTTTTTATCAAATTAGGTTTTAATGAGATAAATATTTTGTAATGTGTCATTCAAGATGGAGTATTATAAATGATATGTTTATTAACTATTGAAAATCGTACACATGCAGCCCTAAAGATTATTAACATTGTTCCTAAATCCTTTCCTATAAATATGAGACTTTGGTTTTCATTATAATATACACAAGTCTATTGACTTATACTCTCTCTCTCTCTCTCTCTCTCTCTCTCTCTCTCTCTCTCTCTCTCTCTCTCTCTCTCTCTATATATATATATATATATATATATATATATATATATATATATATATATATATATATATATATATATATATATATATATATATATATATATATATATCCAAAATACTGTATTTTAAATAGTGATATAATGAGAAATATGTGATTAAAAAGTAAGGAGAAGTTATTAGTGTGATGTAAAATATTATTTTTTTTTTGAAAAATGTGTGATTGAAAATGAGTTTTGAAAGAGTGTGTATCAAATAGGGGCGCGCACACACACACAAACAACAGAGCAATATTTTATTAATCCTGAAGAATAGTTATATTGCTCCAAAAAAACGTACAAGTATACAGGGGCGGACGCAGAAATTTAACATTGGGGGGGGCACAATCAAACTTGCAAAGAAGTTGAGAGAAATTTTACAATCGAAAATTTACGTCCAAAAAAATCATACACCATATAATTTTACATCCGAAAATATATATGGAATATCACTTTTTTGGATGTAAAATTTCGAAAAATTTTGAAATTTTTTTAATAAAATGATGAAAATTACGTTGAGAAATTTGTATTGTAAAAATAATAATTGGTAGATTCGATATAATGAAATAATTGGATTTTTTTTAAATGCAAGTTATACATCTTTTTAAAGACTCACGTTTAACGCATTTTAACTATTTTCGATATATGTTTGAACTATTTGATATGCCCATAATGTAGTTCTTGAAATAAACTTCGAAATGATATAAGCAATTTTTAGATTCGATTAGCTTACGATCGTCAGAGAATTTTTAAAATTAGTATATTATTGGAATTCAAATTTATTTTGATTGTCCATGTTTAGTGGAGATTAAAATCAAATTTTGATAAAAATAAAACAGTTATGAATTCCAAATACGTTATTAAAATTAATTGTTAACTTTAATTTATATTAAAATTAAAATTTGAATCGATACCAAACATGATTTTTAAAAATAAAATAAAATAGAAAGGGGAAAAAAAAAAAAAAAACTCAAAAGTTGGGGGGCACCTGCCCCCCAGGACCCCCCTTGGGTCTGCCCATGCAAGTATAGTATATCAATATTTAATATGAATAATGTTGATGTTCTTGAAGTACAATCCCAATATCTCAATCTTCAGTTATGATAATTCTTTAAAAATATCATACAAATATTTTATTTGATATTTTATGAAATTTCCAAAAGAGCAATATTAAGTGATATAGGGAAGACAAATTTTACTATTGCTAGTAATTTATTCTCCACTAAATATAAAAGCATAAATTTTGCTCAAAATCATCGTGAGCTCTGATTTGTAAAGCTTCTAAGTTTATTATTAATTAGTACACTACACTAATACTAGTATAATTGGAGCATGTCCTATATTGACCAGAAATTCAATTTGATTGTATTATTTGGCATGATTGATCAAACCATCCCAGATCAATAATGATGCGAAACTTTATAAAGAATTTGAATGGACATGAAGAACAAGAAAATTCTACTATCCAATGAATTCTTTGTTCTTTGTATTTGAAAATTGGTCATTAACCATCATTAGCTAAAGTAGAGACTAAATCCATATATTATTGAAAATTAATTATGGTGATATCTAAGATCCCATATCAATCAATGTTGACAATCTCGATATCATTTATATCTAAGAAATGCATCTAATAGATTATTGCATGGCGTTATTACATATTCGCAACCTGAAGTTTGCAAGATTGCTAGATCAAAGTTTAAATTATGATAATAATTTTTAGATTATACCAAAGACGGCATGTCCTCTTAATATTATCGAGTTTACATTCCAAACTATTGATAAATGTTAATTAGAATCATGATAAATAGTTTAACACAATTGATTATTAAGTGCTCCTAATTAATAACTAAACCATTGATATTGAAAACAAGGTGCTTACTATTTTTATTTCGGGAATATTATTAGCATCATGTCAACATCAAAGTTTTCTTCATTATATTTGACTATGGTCAACCTAAGATGAACACTGGAGAAAGTTAAGAATACATGTCTAGTTTGAACCCTCATAAAGTATCTTAAGCTCTAACTGTGATATTTTATAAAGTAGTTTGCTGATTACTAATGTGATTGGATTGGTTTCTCAGCATTATGGGAATGGATTAAAAAATAATCTTTGCAAAAAACAATTCGAATTGAAAGTTTGAAAGATAATTAATTTAAATGCATTTCACGATGAAGGAGATTAACAATATCTTATGTATCAGCTTTAAACGCTCCAACTTAAAACATACTAGGAGGACAATTTATTAATATTATATTTGATAAATTTATGGCACATTTAAAGCATGATGGCGTTCGATTATAAGACAAAAATTTCCAAAATAAAATGGGCAAATAAGGAAAATGGCACCATTTACGAGTTGTATACTCTTGGAGAACATATAGACATAACTAATTATAAAATCTTAGAAGTGGTTCAAGTAATTGAAGTATTGAAAGTAGAGATATCCCAATAAATTTTGTAGTTATGAGAGAAAATAAAAAGTTATCTATAACACTTTTGTACATGATATACCGTTCATATTATGAATAACAAAAATATCAAATTAATTTTACAAAGCTTATCGATCGAAGAAAATTATTGGCCAAGGAAAAGGATGCAAGCTTAAGCAAATTGAACTTAATAGAGAAACCAGAAATTTTTGGACCTGCAATCTAAAAATCTAAACCCCTTTTTTATTCTTATTGTTTTCAAAATACATTTTTTTCTCTCTTGTTTGACCCTACACTTTTCAATAAAATAATTACACACAAGCTCAAATTTTTCCTTGTTTTCTAACCATACATTCTCCATCAATCTACTATTCCAAAATGTATTTTTATCATAAAATGTGAAACAAATAGGCTCTAATTGTGTATAACGTACAGTAAACAACTCTCGACATGACAAATTTCCCAAACTTGTATAAACAGATAATCATCCTCTAATGGATGTAATCACAAGTCTATATCTTATTATCCTAATAATAAATAAAATTTAATGTGTTTAATAAATATGGTTCTAGCCAACTAATTTGACAGGATTATTATTACTATCTATGACGGATTTAATATGTTTGACTACATGTACTTTTTTATCTATGTTTTGTCCCATTGAGTTTGCATGTCGAGATTTTTAATGAGAGTTTGTAACGTACTTAAAACTATAATATAGTTTATTTTATTCATTAATGACTCGATAAAAGAAATTTTTTTAATTGAAATAATGAGTATCTGTTCTATTTTTCTTTCACTCAAGTTTTGGGGAGAATTTTCAAAATAGCCTGTGAACAGTGGCTTTTAAAGATTTTTGTTAAAAAGTCAATTTTATCCTTAATGAAATAGGTTTCTTTATTGCAAGACATATCCTTCTATTTTAAAGTAAGTTTCTGATCTGTTCTATATTTCTTATGTTTTGGTTTTTAAAGTATAAATCCAATCTTTGATCTAATATATTAGCATAATATGCTATTTTTTGTTCACATTCTTTTATAAGTCTAATATATTATTCAGATATTTCATCTGTATTTTCTAGTTGGGATATAAGATTTTCTACTTTTCCAAATATTCTTTTTAACAGGTCGTTTAATCCTTTAACTGTATATCCTGGCATAACTGGATATTATATAAACATTATCATAGTGTTATAAACATCATGGTAGACAATAATTCAAACATCATGAATAATCATAAATATTTATAATCCCTGCGATTCTCTAAGATCTTAAGAAATTCTTTCAAAATTTAACAAGAAATAGTAGTTCTACCTTAATTTTAATCTGACTCTTTATTCTTAGAATCGAGTGACCTTCAGGCTCTGAATGTGCAAATTGTTTCCTTCAATGGCCTCCTGCCTTAATGGAATCCTTGCTATTCAGCTTCTTGCCTTCACTGTTTCGTTTCTAAGGATAAATCCCTAGACTTGGATTAAAGAAAAACTGTTTTTGTTGTTAAAATAAGAAAGAAATTTCTTATTAGATCTATCAAGAATCTATGGGAATGAAAATTTAGAAAACCATTCTCTTATGTAAGAAATGGATTATTTATTGATATTTGGAATTGATACAAAGATTATATCAAAAGACAGAAGTGTTTTTCTCGCAATATGAAAGCTCAAGTGTTTTTTCTCAACTCATTCTGCCTCTATCTTAGCCCAAAGGCTTCTATTTATACTATTACACGAGGCTCGATTATTGGCCTCTTACATCATCCATTACATCATACTCCATTAATGGAGTCCTATTATTTCAATAATTTCTTCACTACATAATTGTAGCTCTATTATATCTTCCAGCTGTCCACCTTTCTTTCACATCTTCTTTTCCTCTATTGTCTTCATATAGAGTTTGTCAAGATTCTCCATAGTGGCGGGGCCTCTTTTCATTTGGATAGCATGTGGGACACTCCCTCAACTGGCATGACTCTTGTATGGTTGATGGACTTCCATGGATTTGATGGATATCAAACTTTTGGATATATTCTTTTAAAATTGTAGATTTATCCTTTCCATTATTTGTCATAAGTGTCCATCCTTCATATTGGCATAAGCATTGAAATTTTTTATCGTATAAATTTTTTGCCATGTTGTAGAGAACTTTCATCCCTAAGACTCTTCGGGATCTCATCCATGATCTGTTAATGTTTGGCAATGACTTTCTATTTTGGCCTACTTCAATTTGGAAATTTCGGCCTACATATCCGACTGTAATAATATGTTCTGCAGGATAATATATCCTTCCATCAATTTCTGGACTGATTGAGTAAAATTTAAGATATATTGGTCTTCCTTTGGCGAATTTTGAAACTTCTCCTCGGAAGATATCATCAAATTTCTCAATTTCTTTTAAATCTTTTCCTGGATAAATTAAATCCAAGAATCCATAGTCTGCCGCCATTTTAACCATGTTAGGGTCTCCATCGTTTGTAATGATCATTCTTGGGTAAACATGTTCTCCTGGGGAGATGAAATATGATTCATTATCTTGTAGTTCATAGACAAGTTTTGCAAAAGCTTTATATTCTTCTTCTCTTGGTGTTAAAGGGGTTTCATCATCTTCATCTGCTCTGATTTTGATCACCCTTGTATGTTTATCATCATTTTTTATTGTCACCTTTCGGGGACTTTCCATGATTGTATCTCTTTTTATTTGACTGGGTCCACCGCTGCTTCCACTTGGTGTACCTGTTTGTATTCCCTGTTTGGTATTTTGAGATTGTGCTAAAGCATCAATCCCTGTATTTTTGGTATTTGTAGACTCTAATTGTGCTTCAAGAGCATCAATTCGGTCTTTTAATTCATTGGTAACTTTGGTATGGGACGTACTGATCTCAAGTAATAATTTGACATTATAACTTAAGGTTTCAGCTAATGCCTCCATTCCAACTTTTATATCATCAGCTTCATCTTTGGCAAATGCTGCCGCAGATTTTATTTCTGATATCTCCTGCTTGATATTATCCATCTCCAAACTCGATATTCCTGCTTAAAAAATCAGCAAGATAATTGTTTATACCTTTAATATGAATAATATCGAAATTATAGAATGACAAATATGCTTGCCATCTGTGCAATCTCCTATATTGAGGCTCCATTGGCAACTTATTTTTAATTAATCCTGTAACATTAGAATTGTCAGTTTCAACAATAAACTTTTTAGATAATAGGAATAATGAAAACTTTTTTATTCCTCTAATAATTGCTAACAATTCTTTTTCATGAGTGGTATAATTTATTTCTGCTTGGTTAAAAGTTCCACTTGAATACCTGCAGATTTCATTTAAATCTGTTTTTAATATGGCTGCCCAATATTTATCAGAAGCATCTGTATTAACAACCAAATTATCCTTTTCATCTGGCAATCTTAATTTTGGTAAATTTTTACATTCTTCTTTTAATAATTTAACAGCTTCTGTATGTTCTTCACTCCATCCTTTAGTATTTGTTTTTCTAAGTAAGACTTGTATTTTATGTCTCTTTTTTGAAAGATTTTCAATAAATCCTTCTGCATAATTTAGACATCCTAAGAACTTTTGTATTTGTTCTTTTGATTCTAATTTATTTGGAAAACTTTCTATCTTCTTAGATATATGAGTTTGTAATTTTATTCCTTTTTTATCTATTGATAATCCAAGAAAATCAATTTCTTGTTTTTCTATTATAGCTTTCTTTTTTGAAAGAACAATCCCTTCTTTTTTACATTCATTTATACATTCATTTATAAATTTTATCAAATGATTTCTATGTTCTTCTTTAGTATTAGAACATATTAATATATCATCAACATATACTATTAAAAATTCATCAAATTTTCTAAATATATTATCCATTTTTCTTTGATATATTTGTGGTGCATTTTTTAAACCAAAAGGCATTACTAACCATTCATATTTACCTTGAGGTGTACTAAATGCAGTATATTGTATACTATCTTCTTCCATTTTAACTTGCCAAAAGCCTGATTTACAATCAAACTTGGAATAATATTGTTTTCCTTTTGCAAGATTTATTAGAACTTCTTTATTTGGTAAAAAGTATCCATCAAATTTAGTATATTTGTTTAATTCTTTATAATTGATTACCATTCTAGCCTTTCCTCTAACTTGCTCAGAATGTTTCATGACCATAAAGGCTGGACTGCTATGAGGTCCATTACTTGGTCTAATAAGTTTTTGTTCTAGTAATTCTTTTATTTGGGTTTTAAATTCTTGTGTATCTTGTATAGTATACATCATTGGTCTGACTCTAATTATAACATTTTCTGTTAATTCTATTTTAGCTTTAGGATGGTATGGTTTCCAAAATAATAATGGATTTTCTCCACATGTTTTTTTCTAATTGTTCTATAATTTTTTCTATACTTATCTCTATTTCTGCTTTTAATACTTTTTTGTATAGAATTTTTGTGTTTATGTCTTTATTTATTATTGGTTTTTTCTCCCATTTATCACCACGCTGGGCTGGCTGAACTCTATAGGGTCTAAATTCCCTTGGAATTTTTAATAAGTGTGCACATGGTGTTTGTAACATTATCATATAATTATTTTGTTTATAATATTGAAATTGTTGGATAAAGTCATTTCCTAATAGTATATCACAATCTAATTTATTATAACTATATATTTTATTTATTATAACTTGTTTATTTCCAAGTATTATACTGACTTTATCAGCACTATTAATTATTTGTGTACTTTCTCCTGTTACTCCTGTTATTTTTATTTTACTATTTTCATTCCATGATTTTATTAAGAAGTTTTTAAATATTGTTATATCACTTCCTGTGTCTATTAAGGCACATGTTGTTATGTTTGTTTCTACTATAGTAACTTGTATATATACGGCTAATGGAAAACTTATTTGGTTATTCATTTATCTTTTTCGCATAATATAGTTTGATCATTATGTGTTATGTATAATCCTTCTCTTTTTATACTATAGTCTTTTAATCCATTTAGAAAACTTATTCCTAATAATATATGAGGATCTGTATTCATACTATTATCCATGTAACATGGTACTACCATTTTAATTCCTCCTATTTTTATTGGTACTTTGACTTCTAATTCTGTAGTATGTATTTGTCCATCAAAATTTACATATCTATATGGTTCAATCTTATGAGTCATTAATCCTTTATTTCTAATTGAAGCTATATGGCATTCACTTGCTCCCGTATCAATTAGTATATTTGGTCCTTCAATATATTCTCTTCCATTATAATATTCTCCTTCTATCTTCATATTTCCAGCATTTCTATGAAGTTTGATTTCTTTTATATTACTAGTTCCTTCTAAATGTTTTCTAGGTAATTTAAGGCTTGTTGACCTTTTAATTAATCTTCCATCTCTAAACATTATGTTATCAGAATAATCATCTTCTTTATCTTCTGCTATTTCAGGTTTATCCTTAAGTATACTAAATTCATATTCTTTAGGAATTAAACTTATTTGTTTACTTGGTTCTATTATTTTACTAATATCCTTACATTCTTTGTGAACTTCTATGTATGGTTTTTTAGAGTATATATTTCCATAATTGGAGTTAGTAAATGTGTACAAAGCTCTATATTCTATAGTCATAATCTTGTCTCCTGGTTCCATTATATCATTTCTATGTAACTTAAAATGTAGTCCTAAGACTTCATTGAAGTTCTTATCTGTGATTGAGACACAATATTTTGGGTAACAAGTAAATATTAATTTTTGGTATGCTAAGTTTCCTTCTATAGTTCCTAAATGACTATCTTTCAAATTTATTAGTGTTTTTAATTCTTCTATATACTCACCAATCGACATTTATCTTCTCTTTGATTGACATAAGTAATATGTTCTACATTCAGTATCTTTACAATCTTTTATTACTTTATCACATCTTTGCTTTACATAATTATTATTTGTTAATTCTTTCATTTTTTCGTAATAGCTTGCTCTTATTTTATACCTTTCTTGTTTTAATTTTAATATTTGTTTTTGTTGTGAGTTTGTTATATCTCCAGGTTTTAAAAGTTCATCTTGTATTTGTAGATTTATTTCTCTTATTCTTACTAATTTTTTATCTAGAATTTCTTTTACTTCCATTAATTCCATTAATAGTTTTTACAAATCATCTGATTCATATTTTTCTTTATAATATAAATTGATTTCTTCTTTCTCAAAAGTTTCTATTATTTTCTCATATATATATCTTTCTTTTATTGATTCTATAATTAGCTTATGTAATATTTGTGCTTTAATTTCCATACGTAATTCTCTAATTATTCTTAGTGTTATTATTTTTAGCTTATCGGGTATAGGTTTTAAAAATATATAACTTCCTCTTTCTGTTTCTAATGTGTAATAATTTTCTATTTTTATAATTTTATTACTCATAATCTTTGCAATATAACATCATTTCTTCTTTTTCTAGTTCAATAATAATTTTTTCATATATATATTCATCTTTCAATGTTCCTATTATAAGGTTATCTATAATTTGTTCTTTTATCTCTTGGGGTAATTCTTTAATTATTATTAACGTTATTGTTTTTATTTTCTTAGGAATATGTTCTAAATATATATTATTTCCTTTACTTTCTTCTATTTTGTAATACCAATCTGTTTTTGTAATTGTAATGTCCATGATCTCTATGGCTCTGATACCATCTACTGGGGTTGCTACTTAGAGCGAACAAAAATCAAATAAAACTTAAAATCTAAAATCTAATTAATCTTTAAATAGTCGTATATTCTATGTATTCTTTTAATTTATCAAATTCTAATCTATTATTAGTTATAGATATATAAAATCTCAAAGTTAAGTTTAATCTTAATTTCTTATATTCTTGTGGTAATCTATTTGTAATAGGTTTCCTCATTTATAGGGTTCTAATTAAATCTTCAAAGTCTAATAATGTTTGAGAATTCATAATATCAAGATCTGTTATTATATCTATATTTGATTCAAGAGGTATGTTATACTTTGTAATATTCTTCTTCCTTTTTTCTAATTTATCTATTATATCTTGTATATCTTTTATAATTATAGATCTAATAATTCCTCTGGCAAAATTTTCTATTAAATTTTCTTTAAAACATTTTAATATTTCTTGAGCAGCATATAATTGTTCTTGATATCCTATTTTATCGATTTCACTTTCAAATTCAATTTCTTTTTTATTTTTTACAATCGTTTTAATTTTATATGGACCTCTTTTAGATCTAGGCATTTTCATCTTATTATTAGTCATAGTTTTGGTTAGTTTTTTGAAAAGAAATAATTATTTTAAGATTAAAATAAATCTCTTAGGACTAAATTGTTATTCTCTTCATATTATGATTACTTTGGTTGTAAATCTTATATTTAGGGGTATTTTTGGTAGTTTACTTCCTTTGAATAGTAAAAGGGTATTTTGGAAAGGGTAGTGTTGAATTTGGGGTATTTTCAATAATTTCCCCACAAAAATGCCATTATTTCACTCCGTGCATGCTTGGGTTTGCTTATCTTAGAGATAAACATTAGTGACTAGGTTTAAGATAATCCACCCATAATTAAAATAAGTAATATTTTAGGGTTTACCTTTATAAGTCACTTGGCATACTCTCTATTCTCATTTTTATTTTAGACCGTTTGATAACCCTCATTTTTCATGGAAATAGGAAATTTTTTTTCCATTTTCTAGTTTTTGGCTTGTTTGATGGAAAAAATGGAAAACATTTTCCCTCTTACATCCACACGTGCACATTTTCCATGAATTTGGGGAAAGTGTTTTCCAACCTTTTAGGTGAGTTTTCATTTTTCATTTTTTTTTTTTTAAATTGGGAAAAATTCTAGACAGAACGATAAAATTTTTTATCACTTTTATTGACAATTTCTATGCAAAATAAAGTCAAACGAATGATATTCGGTATGATAATTTTTTTTTGCAATTGTAACAAATTCTAAACCCAATGGTACAAAAATTATCACTTTAATAGACTGATAGTTGGATCGGACTAGAGTTGACTGATATCATAATTCAAGAGCAGCTTAAGGAATGGGCCAAGGCTGAAACCCAAGAAGAGAACGGGGATAAAACGACCACAGTTGAGGGTCGTTTTGGTGTTGGGGACCAAAAAAAGGGGAGCAGTAAGAAGAATGTAGAAGAGGGATCTAGCGAAGGACGTGAAGCCAGAGCGCATAGGATTTCGGGTTGGCTTAAAGATTTTGAGCCGAATGGAAAACGTTGTGAGTGAAGCGAAAATTCCGGACAGTTAGGATGATTATGTTATGGGAGTTGTTTTTCTTTTTTGTGTTTAATTTTCTGTGCTGGGATTTATCTTGTAAGCAAATGGGTATATAAGAGGAGACATTTGTAATAGATTTTTTATGCTGAGAATTGAAGTTTCTTTGGTGGAGTTTAGCACTAACTCAAAGAGTGCATTATCCCTCATTACTGTATCACTGGTGCCCTCGTTGAGATGAACGAAGAGATTGCAGAAATTATGAAGGAAATGGAGGCGAGTTTCAAGCAACATGCCGATGACCAACTCGCAAAGTTGTCGTCGTTACTAGAGCAACACATGGCCAGCACAGAGTTCCGTTTGTCCTAGCTTCCATAGATGAATCGTGAACCCACCAGTGGTTGAAGCTGAGAGTAGCTAGGTTGGCGGAGAAAGACTCATCTCGGAGGCCTCCCAAACTGACCTTCATTCTCTATTGAAAACTTTCCGAGTGGATGTGTCACACTTCAACGGAACCAATGTCGAAAATTGGATCTACAGGATAGACAATTTTTTTGCGCTGCATAAGGTAGAACCAATGATGAGGCTAGCCGTTGTCTCCTTCCATCTTGACGGAGAGCCGTATACTTGGTTTCAATGGATGGAGAAGGCTGCAGCTCTGCCCAGTTGTAAAGTATTTATCTATGAATTGCGGAAACGATTTGGGGCCTCGATTTACGATGACCCATTGGGCAAGATATCAAAATTGGTGCAAACCGAAACCATTGCCCAATTTCGAGCGAAATTTAAAGGCTTTATGATGCGTATAATAGGGGCATCTAAACCCATGTTCCTTAATTTCTTCGTTTGGGGCTTGAAGTTTGAAATTCAAAGAGAAATTCTGATGCATAGGCCTCTTACTTTTACTGAAGCAAAGGCTAAGGCCCAACTTTTTGAAGAGAGGAATGGTGATCTGGTGGTCGGTAAAGATGGGAAGGGTATCGTGCAGTAGAAGGAGGTTCAAACAGAGCTGGGCAACCAAGAATTCTTATAGCGCTGCGGCAGGGAATTCAGGAAAGTGTAACCACTATGGTTCCGTCACGGGGGTTACAATCACAAGGGGAAACCAAGTTGCTTATCAAGCGTTTAACGCCAGTTGAGATACAAGAAAAGCGGGAAAAAGGGCTGTAATTTAGCTGTGACGAGAAATACCATGTCAATCACAAGTGTAAAAATCGGGTCTTGCTCATGTTAGGTGAAAAAAAGGAGGATGATCAGCCGAGGCAGAGCAGCAAAACACAGAGGACATGCCAGCCGATGATGATTTGGAAATAAGTCTTAATACATTCTCTAATTCCACTAATCTCCGAATATTTCGAATTATGGCCAAGCATGAAACTGAGGACCTGGAAGTTTTGATTGATACTGGAAGCAACAATAACTTCATACAAGAAGCACAAGTGGAAAAAACTTGAATTGTATTGTGAAAAAGCCAAGAGGTTCAAAGTTTATATGGGAAATGGACAGTTCCTAGTATGTGATAAGAGATGCGTGGGGGTTGAGCTTATCCTTCAAGGAACACGTTTCGAGGTTGACCTATATGTGCTACCAATTTGGGGATTGGATGTGGTATTGGGAATGCAGTAGTTGAGGACGTTGGGCCTTTATGTACATGATCATGATGCTTTGACTATAAAATTCCAGTGGCGGGGCAAGAGTGTAAAGTTAGTCGGCAATACACACATATCACCATGTCAGGTTACTTTCTCACAATTGAATGCAATGGTTCAAGATGACATGGTGAGAGTGGTGTTCACTCTGGTAGCAGTTATCGAAGACGACATGGCCAAGTCCACAGTAGTTAGTGAAATAGAAAGGTTAGAGCAGAACCTACTAGTGGAGGGAAAATGAATACTTAAGCAGTATCAGACAGTTTTTGAGGAGCCAAAGCAATTGCCCCCCATTCGCAATGTTGATCATTGAATCCACTTGCTGCACGGATCTTCATCGGTGAATGTGAGGCTTTATAGGTACCCTTATTTTCAAAAGGATGTGATGGAGAGGCTCATCAAGGAAATGATGGAGTGTGGATTCATTCGCCACAGTACCAGCCCTACTCTTCCCCGATTTTGTTGGTGAAGAAAAAAGACGGGACTTGGAGATTTTACGTGGATTACCGCGCCTTAATTGCCCTCACCGTCAATGATAGATTTTCGATACCAACAATCGATGAACTGTTACGTGAACTTAGTGGAGCGGCGGTATTTTCCAAGTTGGACCTTCGCGCCAGTTACCACCAAATCCGAATGGACAAGAGGGACATCCACAAGACTGCTTTCCGCACTCATGAAGGTCAATATGAGTTTGCAGTGATGCCATTTGGCTTGTCGAATGCACCATCCACATTTCAGGCAGCTATGAACCAGATTTTTAAGCACTATCTTCGTCTATTCGTTATTGTATTTTTTGATGACATATTGGTGTACGGCAAGAGCTTAGAGGAACATAGGAAACATCTTTGGGCAGTGTTGTAGTGCTTATTGGGAAATGGATTCTACGCCAAGAAAAGCAAATGCAAGTTCTTTTGGAGTACCATAGACTACCTCGGTCATATTCTATCATGGGAAGGGGTTCGAGCCGACCCATCCAAGGTTGAGGTAATGATCAGCTGGCCATAACCGAAAAATCTGAAGCAGTTGAGAAGGTTTTTGGGACTAACAGGCCACTACAGGCGATTTGTGGCCCATTATGCAACCATTGTCGATCCACTCACAGAATTACTCAAAAAGGATAGTTTCCATTAAGGTGAGGTGGCCACTGCTGCCTTTGAGAAGCTTAAACAAACGATGATGGAGACCCATGTGCTTTGCCTTTCGAATTTCTCCAAGACTTTTATCGTAGAGACGGATGCATCTAATGTGGGAATTGGGGGGTGTTAATGCAGGATGGACACGTCGTGGCATATTTCAGTAAGAAACTTGGTCCAGGAATGATGGGGGCTTCAGCTTATTTGCGAGAATTGCGAGCAGTTGTCGAGGCGGTGACCAAGTGGAGACAATACCTCTTGGGACGTCATTTTATTGTTCGAACTGATCACAAAAGTCTGCGGGATCTTCTATAGTAGGTCATTCAAACTCCTGATCAGCAGCACTATCTTTGAAAGTTAATGTGGTATCAATTTACAATTGAGTACAAGCCCGACTCTGAAAATTCGGCTACTGATGCTTTATCACGACGACACGAGCAACTCGACGCCCTATTTAGGGCAACTATATGTATGAAGGAATTTAATTTTCTGGAGGAGTTGCGCAGCGAGAATGTAACGTGTGATGATTTTCAGGAGTTGCGAAAACAAATAGCAGAATGGAAGCTGACCGACTCTTTTTTTCTTGTAAAGATGGCATGTTGTTTCACAAGGGCAGGTTGTATCTCAGCAAGTGTTCCAAATTGAAGGACATGATGCTACGGGAGTTTCACGAGTCCCCTACAGGAGGTCACGCAGGGGTGGAGAGAACTTTTATGCGGCTGAGTGCAAATTTTTATTGGGACGAAATGTAAAAGGAAGTCAAGAACTTTGTTGAGAGGTGTGTGACGTGTCAAACCATCAAATACTCAACCTCAGCCCCTAGTGGGTTGTTGCAGCCATTAGAAGTTCTTAAACGTGTATGGGAAGATTTGGCCTTTGATTTTATTGTAGGATTACCAAACTTGAAAGGAAAAACTGCTATTCTAGTGGTAGTTGATAGACTCACAAAATATGCCCATTTAGGGTTCTATCGACTGATTATACAGCCACCAAAGTTGCGGAGCTTTTCTGTGGGATGGTCATTAAATTGCACGGGCTTCCTTGCACTATTGTCTGGAACAAAGACCATATTTTTACCAGCCAGTTTTGGAAAAAGTTGTTTGAGATGATGGGCACTCGGCTGAAGATGAGTTCCGCATGCCATCCCCAAACCGATGGGCAAACATAGGTGATAAACCGTGTGGGAGATTTAGTATTGGTTAAGCTGCAACCGTACCGGTAATCGACCATAGAAAGGCGTCTGAATTCCAAGATTTATCACCCTTACTTCAGACCATTTTAGATCATTACTCGTGCAGCACTTATCACTCACACTTTAGAGTTACCACCAAGAAGTCGGATCCATCCTACCTTCCATGTCTCGCTGCTTAAAGAGTTCAATGGAGCCAAACCAACAACTAGCTATCCCCTTCCAGAATTGATGCATAGCCTCCATCAAAGTGTCATGAATATGTTGAGCCTTCATAACTGAGGCAATGTGTTATGACCTGCTGTAGAAGGGATTCAAAGCGATTATCCTCTTTGTTGATAGGAATCATTTCTCACCTCACATCTTTCAAAAAATCTTTTTTACAAGATATGTTTATGATTGAATGATATGGTATCTTTACAGCAGGCGTATTAACAATTAACTTGTCAGTTAACTTTTAAAAGATTAGACCTAAGCTCCAGGGTGAATACTTTTCAAGATACAGTGAAATCTGGATGATTTCGCCTTTGCGCGTTTGGGGATCGATCATGTTTGATTAATTGTTGTAGTTGCTGGAGCTCTAGGGTGAATAGCGATGACCCTAAAGGTTGATGATAAATTTGCACCCCTCATTATTTACGAACTAAAATTGGCCCGCTCTGGTCTATTGACTTATCCCATTTAATTTCAGCATTAACAAGTATCGTGTGAGGGTGACATTACGATTGAGGAATACCATGTGGGGTAACCATTACTTGTGTTAAAAACCTAGGCATTGCTTGCTCTATTTAAAGTGATGGATTTAACTACAAGTTGATAGTTGCCTCTGTGTTTAATTGACTGCATTATGTGAGAAATTGATTTTTGTTGACATATTTTTGTGTTGCATTAATTATTCTATTAGAACACCTAGACTTGACCCATTTGATCATTCTTTTGATATTGAGATCGTAAATTTCACGAAATCCTGAGGATCTAAAACAGTGTTTATTACTGCATTAGAATTACTTTGTGTAACATATTTGCGCACTTTGATTATTCTATTTTTCAAAATGTCTTCACATTTCGAAGTTGGAATATTCAATGAAAAATGAGATTTTTCAATTGACAACAAAAGATAAATGAGATTTTTGTTCAACAAAAAGTTTCAAAAATCATAAATAGCAAATTTTCCGTAAATTTGACAGAAGTACAAAATGAAGAATATGATGAAATTGTTTATACTTCAATTATTTTACATCTAAATTTGGAAAAAGTTGGAGTACTTATATTTGTTGAAGTCTAATCCTAATAAGTTGTACTTGTTGAATTTTTTTTTTCAATTTTAAATGTACCATTCAAAAGATCTTTATTACAATTTGGATATTTTTAACAAACTTGTTTAAAACATTTTTAACTATGATGAAAATGTGTGAAACATATAGGTCATTACTTTGCTGAATTGTATGTCTGACTCATATAGGGAGGTTAAGAATGTGATTAAGTATGGTAAGGACACGTTAACACTCGAGATTGTCATTGACTCTCTTAAGAATAAGGAGATGGAGTTTAAGGCTGACAAAGATGATAATAGTAGTTGTAAGATACATACATATATATATATATATATATATATATATATATATATATATATATATATATATGATGAGGAGTGGAATGAAGTTTAAACAAATAAATTTTTGGTACAGCTCAAGATAGTAGCGACTCAAATAATGAGGGTGGTAAGAAAAATGAAAAGGGTTGGGACAAGTCCGGTGATAAATGATGTTACAGCTATGGTAAGTCTTGACATTTTGTAAGAGATTGTCCCAAGAAGAAAGATAAGTAGAAGGGTAAGATGAGAGGCTAGACGAATGTGGCTATGGGGTCAAGTGATGACCCTATTGAGATTTATTGAGAGTAAACTTAGTTATTGCATGTGTATCTGTGTGTAATCTTTTCTGCATGTGTGTGATTACTTAATTCTGTTGCATGGTTACATGTTGCATTTTAATATGTTTGATGTGTGCATTTACACGAGTTTGAGAGTAATTTGCTTACTTGGTGTAATGTGTTTGCATGCATAGCGGGTTGGAATGCAATAGTAGTAAGTGTGTTGTGTGCCTTTTGTTAATGTGGAGTATAGTGCCTGAGGGTAGTAAGTGTGTTGTGTGCCTTTTGGTAACATGGAGTATAGTGCCAAAAGGTACAATGGTGATATGTACTGGGAATGTGGAGTGTGACATTTGGACCATGAGCAGAGAGGTGATTAAATGTTGGAATCATTTTATCTGTAAAGACATTGATCAGGTAGAGTGTGTGAGAGATGCTTCTATCACTTCTATTAGGTGAAGACCCATTATCCACTTAGGTTGGAAGAAGTAAGGTGGTGATAGATGATTATCTCATAGACTTAGTATCTATTGTGGTTTACTAGTTAGACATGATTGAGTGATCAATCTAAGGAACCTAGTGGGTGATGAGATGAGATATGCATTCTTAAGATATGATAAATGTCATGAGATCTTTTCGTGGAGTCATTTATACATTTGTTACATATGTGTTTGACCATTTGACTGATTAATTTGGTGTTAATTTGTGGTTCTTTGTGAACGTTTTTGAAAAGATCTATGTTATCCTACATTATATATTCATCACATGTTTATTTGTTTTTGATTGATTACTGTGGTTATAATCGTTTCGAAGATTTTGGAGCGAGCTTTTGCAACAAATTTAAACCCAATCAGTTGAAACTGGAAACTTGTATTTATCACTCCTACATCATGTGAGGTCAGAGATTAACTCACTAATAGAGTGATCAATCGTGTAACATTAACTTTAGTTACAAAATTGGTTCAAAATTATTTTATTTCATCTTTGACCATTTAAAGAATTACTTCTTATTAAAAAAAAAAGGTCACTTTAAAAGTTTACTGGCTTTTATATGTTATGTATTGTTGGAAAATGGGTTTATGGCTAACTTTGGAGCTAAATTTTAGTAGGACTCGATTGTTCATTTTTGAATATGAAAGTTGATTTGTGTTCTTCTCCGTGAGAATATCAAAATCATATATTTACTTGCCAAAAATAATGTTCGGGTGAATGAAATTTGGAGCTCAAAGTGTACTAATTGAAATAAATCTATGTGTTGAAAGGAAACCAATTAATAGTTGTCTTACATAGGAAAATGAAGAAAGCAAAAATCACTTTATATAGGATTACACTTTGGAATAGTGTGATTTGTGATCATGTGTAGCACAGAGGCTCTCTCCACATGCGTGTGCAGAGGAGTACAAATCACGGACCGAATAGGTTTTGGACCTTGAACTCGTATGCGAGCTCGACTTGCGCACATGAATATCGGACTGTATTGACCAAAAATTGGCCCTTTAGGAGGGCCTACGTTTTGAAATTTTTTTTTTTTAATTTATTTGCTTTCTAGAACTGACTTTTGGTTTCTGAAACTCCAAAAACGTTTGAAACTCTTGTGGTTATTACCTATGAGTTAATGGATAGATTTCTGGGATTTAAAAGTCTGTATACGAGAACCGTTTTCCACAATTCAGATATAGGAAAAGGAAGGGGAAAAAATCACTGCTTTGCATACCGCGTCATCGTTTACAATACGTACCCCTATCGAATTTTTCTAGTTTCGATTTTCTTGGTGGTGATATTGTTCGGATACTAAATCAGTTCGTTGTAGTAAAATCTGTGGTGCTCGCACTTTAGTATCTTGGGAAGCAGACGCTCAAATTAAACATCAAGCACGTAAGGTGAGGGGATAAATTTGTTTTAAGGAAATTATATTCGCACAGGCCTCGATTTGAGATTTCTTTTACTGCAATTTAAATTATTTGTTCTATTATTTTGTTGCAGTTAATAAAATTATTTGCTCTGTTGTTTTGATAAGTTGCTAATAAGGTATTTATCCACTTAAATATAATACTAACATGTATCACTCTCTTGGCCTTCTCGTCTTACAAATAGAACTATTGCACTTAATACATAAAAAAGTTTACAGGTGTAAAACAAGTCACTCTCGATAGTCAAAGGTCTAGAGCAAAAAATGACAAACGGGATAGGTGAGAGGCTTTTAGTTTTTTTTTCGAGTTTTCCATTATATTTTACTTTACGAAAAGAAAAATATGTCTGGCTTTTTTTTTTTTTTTTTTTTCCCACAATATTTTGACAGCTCTAAAGGAGTTATCATCATTAGGGTTCGGACTTGTTAATTTTATTAAGTATATTCAAATTGGAAATAATTGATATTTTTAACTTAGAGAGAAAATTCACAGGCATGATAGAGCACTTTGGATCGTCCACTTATTTTTTGTTGCATTTGTTGTTTTTGTGGATAATTTTTGTATATTTAATTGTAAAAAGTCGTGTACTTCTCACATAATGACATAAACTATAATTTTTGAAAGATACAAATGTAGAAATGCAAATTTATTAAAAATAGATAAAGAAAAGAAAAAAAATCAAATAGTAACCCGACCTGCCTATGAAGTGGGCCAGAATTGGGTAATTAAAGTGGGCCCAATTTAAATACAGGCTGAAGTTGAACGTAGCTAGAACTTATTGAATAGTTGACATATTTTATATTGACACTAGAACCGGATAGTTAAGGTTTTAGTATGGGAAAAATTCATGGCTCGAGGATTATCTTTCACGAAATCAAAAATTAGGTCTCAATGTTTAAATTTACAAAACTCAATTTTTTTTCATGAATTAATTAATTATATTTTACAATTAATCTATTAAATTAAATATTTAACTGTAATATAATATAATTGACCCACCCCACCCCACTCCGCCCACCTCCACCGTCCCCACTGCTCCGCAACTATTTCGGTGAACGACGACAACTTCGGCGATCGACGACTGTTCTCCGACCACGCTTAATTCCAGCACTATTCCAATGACCTTTTCGTCGCCGTTTAATTCTGGTAACTGCTCCGATTCCGAGGTCACAGATATCTTACTAAGTAGTTAAAAATTTAATTTTAAGTCATAACTTATTAAATTAATTAATCACATATTATTTCGAGGTCACAGATCAAAAAATTGAGCCATTCATAATTAACTTCATTGGTCACTGATAAAAAAATTACAAGTCACAGATTTTTAATTGGTCACCATTTAAAAAATTATTCCAAATTTGTTGGTTACGTGTTATATTTTCAGTCACAAATTAACAAATTTTAAGGTCACGGACCCAATGTCAGTACATGATCAATAATTGGTCACTGGTCACAGATCAACCAAATAGTTGGTCACATACACTTCATCTCATCCGTCGCACCCGTCCCCCAATCCCAGTACACTACCAATACTTGGTCACGGGTCACAAACACATCGTCCCATACCTGCCGCCACTGCCACAGCTACAGCAACACAATACAACATCACCACTATCAGCACCACTATCAAACGAGATATGAACATACCAACCCATCACACACTCCACGACTGGTCAAAAACCACAAACCCACGTCGCCATACCACCGCATCCACATCACACACACCCACCACCAACGCAGCATCCAACACAACTATCAACACCACAACCCACCAGATTTGAACCCACCACATACCACATCTGCAGTCAAACACCACTACATCCAGCATCAACACCACCACCGCACCCCGACACAACACCATCACCACAACTCCACTCCGCCGGTTGCCGTTCATTGCACACACACCCATAGCACGAGCGCGCGCTCGCACACACACCCGCCATTCACTGAACGAAAACACGCATGCACACACCCGTCGTTCACTAGGAACCCACAGCACACTGAACAAACCCACATCACACGCACACACTCGCCGGCGCGACGCTGCAGCGGAAAGAGGAGGGGGGAGAGAGGATGAGAAATGATTAGGGTTTGGAAAATAAAATTTAAATTTGGTGGGGTAGGTGGTATGGTGGGTATATAGATTAATCTAATTTAAAATATTATTATTAATATTAATTGTGAAATTAAAACCTGATTTTTTATTAAATAAAGACAAAACTTGATTTTTAAAAATGTCAAACTTAATGTCTAGTTTTATGTAATTACCACTTTTAGTACTTCTATATATTTATAAAATATATTGGCTATACTCTTTTTTATTTTCTCTCCTATTTTACAATAGTGTCCATTAATTCTTTATTTTTTTATTTTATAAAAGCAACTTTGGTGACGCATATCTATCCACCATGTGCATTTCTTAAGCTAAGATATTGAAAAAGCTAATAGGTAATCTAAGATCAAAATCTCGATGATTTTTTTTCTTTTCCTTAGATCATTTTCAATACGTTTTATGAATTGTTGGCACGAGAATCAAAAGACTTCCAAGTCTACGCAGCATTTGTGCATGAAATTAATTTTCATTGCATTCTATAAAGTGATAACAAAGTAGAAATATTGTTGAGTTGGCTTCATATCTTTTTTTTTTTCCTTCGCCTCGTCTACTTGATAGAGTTCGTGTCAGATTAGAGTGAAGAATAATTTTTTTTTCAACATTATATATATTTTTCTTACGTATCAAATTTTCTTTAGCAATCCGCTTTTATATTAAAAGATGATTACTATCGAGACTATTTTAATCTAAAGCCATAGTAAAGCACAACTTTGCAGTTCAAATACGATAAATAACATTCGATTTTTCCACATAAGTTCAGGCGTAGTATCTAAAAAAGAGATAAAATATAAAATGTAAAGTTTTAATAAATTCAATTTCTATGAATAATGGTATAAACAGTCAAAATTCCAGTGTGGATATGTATAGAATTGTCGTTGTCGTATAGTTTTCTTCTCAAAAGTTATCTTTAAGTCATTTTTGCAAACAATTTGTTAAAAATCACTTGTAATTTAATATCCAATCTATCAAATTATGTCCAAATTTGGTAGAAATTAAAATTTAGATTTTAATTTAAATTAAAGTTAACAACTAATTTTAACAACATAAAATCCACAGCTTTTTCAATCCCACATTTCATCAACTTATATCAAAATCTACTAAAAATCTGATTTTTATCTCCACCAGACAACCGCTATGAATGTATATGCTATTTAGGTTAGTATAAATTCGAATATTTAATTAAATCAAATTGGAATTATTCCTTTTTGAAATCATACAAAAAACGGTGAAGTCTGTATTTGTTTCTCAGCTATCTTTATCTATTCATTGGTGGAGATTTGCTGCAAAACCAAACATGATCTTTACAATGAAACTTGTTACGTTTCGCCACCGAAATTCCAAGTGAAAATCATGTAATAGTTTACTTGGAGATATGAGTTAAAGCTGACATAGTCAACAAAGACTCCAATTGGTCGAAGTAAAAAGTCAAAGAAGAATCGAAGCTCTCCGTCTTGAAACTCTTCATGCCGAAGTCCTCCACTCCAAAACTCCCTTTAGCCGAGCCCTTTCTGGCTTTTAGAAAATATGTAAGCAATCTCTAAGAATGATTGATGTAATGTTTCATGTTTGTAATAATAAATGTTAGGAATATCAACCTAGTATGTAGGGTGGTTGACCCTTTATCAACGCATTAAATGCGTAGTGGCTAGTGATGTGAAGTTTTGGCTTGGGAGATTAGGCCACGTGATTCTTATCCAACGATTACAACTTCGGCCATAACTCTATAAATAACAATTCTTGTAACATTTGAATCTAATGCAACTATTTACACTTAAAGACACGCTGTATATTATGTCTTACTTATTTCAACCTTGTTTGTTTGAATTTATATTATTTTGCTTTGGTTGAGTTGTTTATTTGGTTATGATTGTTTACTAATAAGTAATCACTTTTGATCATATTGTCAGTATCCGAACATTTTGTCTCACGTCATAAAACATCTCACATGTTTATATATATCATCCTTTTTCGCCCAGTCTCTGACCGAAACGTGTTTAAATTTGTTTGCGTGGACACGAATGGATCCCAATATCTGTTCTCCACCTCACCCTTATAAAAAAATGAGGCAAATCAATGATACATTGATTACTTCTGACTTTACATTTTTCCATTAGCATGAAATACGATTTAATAACTTATATATTAAATTCTTTTTCCATTTGTAGCTATAAAAATATTCATTCTTTTTCAACTTGTGTTAAGCCCCAAAAATAGGAGAATTTTCAAAAAGTATTTTTTGACAAAGCAATTATTTTTTATGAGAGGCTCATGGACCCGCTCAACTCGGACCGAACTTCACATTTGGGTCGAGCTTGTGTTTATATGAACCTAATCGAGCTGCCATCCCTAGCGATTGGTAAGATATTTTGTGATAGTGGGGTTGGATTGGGTGGAGAGGTTAAAGAAGAAAACTTTTTCTTTGTTTTATAATTTGTATAATAATTTTTTTAAAAATTGCGATATATTTTTATTTTTTTAAAAAAAAATTAGAGCTCATGCTTCTATTTTTCATTTATTTTATTATTACTTGTGTCCATTTAAAGAAGGAAAATTCATCATTTTAAATGACTTTAACTATTATCAAAGTACGAGTTCTAATATATTTTTAAAAAGTAAAAATATCTAATACTGAAAAAAGTTAAAACGAAAAGTACGCAAATTTTGTCACGACGCGTATGTCACGGAAAAGCCACTTTGGATAGTTTTCAAATTTGTGCCAATTACGTAGTACATGAAACAATTCCGTACGTCTCTAGTTTCGCTGCCACGAAGTAAGAAAATAAATTGTGATCATACTACTTGTACGCTGACATTGACACCTCAATGTGCAGCCCCTCACATGAGAGGGTGGGGCTGTACACCGGAGTTGACTCAGCCCTGGTGTCCAGTGTACAGATATCATATCTCGACAAATTATTGTTGTGGCCGTGAAAGATCAGCCACGCATCCTTACAATCTCGTCCACAAAATCTTGCATATTCTTATGGGAGAACCCACCGGCTTCCACCGCTGCGTCCGCCGCTTTTTTCCACTTGAGTGCATTTGCTTTGATTTCCTCCGCCGTCGGGCCGCTTGTGGCCTCACGCAAACATTTCTCAATCTCATTTCGAGGAATTATTCTGTTCTCAGCTTCACCTCTGCACATTCTAATCCCAACTTTGAACACATCCACTATGTATTTTGCATCAGTTACTTGATCACCCCATTGAGGAAACGCCACCACCGGAACGCCGCTGGTCAGCGCCTCCATGGTGGAGTTCCACCCGCAGTGGCTCACGAAACAGGCAACAGATGAATGGTTCAGAACCTGTTCTTGTGGACTCCACTGCACTATCTTGCCTGTTGAAGGCAAAAGTTAAGACACTTGATCCAAAAAAATAATCTTGACTGACTATATGTATAAACTTTAAGATGAGATGATTCGTGTTACCTTTATCGCCAGCTTTTTCCAAAAACTTTTCCGGCAAAGCAACTACAGGGAGACCTAATTTTTCCGGCGGCGGCTTCATGACCCACAAAAATGGAACTTCTGAATTTAAAATCCCGTATGCTATTTCATCAATTTGTCCTTGTTTCAAATTAACAACACTGCCAAACGAAATGTACACAACGGAAGACGGCGGTTTGGAGTCAAGCCAATCTATACAATTATCGACGGCAACGAAGTCACCACGAACATTTAAGCCTGAAGTTTTAGGGTCTTTAAAAAGGGGTCCAACAGTCTTTATGGGGCAAATCTTGGACATGTAATCAATGATCTCCTCTTCAAGTTCTTGAAAAGTGTCCATCAGTATACAAAAGGGTTTCGAAAGATTTTTATACTGTCCTAAAATTGCCCTCCTAAGAAAAGGGTAGGGAGTAGTAGGATGTAAGAAACTGGGCACTTCATCATATTTCAACAGAGGCATACGGGGCAACTGAACATCAATTTCTGGTTCATTTTCACTGGGAAAAGGCACTAAATTATGATAATAATGATAATAAACATTAAAACTCGCACAAGATTGAACCCAAAGCATTGCACTGGGAATTCCAACGCTCTCAGCCACATCAGAAACCCACGGAATAAAGGGATTGTTGATCAAACAAGAAACTGGAACTCCTTTATCTGCATGTTTTTTTATCATACTTAGAATTTTTTCTTTGCCGACGAGCTCAAGAATCGGCAAGTACCTGTCGAGATCATAATGTGTTGGATCATCATCAGCCAATCCATCATCAAAGAACTCGAATCTGATCATTCCATCACCAACCGGGGTGGGTTCATCGCTAATTTCATTGGCTTTTCGCATATCTTTGCCGATGAATTCAGGTGCAGAAAAAGTAACAAGAAGACCCTTTGAAGCAAGGCGCTTGCTAAGGCGAAGCAGCGGATTTACATGTCCTTGGCCGGGAAATGAAACCAGTAAGAGATGAATCAAAGGTTTAGAGGTTGAATTACAGCCCATCTTTTTGTTTAAGTGCAGAGATAGGAGACTTATGATGTGGAAGAAAAATGGGGCTGAGACTAGTAAGATATATAAGAGTAAATTGAGTAATAAGAAACTGGACAAAATTGTCGGGATCACCACTGGATTGGATTAATTGCCTGGCTGTTTTGCCGACAGCGTGAATTATGTACGTGTAGCGGCTGTAGCCTATTTATAATAACAGTTAGGACGGTAAGTAAAAACCGTCAAATCGAAAAATCGAATCGAAATCGCATTTTAGAAATCGTCGGTTTAGTGTCACGTGGACCCGTCAACGAAATGGTTTTGAACCAAACCAAACCGGTCAAAAACGGTTTGGTTTAGGTTTGAGAATTTTAATTGCGGTTTAAAATCAAACCGGACCGGTGAAAAAATATATAAAAATAAAAAAATAAAAATAATGATTTTTTTTTTTTGCAAATTCATCTAAATATGCAAAATTCAATAATTTTATCATTTGTGTGTATTTTTGTCAATTTATAATTTTCTATTACATATATATTATTATTACCAAATAATCTTAATTTATATATAATAATCTCAAGACTAACATAATCTATCAAAAACTCTTTTCCTCTTTAAAATTCAAATTTCTACCGTTGCTCCTGAATCTGCATTCTCAAATGGAGGTCAGATACTTGATTCCTTTAGGAGTTTATTAGGTGCAAAGATGGTTGAGACTTGTATATGCGGAAAGAATTGGTTTCAAATTAAGAATGAACCTATAGTGTTGCACCAATAATTATACGAAGTGGAAGCATTTGATGATTCAATGAAAGTTGTGGCATGTGGTTTATATTTTCTATTACCATATTTTTAAAGATTCTCTTATCTATGTAGTCTAATACTATGATGATATAACGAATGCATTTGTTTGACAATGGAGACTATGAATCACGTGTGATAACAATTGGTGTTTAAATATATGCGAGAAACTGAATTCGTAACAATATACAACGGTAAGCTTGTGTAATTGTTATGTTTAGATATTATAAACAATTGATTTATTATTATTGTTGGTTATTCTCTCTGTTTAATCAGTAGTTTTGTTTTTCAGATATGATGATTACGATATTTTGTTGAACATCATTATGTTTTTTGGGTTTTATATTCAGTTTAGTAGATTTGTATTGTAACGTTATCGTAACGTCTTAGCCTAAAATGACAAACAAAAATTATATTTTAGTTTATTGTGATTTCACTTTGATTTAGTTGGTATTTAAATTTGTAGTAGTTATATTTAGTTTGTTTTAGATTTATTGCTAATAAGATATAAATATATATTGAATTCAATGAATTAATGTCATAAAAGTAGACAGATAAAAAAATATACGGCGAAACCGGCGATTTAAAACCGGACCAAACCGTTAGGTTTATGTTTGAGTTTTTTTCAAACCGTTCAAAATGGTTTGATTTAGATTTGAGTTTTTCTCAAACCGATTTAAACGATTTGGTTTAAAAATTTGTCAAAAACTGCAAAAACAGCAATGCTACAAGTAGGGTTATAAAAGGCGTGCCTAGGCCAGGCGTGAGGCGTGACCGTGTGGCCAAAACACCAAGCCAAATGGGTTAGCCTTTTATTTAGCGGTCAACGACCGCTAATCATGCCTAGGAGCAATTATGCGCGCATTACTTTTTTTTTTTAAATATAATTCTTTGAAGTTAAAAATTATTAAATGATAATTTCTTCAGTTTGCTATAATTTAAAATCAAAACAACAATTTGAGCCCAAAAATCAAGTGATCATTGAGTCTTATTTACGGTAGATAATTTCTTAAGACACTCAAGTTATTAAAAGAAAAATTATTTACTTATCGAATTTGAACCAAGCTCAAAAAATAAAAATACCCACTGTCACTCTCGTCCAGTGTTCAAAAATAAGGTCTATCAATAAAGGTCTAAAGATTTTCCTTAATTTAACATTAGATGAAGAAGATGTTACAGAATTGAAGTCCGATAAAGAGTTGATAAAATTTAAGTTCCTATATTATTTAGTATTTACTTACTATTTTGTATTTAAATTTGAAACTTATATTTTTGTTGGAAATTTTGAAAAAAATGTATGAAGTTCCAATAAATATGTTTTAAATGTTTAGTAAATATTATTTTTAATTGATTAAAAATTAAAATAAGAAAGTTTTTTTACGTTTTTTTACGCATATGCCTCGTCTAACCCATAGCTCGACATCCACGCATTACGCCTTTTAGAACTTTGGCTACACGTACAGGCAGTATGCAGCCAAAACACTCTCATCGTAGGTGGGTGGGGAGGTTTTTTGCCAATATTCTAATCATGTGGGGGCTACTCCCAATACTCACACATTTGAATTCCTGTATAGCTCATAGCCTGTACTTGAAGCTTTTTTGTTATAAGAATTATGCTCCTTGTAACCCTAACATAGACCACTCCCACGAGGTGGGTCCCGCGTGCAATCGACGTTGGACTGGAAGCAAGTCTACACTTGTTAGGTCTTGTTTGATTTACAAAGTTTTCTAAGGAAGTACGAAAATCTTTTCATTTTTCCAACTTTATCCTGTTTGATTTGCAAAATTTTCCGGTCAATTTCTTTTCCTACTAACTCACGCACCACCTTTTCTTAGTTTTTAATGAATTTGTTTTTCAAAGGTTGTGCTGATTTTTTGTTTTCCAACTTTCTTCTTTCTTTCTTTCTTTTAAATTTATTATTTTTTTGCAATGGAAACAAGTTTAATGGACAATTGTAAAAAAAAATTCTCTTTAATGGACAATTTCATGAAAAACTAAGCCAAACGAATGATATTTGGTAAGATAATTTTTTTAAATTTTTAAATTTTTTTTGTTTTTGCAATCGGAGCAAATTCTAAACTCAATACTAAAAAAGTTATCACTTTAATAGACATTTTTATGAAAAACAAAATCAAACGGACACCAAATTTTCAACATTTTCATTTTTCAGGTGGAAAATTATACTAATCAAACACAATTAATTACAATTCTCAATAAAACAAATTATAGACAATTTAATTCCCAATAAAATATTTTCTTTCCATTTCTTTTCCACCTTTACAATCAAACAACCCTTCACAAATTATTTTACTAGAAATATCACAAAACACGAGGGTGGACCCCATTTTTTAGGACATACAAATTCTGACAAAATATTTTCTGTACAAGCAGTAATTTTCTTGGATTAATTGCCTGACAGTTTTGCCCACAGCATAAGGGGAAATGGTGGGTTTACAAGGGGGTTCTGGGTTTACGAATTGTATTAATCCAAAATATTATTCATTCACACATTTCATAATACCTACAACTTATTACATACTTAACCTCTATTTGGGTATATTAAAAATAGATTAAAATTTTAAGTGGCAAATTCAATAATTAAATTTAACCACACCATTTATATGATCCACAGCTTTTTTATCTACACATTTCATCAATTTTTATAAAAATTTACTAGGAAAATTAATTCTAATCTACACCAAACATGAACTTATTATCCACATTTAGCCCATGTTTGATTGTCATTATTTGGTAAAAACAATATTTTAAATATTGATTTTTAGGAGAAAGCGCAGTCAAAAAGTAAGAAAAAAATTTGAGTTAACGTGCAGAACATTTTATTGTGTAAATGTGGGATTGAAAATAAGTATGTATATAAAAAAATTTTCAAATAATTGTCGTCAAACAAGAACTCGGTATAACTCACTACTTATAAACACTTAAAAAAAAAAGAGAGAGAACAAAACGAGATATACAAATTCTCGAACTATTTTGTATAAAAGCTTAAATTAGGAAGGAACCTATTAATTTTGTTGTTATGAATGTGCCCAACCAAAATAATTAAATACGAAAAAAATAATGGTGTGAAAACATAATCTTCTTCAATTATATTAAACTACTTGCAATAAATGGATGCTAAAATTGCTCACCCTATAACGCAGAGCAAACCAAGCCTTCAATTTTTATCAAGTTTTTAATCATATGTCTCACTAATTCTATCAAATTTTACTAAAAATTTAATTTTAATCTAAATCAAACGAGGAATTCCGTTAGTGTATCAGTGTATTTAGGATTAGTAGGTGAGATTTACTTATATCTTATCCCTTTGAGTTTTATTCTATAAAAACACATTTCATCAAATTCATTTTCGAGCACTATTGAGATATATTTTTATACATTGAACAATGTAGCAATAGTTTCACCGTTGCTTAGACAGAATTATTCTTTATTTTACATGTTTCTATCGAAGGTTTAAAACCTAAGTGTTAGTACTTCAATATTATGTACCAAAATAGCTTTAATATTCAAGTAGTATATGCTTATTAATTGTTATATTTTTGTCGTGTTTATTTTTATATATCATTCTTGCCTTTAACTGTGACCACAGAGATAAAGTTTCCTTTCTTTGTAAGCCAATTACCCTTTTAAGAATTTAATGGTTAAAAGTGGCTGATCAACTTTCTTAAAGAAATAAACTTTACACAAATTTCTTTTTTATAATGAAGGAAAAAATATTGTTGTTCCTAATATGATGTCTTCTAATTTTCCTATATACGGAGGTCTATATTATCACGGATCTTTAAAGAAAGTCTTATTTTACAAAAATTAAGGGGTTGTTCTCCATGTTTCATTTTTGAGTTTTGAGTTTGGAATGTCTATTTTGAGATTGTTGAAAACACGTTCTTTTTGTCATTTTGAGAAATTGTTTTCAAAAAAAAAAAAAAAAAAGAAAGAAGAAGTTTTGACTTGGTTTTAGCTGAAAACAGCCAAAACGATTTTTTTTAGCGTTTTCCGTTTTCTTTGTAAATTTTAAACTTATTTTTGAAAATTTGTTTCTTAAAATAGGTAAGTAAATATGTTTTCAGTGTTTTCGAAAATTGAAAACTAAAAATGACCTCAAATCAGCAAAGAGAACAGACTGTAATATTTTGTATACATTAAGCATGTAGTTTTCAAACTCGCTCCGATTATTAAACTGTCGAAATGAAATCTCACTGGTTTAATATGAAAACCACTAGTTGGACAGTGGGATAATTGCTTAGAAATATTTCCGTTGAGAAAACCATAAAATGTTTAAAAGTTATTCGTCTTAATAAGTTGTTGTTGTTGTTGTTGTTGTTTATGGGATATCCGGAGCATTACCTGTTTTCTTATATATTCTAATATTTACATCGTTATTTAATAATTATATTCTATATAATTTCTTGTAAGGCATATATTATCTTCTATATATGTTGGTTAAGGAATTAGATTATCTTCATTAATTTTATTTTTCTATATATCAACCCTTAATTAAGATGATTATTTGATGATCAGAAAACTAGTAAAATGTTTTCTTCTAATATATATTGTACTCATTATAAAATTTATATAAAAGATGCACTATAATATAATAATTTTAGTTTTTCATAGGATTAAATTGAAAAGGATTTGAAATTAATACAAAGATAATAATAAAATAGTCTATATCTTTTTATTCTATATGCCTATCTAGATACTCACCTATCAACTATAGTATAGCGTCTAACTTGACTACACATCATTGCAAATTAAGGTTAAATTCTTTATGTTGGTGCCAAGGTGCCAAAGAATTTTTCGAATCGACAAGGTGGTTCACTACCAAGTTAAACCAACCAATTTGTTGTCCATTTCATTGGTTTCTAAAATCAATCAATCTAATTCAGATTTCACAACCATGGTTAAGCATTACAACCAGTATTTACCCTCGAGTATCCTACTCTATCGAGGTATATATTTTTGTATAATTTATTTATTTTTTGACATGCATGAGATTGGGATTATTCAAGCTCGAACTACATTGTCCATATATACATTATATATTTTTTTGAGGTAAGGTATTACGTAAATTATTATAATCTCCTTCCACGTCATTAGAAACTTAAATCATATAAACAAAATTGATATTTTATGACACCAAATTTCATTGTCACCCTATGTTGTGAAACAACGGTCCACGGAAGATGAAAATTATTGTACACAATTATCTAATATCCACTAACATTCTATATCCTCTCTTAGATTTAAAGAGAGAAAAATCTCCAAAAAGATGGTAGTAAATATAACAATTTTATTACAAATGTGTGGTTAAAAGGTGAAGGAAAATTTTGAATTTATATGTAAAATATTTTATTGTATAAATACGTAATTGAAAATTAGCATGAGAATAAAAAAAGTTTTATTCTAAAGAGAGACAAACATGGGCGTAAGTATAATGGAATGACTGCCTAGCAATTACACATTCTTTTAAAGATATTTGAGAGCGTCAAGAAAATGATAGGCTATATTATATGTAAAAATATGTGATCTTTTTACTAATGTCTATCATTTATTATCACTTAAACTAATATTGCAACATTATTGTTGTTAAATAATATTACTCGTGTCAAAATAACTAATAAATGCGAAAGAATAGTCTTTGTCCATTTTTTAAATAATTTCCCTTTAAATCAATCAAATTAAACCTGTAAGTTTCGTAAGCAATTAACTAAAGGAATGGAGTCAAATAGAAAACTACATGTTTTAAGCATAATTGAATACAATAATAAAACCATACGTATTTTTCTCTTTGATGGAGTGGTTAGCATGTTGCAAATAATCAGTTAATACAATTTGTACTTGACACTAAAAGCTTGGTTGCTTGCAGATTTATTGGGAATTGATGTGGACATTGATTGAATGCATAATAGCTATTTAATTTGTTATATTTCCTCATACTTTGATGATTACAATCGCTCAAGTTTTTAATTTTGGTTGCATTTTGTGTTTCAAGGGTTATATGAAGGAGTTGGATCAAATTGGACTCAAATTCACAAGTTTTGGAAAGCAGAATTGAAGCTCAGAAGAAAAAGAAAAAGTGTAAGATGCTGAATCGAACTTTACTTGAGGCGTGGGCACGCTTTACTGATCCAAGCAGCCAGAAACTAAAAGGCGGGATTTTTGTGAAGGCTGGTTTGGAAGAACACACCTATTTTCCAAAAGGAAGGAGAATTTAATATCTTAAAGAGTCCCTGTATGTAATTAGAGGATTTTGATAAATTTGGGGATGATTAGAATTAGACAAAAAATATTATTTTTCCTTAGAGATAATGATTGCGAAAAAGGAGAAAAGACTTAGTCTCCTTTAAGAGAGAGGGTTGCATGTTTTTTAAAGACGAGGTTAGAAAAAATATTGTTTTGTTTTTCAAAATTCTCATGGATTGCTAACTTTCTATTCCAGTACAAGGATAATTGAAATCTTGATTTTTCAAGAATTGTGAGATCGAATTAATTTTCATTGTTCTTTTATTCTTTCTCTATATACATATCTTCTGCGTTTCTTGAAATTATTGTTTTGATTGATTATACAAAGTGCACGTTGTTTGATTGTTAAGACGATATATCGCCAATTCGAAATCTAAATCCGTAATTGCTTAGATATTCTAATATTAGTGGTAAAATAACATAGTTGATTACAAATAGGGTTTTCAATTTGTGTTATGGAGATATATAATCTATAGCTTAAATAAATCACGCTTGTGTATTTGTTAGTTAGAATTGGTAACCTCTCTAGAGATTAATACTGCTAGTAATTAAATCCTAAAATCGTATCTATGGTTGTTTATGGACAAGAGAAATAGTCAAAGAGTGTCTCTTGATTATCGAGATAGTAAGGAAACACAGGTTATTAGATTGTGTCAATAACCATAGCCAATTTGGTGAAAGAATAAATGATTTTATTTTTGCATCAATGATCGATTCTCCGAACCAATTCTGAGATTATACATTGGCCTGGATATTTGACTAATATTGATCTTCTCTTTAATTTGCATTCTAGAAAAAACCCCCTTTTTCTTTATTATCCTAATATTTGGAGAATTAAATCTAACCAATCCCTGTGGATACGATCTTGCTCACCCTTACTGTAGTTTATATTTTAAGAGAGCAAGCATTTATTATTTGTTGGATTCGACACCCATCAAATTTTTTTGTTAGGTTTTGATACCCAATAAATTCGGGCGATGATGTTAAACCGATTTTATAGTTTGGATTAGATTTCATAAGCCTTCGGTCGATAATTGAAGTGAAATGTCGACACCACAATGAACGAACCACTCGACAACCTAAGTGGGCCATTTGAAGTAGCATAATCTCATTATTGTTGTTCATGGCCCGCCCACTTACCTTGGACGGCTCTTATGGTTGGAAGCCCATCAATTGGTACTTATTGGGCGACTTGTCTTTTACCTAAAAGCCCACTTATGTGGAATATTTTAGTAACCCATGTTTCTTGTGTTTGGATGTGTGAAATTGTTGGTAGCCGTGAGAAAGAGAGAAAGGTCTTGCTTTGTGCTTCTCGACTCTTGTTTTGTGCTAGACCGTACATTGTCTTCTCCTTCTTGTCTAACCTTTGTGGTTGAACCTTTAAGGCTACAACACCTTCTACACCAAGCTCTTTGTGGGCTACCAAGAACAACCAGTTTTGGTATTGGTTTTGGAGGTTGTTGTTTGTTCTTTGTGGTGTTTGAGTGTTGGTGAAAACTGAGCTTGATTCTTGGAGTGTTTGGAGGACAATAATACCACAAATGGTATCAGAGCCAGCCCAAACTTAGCCATGTGGATGAATTCCTCGGAATGCCGAACAAAGGTGGTGAACCTCAGTTTGCTCGCAATGGGATCCATGGATGAGCTCTATTGGACAGTCGGTGTGCTCCGGATGCTTCACGGACATGTCTTAACCCCAACACAGTTAAGAGGAGTTGACCTGAATAGAGCAAGCTCTCGATTCAGGTAGTATTCTCGGAATACTTCACGAACGTGTCATGACCCCAACACGGTGAAGAGGAGAGTGAAGAATCCTAGTTGGTAAAGAGTGGACGGATAGATGATCGTTTGAGGGGAGACTCGATGGTCCTTTTTCGAGGGGAAAATTGTTGGGAGTGCGCCCAAAGTCCCACATTGGTTAGAAATGGGAAAGATTATAGGTTTATAAGCGTTGAGAATATTTTCATTGGTATGAGACATTTTGGGGTAATACCTAAAAAGTAGATCCAAGAGGGCTTAGGTCCAAAGTGGACAATATTATACCATTGTAGAGATACGTGGTGTCTATAAACCCAACAATTGGGATATATTTTTATACATTGAAGAATGTAGCAATAGTTTCACCGTTACTTAGATAGAATTATTCTTTATTTTACATATTTCCATCTAAGGTTTAAAACCTAAGTGTTAGTACTTTAATATTATGTACCAAAAATAGCTTTAATATTCGAGTAGTATATGCTTATTAATTGTTATATTTTTGTCGTGTTTATGTTTATATATCATTCTTGCCTTTAACTGTGACCACAGAGATAAAGTTTCTTTTATTTGTAAGCCGATTACCCTTTAAGAATTTATATAAAAGATGCACTATAATTAATATAATAATTTTAGTTTTTCATAGGGGTAAATTGAAAAGGATTTGAAATTAATACAAAAGATAACCCAGATCATGCCTATTTCCAGCAGACTTGTTCATCCCAAGCAAATTATCAAGCTTCTGCAAGCCACTCATAAACGACTGGAATTGAGTATTAGATTTATCAAGATCAGTAGTTAATAATTTGACTTTCATTTCCAAGTTTTCATTAACCAGCTTCAAGTCACTCACTTTTCTGGTCGAGTCATGAAGGTCACTTAACGGTTTTTCACATTCAAGTTCAAGCTCGTTCACCTTTTTCAAAACGGATTTTTTGACCTTCTTAATATTGAGACTCTCCTCAAACAGTTCACGATAAAACTCGTGAATGTCGGTCTCATCATCAGACTTTTCACTCTCATCCTCTCTTTCAACCTTCTCAATCTTACAGCCAGATTCGATTGTAGCAATCGAGGTGAAAGCCATGAATTTTTGTTCATCATCACCACCAGATGTCTCATTCTAAAAACTGGAATCTGACTCCTCATTACTCATAGTCACAACTAAAATCTTACGACGTTCTTTACCCGAACTCCTCTTCAAATTAGGACATTCACTACTAATGTGACCAAACCTCTTTCACTCATGGTATTGGACATATTGAGATTTTTTAATGGGAGTCCTAGAGGAGTTTTGCTCATGTCGTCCTCTCGATAGTTTACTAGGAACATCACTATTCTGCTTTTTAAGTTTTTTCATATTCCTTATCACTTTCTAGAATTTTTTAATGAAATAAGTATTTCGTCATCCCTAAATATCTCAATATCGGTGGACTCACTCTCCTCTTCTCTAACAGTGTTCATGGGGATGAATTTAACCTTTTTAGGTTGTGAGACTGTGAGTTCATAAATTTGAAGTGATCCTACGAGTTCTTCAATCTTAACATCATCTAATCTTCTAATATATATTGTACTCATTATAAAATTTATATAAAAGATACACTATAATATAATAATTTTAGTTTTTTGTAGGGGTAAATTGAAAAGGATTTGAAATTAATACAAAAGATAATAATAAAATAGTCGATATCTTTTTATTCTATATTTATATACTGAATACTCTCCTATCAACTATAGTATAGCGTCTAACTTGACTACACACCAATGAAAATTAAGGTTACATTTTGTATGTTGGTGTCAAGATGTCAAAGAATTTTTCGAATCGACAAGTTGGTTTGCTACCAAGTTAAACCAACCGATTTGTTGTCTGTTTCATTGGTTTCTAAAATCAATCCATCTAATTCAGATTTCACAATTACCATGGTTAAGCATTACAACTAGTACTTACCCTCGAGTAGCCTACTCTATCGAGGTATATATTTTTGTATAATTTATTTATTTGTTGACATGAGGTGGGAATTATTCAAGCTCAAACTACATTGTCCGTATATATATTATATTTTTTGAGGTAAGGTATTACGTAAATTTCTCATTATTATAATCTCCTTTCACGTCATTAGGAGCTTAAATCATATAAACAAAATTGATATTTTATGACACCAGATTTCATTGTCACCTTATGTTGTGAAACAACGGTACACGGAACATGAAAATTATTGTACACAATTATCAAATATCCACTAACATTCTATATTCTCTCTCTTAAGATTTAAAGCGAGAAAATTTTCCAAAAAGATGGCAGTAAATATAACAATTTTATTACAAATGTGTGGTTAAAAAGGTAGGGAAAATTTTGAATTTACGTGTAAAATATTTTATTGTATAAGTGCGTGATTGAAAATTAGCATGAAAATTAAAAAGTTTTATTCTAAAGGGAGACAAACATGGGCATAAGTATAATGGAACAATTGCCTAGCAATTACGCATTGTTTTAAAGTTATTTGAGTGTCAAAAAGAATGATAGGCTAAATTACATGTAAAAATATGGGATCTTTTTAATTATGTCTATCATTTAGTGTCATCTAAACTAATATTGTAACATTATTGTTGCTAAATAATATTACTCATGTCAAAATAATTAATAAATGGCGAAAGAATAGTCTTTGTCCATTTTTTAAATAATTTCCCTTAAAATCAATCAAACTCGTAAGTTTCGTAAACAATTAACTAAAGTAATGGAGCCAACCATTAAAGTCAAATAGAAAACTACATGTTTTAAGCGTAATTGAATACAATAGTATAACCATTCGTATTTTTCTCTTTGATGGAGTGGTTAGTATGTTGCAAATAATAAGTTAATACAATTTATACTTGACACTAAAAGCTTGGTGGTTGATCTAACTCGACAAGGGTCGTTATCGTAGATTGTCAAAACCGCATATTTTTCTACACAATCAACCTAACATGAACAATTTGTTTTAATTGAAGATGAGAGTTGGATATGCTCTTGCTTATTCCTAGTAATTATGTTAATCAAGATAATTATGTTGATTTTCTCATGTTTTTTCATTCCAAGGTTGTTCAGCGGTGACCTTAATTAATGATTTCCTAACACTTATTCTCTTTTTAATTTTAATCGTGTTAGAGAATGAAATAGACCAATAAGAGTAGAAGAGTGTTAGGTTAAACTATATAGAAAGGGATAGATGGTAGAAGATGAAGACATTTAGAGTAAACATGCGAGGAGTGAGGAAGGACAAAATAAAATGAAAAGAATGAACTCGTGTTGGCATTATTCACAAAAGCATTGTAAAAAAATGTGTATGATTGAGAAACATGAAGATGTGTAAAGCAAATATAACAACAAAATCTTTAAATTGTTCTAAAATTATTGTCATCCATTAAGTAAGTTGAGAATGTGTATGATTTAGAAACATGACACTTCATATCCAAATATCATATGAATTAGTTTCGATAAAAGATAGTTCAACAATATTGTATGAAGACGATGGAGTTGGTATGGCATAAATCAAAGAACGTACATGAAAAAAGACATGACAAATTATATTTCTCCAAATCTTTTTTAGCTTTTGAAGATGGATGATATCGATGTTCACTCAAGTAATAATGTGACAAGCTTATTCATAAAAGTATTGCTGACGTCTACATTCAACAAATTGGTACACGAGTTAGGAATATGTTGACTCAAAATCTTTGATGGTCGTCATGGAGAAAAGTAATTGTACTCTTTTTTATTCGTTTAAGTTTTATCCATTGGTTTTCCCGGAAAGATTTAGTCAATATTTTTTAGTACTCCAAAAATATCTGTATTCTTTATTAATTCTTTTGATATTTTGTCTCACTGAATTTTCATCCAATACAATTCTTAGCGAGATTAATATTGTAGAATGATTTTATCACAATGATAGCATTATAAACATTAAAACGATATGACATAAAGAAATAGAGAGTGTGAATAGAAAGTCGGTGTAAAATAAGGAGTTATTGATAATAAGAAAATATCACTCTACATTCTTTGGTTGACATTAATGTTGACATGACAAGTGTTAGAAAGTGTTGATTGAATTAAAAAGATTGTCAAAAATTTAAACTGTTTAATAGTGTGTTGCCACTAGTGGTGGCAAACGGCCCGAGCAGTTCGTTGGCTAGTGAAAAGTCAGCTCCTGGGCGGCTTAAGCTTGTCAAATGACGAGCACGAGCACGAGTCGAGCTCGTGTGTCTACTCAGCCCGACTCAGTTCGGCCCATTGCCACCTCTAGTTGGCACGTGACATAATATAAAAAATAATGTAAAAATGATATGCATGTAGCATGATTGAAAGTGTGACAATATTTATCGTAGGAATCCTAACTTATTCAAGTAAACAAGCGCCCCACCTATAGGGGATGTCACGTCGCCCCACTGTTTGAAGAGGACCTACGTGGCTTGTTCAACAAGAATAACCCCTAATTAAATGATCGAGGGCGCCACATCGTCCCCTGTTTGAAGAGGATCTACGTGAATAACCCCTAATTAAATGATCGTACCTGAGTACCGGTTCCAATGGTTGAGGCTAACATATTTCCAAGGAAATATGAAAGGCTAATAATTGTTGCAGGGTTGTTTGATACTGGAGTAGCTTGTTCAATTTTAAATCCAGCTATTTTCCCTCAAAATTTGTGGAAAGAACACCAACAAATTTTTTAGGTGGCAAAAATGAATATTTTTCAACAGAGTTGGTCAGCAAGCCGGTCACAATTCAGTTTTCGCCAGAACACAATGTTTCACACAAGTTGCTTGGTTCATCTTTACCATGAAAGGATATTGTAATTGGTTTTTACATTATTCAGTAGTTGTGGGCAAATAGTGTTATTCTTCTTCCAAATGGTCGTAGATAAAAATCTTACTTTTTTTTACCATAAATACAGCCAACCACATATTTCTCTATAACCAACCTATTAATCCAAGAATGTTGTGTAGATTCTCACAACGTTGTTCTTACAATCCTAAAGATTTGAACAAATATTTTCATAATGTTGCCAAGAGGTATGATCTTATTGGTGGAATAGATTATACCAACATAAAGCAAGCTTACCTAAAATCTATACCATAGCCTATTGGCCAGGAGACACTCAGAATGATTGATATAAAAGGACAATCATTGGGAACCACTTCATTTGGAGAACTTCATAATTGGGTAAAAAGAACCTTGAAAAAACTTTATAATCAAAGAGAGTTTGTAAAGGATATCAGTACAACATGATAGAAGCTTGAAAAGGCTTGTGACCAGCTAGATTTGAAATTCAAATGTCGACATAACAACAGGAGTTGTGATTGCCCAGGAAAGAAGAAATATCACAAGCTAAAATTCAAAATCAATAAAAAAATTTCCAAAAGTTTTCCTCGGAGAAAAAGATATTTCAAGAAGAAGTTCACAAAGAAGAAAAGAGATTGATGCTTTATTTGTGGCTGCAATGGTCACTTTGGAAAAAAAAAATTGTATACACCAAAAGAAGGGAAAAATATTGCACCAGATTTATGCAGCAACAAAAAATGATAATGAAGCGGATCTTAAATCAATGTATTCTAAAGAAGATGAACAGTCCCTCGAAACTGTTTTTGTGCTAGAATCTAATTTCAATGATGATTATGACATCAAAGTCAGAATTTGAGAACCATTCTGCCCATCTGAATAGTTGAGAATTTAGAATTTGCTTTTATTTGAATGAGAGCATTTTGGGAAATGCTGACATATCAATTTCAACCAAAAACTTGTGTCCAATAAGATGAAACTTAAACTTTTCAATGCCACGTTTGATTGATAAAATTTCTTTAAAAGTGGAATAATAATGTTTTTCTGCTTTTGAGAATGATCCACTCTTATATCTACATATGTTTCTTTTTCCATCTCTCTTCCAAGAGAATTGTTGCCCAGTGCATCAATCTGTAAAATTCTCCTTCCATTAGTATGAATAGACAAAGCTGGTAGTCCTTGGACCTTTTTCGTAATTTCTCGAATTGTCTCTATTTGTTCTAAAGATCATGGTGGTGCGTTTTTCTTTAACATATTTTGCAATGGTCTGATAATAGGAGATAAATTATCAACATAGTCTGCCATGTAGTTCAATGTTGGTTTGTGATGCCATTTTGGTTATTTACATTTCAACTAATGGGGCAATGATGAAAACGGGCTTGGCCTAAAGCTACTGAAAATAATTTTCAATTAAACCATTACCCAATAACTCAAAGGAAGTTAGCCCAAAACCTAGCCCAAAATTAAACGCCACGTGTGTTGTTCTGGTCCATTAATCTTCAGCCTAATCTACGGTGATGGTGTTGCCTATAAAGGGAGCTGAATGGCCATTTTCTTTCGTGATTTTTCATTCGACTCTTTTGTTGAGCGTGAGAGAAGCTTCTGGGTTCTCTATTCGTGTACTCTTTGTTGTATATGTCGATTATTTGTGGTCTTGATTAAAACCTCTGGTTTTAATCACAAGTCTTGGTGATTTAAGTCGGTGATTCTTCGATTGAGCTTTTAGAGGGTTTAGATTAGTTGTATTGTCTCGAACCATTTGAGTAGTTGCTTTGTGCATTTTTGTTAGGGTTTGGGGTCTTTGTGGCTAGTTCCTTTGTACAGACGGGTACAATATCTTTATGTATTCTGAGCTCCTTGTGAAAATATATTCCTTGGTGTTATTGAAATTTTTTATATTCTTGGTGAATCTATTTTCTGCTTCCGTTGTGGTTTTTCTCTACAAGTGGTATCAGAGTGTTTGTGAGTATGTGAGGGACCTTCGATCGAGTATTTGTTACTGAAAATCAATTTTCAGTTGACATTCATTTGTTGATCTAAATTGTAGAAATCCAATTTTTTTTGCTTTTTCTCGATTTGCCTACTAATCTTTTGCTCTATGTTTGTGTTCTTGTGAGGGAACTCGTTCTTGGTGAACTTGCTTGGAGTTTGGACCTTGAGCTGCTTGTTGCTAGCTGCTCGAACCTGGTTGGTGCTTGGTTCTTTCGAACCTTTCTTGGTGAGACCTTCCTAAATCTCCTCATTTTCCCTTTTATTTTCTTGTTACTACATCTTGAACATTGTTAATTTTCCATGATTCTCCATGTGATTTGTGTTCCCTGGTGTTAGAATTGAGCTTTGACATAGGTCGTAAACCTCATGGAATCCTGGTGAATTCTAACAACTGTAATTGTTGGAATTCTAGATATTAACTTGATTAATATACTGTGACATAATTCTTTGCGAATTGCTATTATTGTTGGCATGTTTAATCTTACTGCCGACCTTGTGGTTCACTGTGCCTATTAAACTGCTTACTATCACTGGTAATTTGTTCACTATGTTATTAGTCTGTTTTTTTAATTTGATATTTTTCATTCCTTTTTGTGTTACACTAAGATTTGTGTGATATTAAATTGGTTTATTGAAATATCTATTTTCTACTTTCTGTTAAACTGTGACCTCAAAAACTCTTCTGTATTGATTAAAAACTTCAAATGACAATGACAACATTTGAACTTGGAGTTTTTAATGAAAAATGAGATTTTTCCATTTGGCAACAAAAAATGAAATGGGTCTTAGTTCAACAGAAAGTGGCTAAGACTATAACCGGTGATTTTCCTACTACTATGACTGATGACCAAAAGTATGAATCTGATGAACTTGCATATACTTCTATAATCCTTCATTTGTCTAATTAAATGTTGAAAAAAAATAAGAAAACAAGATAATGCTCAGGCTTTGTGGGAAAAATTAGAAGAACAATATATGTTTAAGAGACTGCCTAATAAACTCTTCCGTTTAGAGAGGTTTTTTAGCTTTAAGATTGATATGTCTAAAAAATTTAGATGATAATCTTGATACTTTTAATAAATTAGTTCAAGATATCACTAATCCTGAGGAGAGTTTTTCAGAAATATTAGGTTGTTATCCTTTTGAATGTCATACCTAATGTATACAAGGATGTTAAGTTTGCTATTAAGTATGGTAGAGATACCTTAACTCCTGAAATTGTGATTAATTCTTTAAGAAGTAAAGAATTAGAGCTTAAGGTTGATAGGACTCGGAAGGAAATTGAGAGTTTGTTTGTGAAGGGTAGACCTATGTCTAGGCAAGTTAATGGTCAAAGTTATCAAGGGAATAATCATAACAATTCTAAGAAGAAAGGAAATGAGAGATCTAGATCTAAGTCTAGGAGTGGAAATAGGAAGTGTTATGAATGTGGAAAGATATGAAATTTTATAAAAGATTGTTATAAGAAGAAGAAGAATAAACTGAAAGAGAAGAGAGTGGATGAGGGGAATGTAATTAAACCCTTAGGGGAGGGGACTGCTAATGTGTATGTGGTGACAGAATCCACTTTTGATTTGAATACGGCCAATTATGTAAATAAGGGTGATTAGAATAGTGAATGGATTTTAGATTCAGGGTGTGCTTTCCATATGACTTCTAGAGACCTTAGTTAGAAAACTTTAAGGATCTTGATGGGAGAAATGTGGTTATGGGTAACAATGTAGCTTGTAGTATTAAATAAATTGGTAGTGTGACTTTAAAATTTGAAAATGAATATACCTTTGCTTTAGAAAGAGTAAGGTATGTTCGTGATTTGATTAGAAACTTGATTTCTATGGGTAATCTAGATGACATAGGCATGTAAGGCTGGATTGACATAGAACCGTATAGTTCAGAGTCACACTGTTGAGTCCTCTTGTGCTAAGATTGATGCTACCTTGAAATGGCATAATAGGTTAGCACATGTGAGTGAAAAGGACTTGCATATTTTGAATAAGAGATGAGCATTTGATAAGAATGTAATTTCTAAGGTTCCATTATGTGAGTATTGTACCTTAGGAAAACAATATAAGCTTCATTTTAATATTGGTCAGCATAGGACTGCATCTATCCTTAAATATATTCATTCTGACCTGTGGGACCCATCATCTATTACCACTCAATGTGGAAACAAATATTTTTTTTTATCACTAATTGATGATTTTTCAAGAAAATTTTAGGATTTGTCTTTTGAAATAAAAATCAAATACTTTTGAAAAGTTTAAGAATTGGAAGACTACAATTGAAAATCAAATGGATAAAAATATCAAAGTTTTAAGGACAGACAATAGTCTGAAATTTTGTAATTCTGAATTTGATCAACTTTGTAAAGATGATGGGATCCTCAAGCACAAAACTGTACATTATACTCCTCAACAAAATGGAGTTACTGAAAGAATGAATATGACTCTATTGGATAAGGTTAGATGCATGATGATTAGTTCAGGAGTTTCTAAAGTTCTTTGGGGTGAGGCTATTATGACAACTATATATATTGTGAGTAGAACTCTTTCTAGTGTTTTAGATGGTGAGACACCTGAAGAGGTATGGTCAGAGAAGTTGTCTATTTATACTATTTTGAGGACCTTTGGGTGTGCTGCATATTCCCACTAAAGTTTAGGTAAGTTGGAGTCTAGATATTAGAAATGTGCTTTCATGGGGTATTCTGAAGGAGTGAAAGAATACAGACTTTGGGCTAGAGATGAGAAATATTTTAAAATGATAACCAGTAGAAATGCGACTTTTAATGAAGTTTATATGCCTTGTTTGAGTAAGAAAGTCTCTAGTGATGGTCCTGAGAGTGATAAGGATGAGGAGACTAGAATGTAAGTGAAATTAGAAGATTCTCATGGACTTGTTGAGGAGGAAGAAGTTGAGAATGAAGTTGGTGAGGAGAGTGAATGTGTTACTGATTCTCATGAACCTATTGAAGGTAGTGAACATGACTTAGTAGGTGATGTAGTTGATCCTCTAAGTGATTATCAACTTGCTCGTGATAGAACTATGAGGGAGAATAGAGAGTCTGTTAAGATGGGTGATTATCAATCATTTGTTGTTTTGTCATATCAAGACTTATCTTTCAAGAAGTCTAAACCTTATGAGGAGGCTTTAAGTTGTCAACAATCTAATGAGTGGTTAGGTGCTATGGAAGAAGAAATGAAATCTCTAGTGAAGAATAATACTTGAAAATTAGTTCCTAAACCTAAAAATAAGTCTTTAGTAGACTGTAAGTGGGTTTATAGTATTAAAGATGGTAGTTCTTCTAAAGAATCTCTTAGGTTTAAAGCAAAACTTGTTGCAAAAGGGTTTACACAAAAACCCAGTATTGATTACAATGAAATTTTCTCTCATGTTGTTAAATATACTACTATAAGAGTCGTGCTTGCTTTGGTTGCTCAATATGATTTAGAGTTTGAACAAATTGATGTTAAAACTGTCTTCTTGCATGGTAACATGGATGAAACAATTTATATGGCTCAACCTGAAGGTTTCATTGATTCTAAAAGGCTTAATCATGTTTATCTTTTAAATAAATTTTTGTATGGTTTGAAACAATCACCTAGACAATGACATATAAGATTTGACAATTATGTGTCATCTATTGATTTTATGAGGATCATTGTCTTTATTTTAAAAGAAATTATAGTCATAATGTGATTGTTTACCTTCTTTTGTATGTTGATGATATGTTGTTGATTGGACATAAAATGAGTGATATAAATGACATTAAAAAAGCTTTAAGTGCTGAATTTGAAATGAAAGATTTAGGACATGCAAAGAGAATCTTAAGAATGGATATTAAAAGAAATAGATCACAACAATCTTTTTTTTTTTTTTTTTTTTTAATTCAATCTGATTATGTGAAAAATGTGTTATCCAAATTTGCCATGCATGATTCTAAGCATGTTATTTTGCCTCTTGTTGTCACTTTAAGTTAAGTAAAAAACAATATCCACAGGTTGAATCTGATATCAAATACATGCAAAAGGTTCCCTATGCTAATGATGTTGGATTTGTTATGTATACTATGATATGTACTAAACCTGATATTGCACATGCTATTAGCATTTTGAGTATGTTTATGGCAAACATGGGTCCTAAACATTGGTCCGCTTTAAAATGGCTTTTAAGATACTTTAAAGATTCTGCAGATTTAGATTTGCATTTTAAATTTTGTAAAGATGGAGTTGTGTTAAAAGGATATGTGGATTCTGATTATACTAGTAATAAAGATAATAGGAAATCAACCACTGCATATGTGTTTACTTTGTGTGGATCTTGCATTAGTTGGAAGTCTCAACTGCAGTATATTGTTGTCTTATCTACTACAAAAGCTGAATATGTAGCTATTACTGAAACTATAAAAGAGTCTTTGTGGCTTGAAGGCTTGTTAAATGAACTAAATGAATTGCATGATCCTATTTTGGTTTAATATTGAATTATCATCACTCAAAATCAAATGTTAGTAAATAAAATGACTTGTTTGTTATAATCAAAACATTAAGGTTATAATCAACCATATGTCAACAGTAAGAAACGTGAATACATGGCGTGCCATGATGCCTAGATGCAAGGCTGTGATGTCACCATGCAATGCCAAACCAAGCACACAACATAAATGCACACTCTCAATCAACAACCTGACACCATTAAATAGGGGTTTAATACATGAACCCAATCTCAACAAAACATCACCAATAAAACTCATTCACTTTCCAACCACCATCATTCTCAACTCTAAAAACACAACCCAAGCAAACCAATGCATCCATCAACAACACCCAATGCTCCATGAATGAACTAAAGTGTAGAGCACGCAAGAAACATGGAAATCAAGCACAAAATGGTCCAAAAAATTCAATTTTTGATGAAAAATCTTGCAACAATCGATTATAAGCTTTGCCAATGATCAAACCATGTAAAGTACTACCCAAAGCTCAAAAAAGAATTATCAATGCGTGAGAAAATTCCAAAATAATTGCAAAAAATGAGTAAAAATCAAGTTTTTCGAAATTTACCTTGGAATCTCGTTGTTTTAATGGAATAACACCACAATGAAGTAATACTAAGTGATTAAAATGATGAGTATGCAAGAAATGGGTGGGTTATGAAATTTTGAGAGAATTCAAGTGAAAAAAATGGTTAAAATGCGAGAAACCCCTTGAGAAATGACCATAGAGTGCAAAAATGCGGTCTGTCGCTCGAGCGTATGTTGAGCGACAAGCGAGCGAGATAGCTTCTGCTGTTGTCGCTCGAGCATGTTCCAGCGATAAGCTAGCGACAAGAAAATTGATAGAAATAGCACCAAAAATTCAAAAATTAAGAAAAATATCATTTTCCTCTTTTTTTTTTTCAAAACAAATAATAAGTTAATTTAAACAACTTAAGCTCCCACCACCTCGATAATCAAAATCATGTAAGCAATTACAAGCAGAGTATTATCAAAAAGACTTTCCCACGTACTCAATTAAAATCAAGATGGAGTAAAGTGTATAAATGACTCATGTGTGTAAAGTGCCACTATTTTCTCATGAAAATGACTCCAAACCTTACATTTGTGAGAAAGGACGAGCAAACGTCACTTGTTAAATAAATATGATTCGTACCGATGAAAGTCAAACTCGAATAAATTGTAGGACCTGAAAACGAGTACAATTAATGATAATTTTTCTTTTCTTTCCTGAATCTGAGCATATAACATTTTTATTGCATTTCTCATGAATTACATCTTATGTGCAAACTCGTATCCATTGAGCAACTAAAATAACCCATGTAATAAGCTTTAAGCCGGTTAACCCAAGTCAAATGACTACCGACACCAGGTTATGAGAAACTACGCAAACTTAATTACTCAAGTCAAGTAGGCTTCGAATACAAGTACAAGATGTACCAATTAGGTATACATTTTTTTCAACAATGCAACAATATAGGGAGAATATCATGAGCTAAGGTCATCTAAATGTACATCAATTCACGTTCGAGGTCACTGTACTAACACGTGACTGTCATTCTAAATCTCACACACGCAGTCCAAACTCACTCACAAAATCATAGTGTATATTGTGCAGAAGATTACATAACGGCACATATACTCAATACTCCACATTAAACCGAATCTAATAATGAAAATAACAGTGTAAAATAGATAAATGCTTATTTGGTCACACATGACATGTTTAAAATCATAACGATGTGTCGTTTGCCAAAAAAGAATTTTTTTTTTGTATTTTTCCCATTTTTCAAAGTTTTTGTTTTGTTTTTGAAACTAATACTTAAAACGAATAAATGCATAAAAAACAAACAACAGAAAATAACATAACAATAAATGTGATGCATGCATGAATGAATGGACACAATGAACTGTATATGCATGCACCTAAATACCGTGAAGAGCACCACCATTTTTAGGACCTTCCAGGTCACTCCTCTTAACCCAAACTTTCTTAAAAGTAGAAGTTAGTTGGGTTAACCGAATCATCATTTCGGTTAAGTGGCTAACTTGAATGGCAAGAAAGTTAACCTTGCTAGTGAAATCATGATGGTTACTTCTAGTCACATGTTTACGACACCTAGGTCTAGTGTGTCTCAATGCACCACAGTGGTGGCAAGTGGGGAAGAACTGAGGTCCAAACATGCTCGGTGGTTGTTGCCGAATAGTAGGACGATCGACCATAAGATGTATGGTAGGTCTCGATCTTATGGCGTGCTTACCTTTGGGTTTAGGATAAGCAAACTCACGAGTTTTACTGGTGGTAGGAACGAACATGATCCCGGATGTACTAGCAGTAGTATCATGGTTATCAACATAACCCAGACCATGTCTATTTCCAGCACACTTGTTCATCCCAAGCAGATTATCAAGCTTCTGTGAGCCACTCATAAACGATTGGAGTTGAGCATTAGATTTATCAACATCAATAGTTAATGATTTGACTTTCATTTCCAAATTTTCATTAACCAACTTCAACTCACTCAGTTTTCTAGTCAAGTCATGAAGGTCACTTAATAGTTTTTCACATTCAAGTTCAAGTTCAAGCCCATTCACCTTTTTCAAAACGGCTTTTTTGACCTTCTTAATATTGAGACAAACAGTTCACGATAAGACTCGTGAATGTTGATCTCATCATCATACTTTTCACTCTCATTCTCTCTTTCAACATTCTCAATTTCACGGTCAGATTCGATTGTAGCAATCAAGGTGAAGGCCATGAGTTTTTGTTCATCATCACCACCAAATGTCTTATTTTGAAAACCGGAATCTGACTCCTCATCACTCTTGGTCACACCTAAAGTCTTACGACGTTCTTTACCCGAACTCTTCTTCAAATTAGGACATTCACTCCTAATGTGACCAAACCTCTTTCACTCATGGTATTGGACAGATTGAGATTTCTTAACGGGAGTCCTGTAGGTGTTTTGCTCATGTCTTCCTCTCGAGAGTTTACTAAGGACATCACTATTCTGCTCTTGAAACTTTCTCATATTCCTCATCACCTTCTAGAATTTTTTAATGAAATAAGCTATTTCGTCATCCCTAAGAGTCTCAGTATTAGTGGACTCGCTTTCATCTTCTCTAACAGTGTTCATGATGATGAATTTTAACATTTTTAGGTTGTAAGACTGTGAGTTTATAAGTTTGAAGTGATCTTACGAGTTCTTCAATCTTAACATCATATAATCTTCTAATATATATTGTACTCATTATAAAATTTATATAAAAGATGCACTATAATATAATAATTTTAGTTTTTTGTAGGGGTAAATTGAAAAGGATTTGAAATTAATACAAAAGATAATGATAAAATAGTCGATATCTTTTTATTCTATATTTATATACTAAATACTCTCCTATCAACTATAGTATAGCGTCTAACTTGACTACACACCATTGAAAATTAAGGTTACATTGTGTATGTTGGTGTCAAGATGTCAAAGAATTTTTTTAATCGACGAGTTGGTTTGCTACCAAGTTAAACCAACAGATTTGTTGTCCGTTTCATTGGTTTCTAAAATCAATCCAACTAATTCAGATTTCACAATTACCATGGTTAAGCATTACAACCAGTACTTACCCTCGAGTATCCTACTCTATCGAGGTATTTTTTTTTTTTGTATAATTTATTTATTTGTTGACATGAGGTTGGTGTAGGGTTTATGGACACTCCATATCTCCACATTGGTATGATATTGTCCACTTTGGACCTAAGCCCTCATTGATTTGCTTTTGGATTTTACACCAAAAGGCCTCATACCAATGAAGATATTGTCCTACACTTATAAATCCATTATATTTCTCATGTCTAGCCGATGTGGGATTTCTTTTGCTCCCAACAATCCTCCCCTCAAACGAAGGACCACATCATTGTGGCATCCCCTCAAACGATAATCCATCCACCAATTATCTTGTACCATCGTTATTGTCGTCGCCCTTCGACCAAACGGGACCCGCCACCTGACCACCATATTTTTTATGTCAGGAAGACTTTTGACACAAGGCACCTCAAACGCGAATGATTTTTTAGTCAGATCGTGATGCTAATTAGAGGACCTCCACCACGCTTTCCACTGCGTTCCTCCGGCTAAGTTTTGGGCCCTGGCTCTGATACCACTTGTTGAGTTTATGGACACCACATATCTCCACATTGGTATGATATTGTCCACTTTGGGTCTAAACCCTCATGGATTTACTTTTGGACTTTACCCCAAAAGGCATCATACCAATGAAAATATTGTCCTACACTTATAAACCCATTATAGTTTCCACGTCTAGTCGATGTGAAACTTCTTTTGCTCCCAACAGTTAGAGTTATTCAAGCTCGAACTACATTGTCCATATATACATTATATATTTTTTGAGGTAAGGTATTACGTAAATTTCTCATTATTATAATCTCCTTCCACGTCATTAGCAACTTAAATCATATACACAAAATTGTTATTTTATGACAGTACCAGATTTCATTGTCACCTTGTGTTGTGAAACAACGGTACACCGTACACGGAACATGAAAATTATTGTACACAATTATCAAATATCCACTAACATTCTAGATCCTCTCTCTTAGATTTAAAGAGAGAAAATTTTCCAAAAAGATGGCAGTAAATATAAAAATTTTATTATAAATGTGTGGTTAAAAAGTAAGTGAAAATTTTGAATTTACTTATAAAATATTTTATTGTATAAATGCGTGATTGAAAATTAACATGAGAATTAAAAAGTTTTATTCTAAGGGGAGACAAACATGGGCATAAGTATAATGGAACGATTGCCTAGCAATTACGCATTGTTTGATAGGCTAAATTACATGTAAAAATATGGGATCTTTTTAATTATGTCTATCATTTAGTGTCATCTAAACTAGTATTGTAATATTATTGTTGTTAAATAATATTACTCGTGTCAAAATAATTAATAAATGGCGAAAGAATAGTCTTTGTCCATTTTTCAAATAATTTCCCTTAAAATCAATCAAACTCGTAAGTTTCGTAAACAATTAACTAAAGTAATGGAGCCAACCATTAAAGTCAAATAGAAAACTACATGTTTTAAGCATAATTGAATACAATAGTATAACCATTCGTATTTTTCTCTTTGATGGAGTGGTTAGTATGTTGCAAATAATAAGTTAATACAATTTATACTTGACACTAAAAGCTTGGTGGTTGGTCCAACTCGACAAGGGTCGCTATCGTAGATTGTGCATATTTTTCTACACAATCAACCAAACATGGACAATTTGTTTTAATTGAAGATGAGAGTTGGATATGCTCTTGCTTAATATTCCTAGTAATTATGTTAATCAAGATAATTATGTTGATTTTCTCATTTTTTTTTCTTCTTTACAATTAATGATTGGGAATTGGTTTTAGAAAAAATATCTTGAATTATTCAAATAAAAAGTTTTGTAAATTTTGATTTCCTAACTTCTATTACATATAAGTAGAAATCACTTGAATACATTGAAACACTTATTCTCTTTTTAATTTTGTCTCCTGCATTCTTATCGGTTTAAAGAATGAAATAGACCAATAAGAGTAAAAGAGTGTTAGGTTAAACTATATAGAAAGGGAAAGATGGTAGTAGATGAAGACATTTAGAGTAAACAAGTGATGAGTGAGGAAGGACAAAACAAAATGATAAGAATGAACTCGTGTTGCCATTATTCACAGAAGTACTGTAAAAAATGTGCATAATTGAGGATGTGACAACAAAATTCTCAAATTATTCTAAAATTATTGTCATCCATTAAGTAAGTCGAGAATGTGTATAATTTAGGAACATGACACATCATATCCAAATATCATATGAATTAGTTTCAATAAAAGATAATTCAAATATTGTATGCAAATGATGAAGTTTGTATGACATAAATCAAATAACGTACATGAAAGAAGATATGACAAATTATATTTCTCCAAAAAATTTCAGCTTTTGAAGACGGATGATATCGTGATGCTCACTCAAGTAACAATGTGACAAGCATATTCATAAAAGTATTGTTGACGTCTACATTCAACAAATTGGTACACGAGATAGGAATATGTTGACTCAAAAGTCTTCGATGATCGACATGGAGAAAAGTAATTTCACTCTTGTTCATTCGTTTAAGTTTTATCCATTGGTTTTTCTGGAAAGATTTAGGCAATATTTTTGTACTCCAAAAATTTATGTATTCTTTTTTTATTATTATTTATTCTTTTCATATTTTTTCTAATTGACTGTCATCCATTACAATTCATAACGAGATTAATATTGTATTATTAGTAATTCGATTAGGAGTATTGTACATTATATACTAATTATTGAATCCCAACTGTTAGGTTTTAGTTGATTTTGTAATTGGTAAAGTCTGTGAACAAAATGACTTAATTTGATAGATTGTAATAGTTCAAGAAGTAATGTGCAATTTGTTTAAAAGTTAGTTAAATAAATTTAGGGTTTCGAGTTTGGAACAAAGAGGAAAACAACGTGAATTTTCGTTGGACTGTCGCTAAAGATTGGCTCGCACTACAAAAGCAGAAATATCGTCGCTAGATCGTCACCCCTTTTTCGGTCAAGTGACTTCACTCGAGTGACACCATGTCGCTCGACTGTCACTGACTATTCGCTCGAGTGACAACTTTATACAAGAAATTTTTATTTCGCATTTTAAAGGTTTTTTCTCGACCCATTGATTTTTTGACCTATCTATATATAACAAAACACATGCAGAACGATTTTCTTAATTTGTTAATTGAGAGATCTATTCATTCCATCATTCAACATTCATCTTGTGTGTGTTTTTCAGTCAGAAAAACATCAAATCCAGTATCCAAATACCAAAAATCATACTTCCTACATATCTGTCAGAGGTGCTGAAGATCGAGGAAGGCGACTGGAGTTCCAGTCTGTGAAGAACGGGTTATTTTTCGTGATCCACAAGAGATAAGTGATTCTACCAAGCTAATGGCTGTTGCAGGATAGCGGAGTTCCAGGAGAGCGTTGGTTATTACAGTTAGAATTGGTGTAGGGGAGCACAGAATTCAGAAGAGCTGTCAGAATTGCAATCAGGAGATCAAATAATTCATGTCGTCTTCTAGTCTGATAGACTGTAAGTACAGAATCGCTTATAGTGGATTGACTGGCAAAGTACCTGGAGTTTTCCCAGTTGGGTTTCTCCGTGATCATACCGTTGTTCGATTTACTGTTTTATTTTATGAGTGTATGATCTGTGGTATTTAAACTTAGGGTTAAATTGACTGCGTGATTAACCATCTAGAGATAATTAATTGATGACTTGTTGTTAATTAATTAATAAGATTTTAATTCTGCATATTATACCTATTCACCCCCCTCTAGGTGTTGTTAAGGTCAAACTTTCATTTTTCAATTGGTATCAAAGATTAATTTCAATTCTTGACCCTTATTTGATTTAGTCCAGATGAGTAGTTCTTTGTCTGTACTGCTATATTTTGATGGCAGCAATTATGCCTACTGGAAAGTTCGAATGAGAGCTTTTCTTAAGGCATTAGATGAACGTATTTGGATTTGTGTGCAAAATGGATAGACTCTGCCTACAAGTTACACCAACTATCGATGGTGTAGTTACACCTACTGATATTTCTTTGTGGACCAAAACAAACTTGGATGAATGTAATTGGAACAGTAAAGGCCTGCATGTTTTGTTTATGGACGTGTCTCCTAAAGAATTAAGGAGGGTGTTTATGTGTGAGATAGTTAAGGAAGTTTGAGACATTCTGGAGACAACCCATGAGGGTACTAAAATTGTGAAAAACTCCAAATTACAAATGTTGACGTCTAGATTTGAAGAACTTATGATGAATGATGATAGAGATTTGATGAGTTCTATGCTAAGTTGAACGATATTGTGAACTCTAGTTTTAATCTAGGCGAAAAGATACCCGGTCAAAAATCATTTGTAAGGTTCTTAGATCCCTACCTGAAAGGTTTGGACCTAAGGTAACTGCAATTGAAGAAAGTAAGGATCTAGACAGCGTTAAAGTAGAAGAACTCATAGGATCCCTCCAAACTTATGAATTGACCTTAGCACGGCCTAAGAAATAAAAATTCATCGCTATGAACACTATTAGAGAAGTTGAGACCAAGTCCACTAACACTGAGATACTTAGAGACGACGAAATTGCTTATTTCATTAAAAAAATTAGAAGATGATGAGGAATAGGAGAAAGTCTAAGAAGTGGAATAGTGATATCCTTAGTAAACTCTTGAGAGGTAAACGTAAGAAATACACCTCCAGGACTCCCATTAAGAAATCTCAATATGTCCAATGTCATGAGTGCAAGGAGTTTGGTCACATTAGGAGTGAATGTTCTAATTTGAAGAGAAGTTTTGGTAGAGAACGTCGTAAGGCTTTAACTGTGACCATGAGTAGTGAGGAGTCAGATTCCAATGTTGAGACATCTGGTGGTGAGGATGAACGAAAATTCATGGCATTCACCTCGATTGATGTAATCGAATCTAACCATGAGATTGAGAAAGGAGAAATGGATGATGAGAGTGAACAATCTAATGAAGAGTCTATGAGTGAGGAAGATATCCAAGAGGCTTATGATAAGATATATGAGGAAGGTATTAAGATTCTTACTAAAAACAAAGCTTTGAGTGCGAAGAATAATGAACTTGAATTGGAAAATGAAAAGTTAGTAGCGCACATTAAGGAATCTACCTCGATTGAGTGAACTAAAATCCATGAATGAAACTTTAGAGATTTAGGTTAAGAACTTAATCAGTGAGCTTGAGAAGTCCTCTAAAAGAGTTAGTGAGTTGACTACTAAGAGAGAGACCTTAGAAATTCATGTTAAGAACCTTTTGGACGATCTAGAGTACTCTAAGTCTCAACTACTTACCTTTTCTAGTGGTTCTGAAAAGTCGAATAATATTTTAAGAATGGGCAAGCCGACTGGAAATAAGGAAGGTCTAGGTTTTAAGGAGAAGAGTGCTAGTATTTCTAAGACCACATTTGTCCCTGCCACTGACCAGCCCAAACATGCGCCTAACCGCGATCTTAAAGATAAGGGATTTTTTAGACAGAGATCTATTAGAGAGCATAGGACTCGTTGACCTAGGAATAGACGTCAGCGTCCACATAACATTGGTCCTAGGTTTATACCCACATGTTTTCACAGTAGTGAGTTAGGACACATTAGGCCTAGATGTTATCAATTCATGAATAGACAAAGAATCAAGAGCTTTAATAGGAATAGAAATCAAGAGTTTGTTGGTCAGATTGGATTCCTTACTAATCAAATGAGTCGTTTGACCAAGTTGGTGACACACTTATCTGGGAATGTTCCTGTTACTAGGCAAGTTTGGGTGGAGAAAAGTGATTTGAAAAATCTTGATATCGATCACAGTGCTCTTAAAGGTAAGAGCATTTGCATACCTAACTGATTATGTATTTTTGGTGCATGTTCGTACTTTATCATTATATGACATAGATTTATACATGCATCATGTATATTCGTTTATTTGTTTTCATACATTTCTATTTTCTATTTTTGTGTTTTGTTTGTGTGAATTTTCTTTTGTTTTGTGCACTTGGTGCATTCATATTTTAATTTTAAAAAAAAACAAACAAAAATAATTTTTCATTTTTATGATTTAATATTTTTTTTGCAAAAAAAAAAAAGCGAGAACAAAAAGATTTTGATTTGAAAACTATTTTACAGCATGATATACAATACACTTGATTTTGTTGGTTGTAATAAAAAATAAGTTTATGTAGTGAGTTGTAATATAATTTTCATGACTAGTTTAAGATACTTATGGAGTATTTAATATATATCACTTCATATACCATCTGCATTACACACACTATGATCTTCACAGTGGAACTCTACCTCGTGTGTGAGATTTAGGATGATAGTCACATGTTAATAGGGTGACTTTGAACATGAATTGACCATTTTTATTAGACCTGAGCTCGATATTATTCTTGCATGACTCTATATCTATCTGGAAAAAATATATAAGGGACTCTATCTTAATGCTTCTTTTCAGAGCATACGAGACTTGGATAATTAAGTTTGTGGGGTTTCTCATAACCTGGCGCCTATGGTTATCTGACTTGGGCTAATTGGCCTAAAGCTCGTTACAGGGGTCATGTTAGTGGCTTAATGGAAAAGAACCTACACTTAAGATGAACAAAAATATGTGAGCATTCCTTTTGAAAGTTGTGATAAAAAGAAAAATATATGTGTTGTAAGTCAATAGGAGAAAAGATGTTCTTCAAAAGAAATTGTTCATTAGAAAATATGTAGATTCTAATGTGCTATACGGTTTGACTTTCATAAATAGAAGAATATACTTATTTGCAGTGATGTTTAGCATATCATTTCTCACAAATTTAAGGTATGGAGCCCTACTACCAGAGGATTGGTGACACTTAACACATATGAGTCACTTATTCATTTACTTCATGGGCGTTTTTTAAGTTAAAATTGTGGAAAAATTTATTGTTCACTGCATATGTTTGTGATTACTTATACCTACATTATTGAGATGTTATGTGATTTTTCTTTGTCCCTTGTCATTTTGTAACAAAAAGGAGGAGAAAAATATTGAATTGCAAAAGTGATTTGATATTATTTGTTTGTTTATGATTTGCATTATATGTTTTGAGGAGTCGTTGGGGTGAGACATAGATACATTTTGACATTTAACTTAATATACATTGCATTGACCTTTTTCACTTATGTCTAATATCTTGAGGGATCGTTGGGGTGAGACATAGATACACTTATTTACTGCTTAAACACATTGAGAGTTTGCAGTAAGGGGGAGCACATGCATATTTGTTTGAGTTCAGTTTTGCTAAATTAAGTTTTTGATATTTTTACAGTGTTAATATTTCGTTTTGGTGTGTTGGGTTGCATTGATATTGTGTCTTAGTTTAACTTGTGATTTAAAACTGAAAAATGTGCTAATATGAGTTACGATTGCTTACGATTGCTTAAATGACATCTACAATTAAAATGTTTGAACTGTGATTATCCTTGATCTTGTTTTTCATATATTTTAAACTAATATTTGAGTTGTTTATTTCAGGAAACAAGTACTGCAGAGTTCGTTTAGGACAATTTGTAGTTTATGGTGTGTCATTATTTTGAGTTTGTAACTTTTATTTTATTACTGCTTTGCATAAATTAGTATTTTGTCACAGAATGCCAAATGAGGAGTCTGTTAGATTTTTGTAATTGGCAAAGTCTGTGAACAAAATGACTTAGTTTGATAGATTGTAATGGTTCAAAGGGTAATGTACAATTTGCTTAAAAGTTAGTTAAAAAGGTCTAGGGTTTCGAGTTTGGAACAATGAGGAAAATTGCACGAATTTTCGTTATACTGTCGACAAGGGTTGACTCGAGCTACAAAAGTAGAAACATCATCGCTAGACCATCGTCGCTCCTTAGCTCAAGCTACACCCTGTCGCTCAACCGTCGTTGACCATTCACTTGAGCGACATTTTTATATGGAAAATTTTTATTTCGCATTTTAAAGATCTTTTTTCAGCCCATTGGTTTTTTGACCTACACACACACACACATGTATAGAACGATTTTTTTAATGTTGTTAATTGAGAGATCTTCATCTGTGAGAGATCTATTAATTTCATCATTCAACATTCATCTTGTGTGAGTGTTTTGGTTAGAAAAACATTAGATCCAATATCCAAATAGCAAAAACCATACTTCCATATATCTGTCAGAGATGCTAAAGATCGAGGAAGTCGATTGAAGTTCCAGTTTATGAAGAACATAGTGTTCTTCGTGATCCACGGAGATAAGCGATTTTACCAAATTAGGGGCTGCTGCAAGATATCGGAGTTCCAGGAGAGCGTTGGTTATTGCAGTCGGAATTGGTGCAGGGGAGCACAGAATTCAGGAGAGCTGTCAGAATTGCAGTCGGAAATCAAATAGTTCGCGTTGTCGTCTAATCTGGTAGACTGTAAGTACATAATCTTTTATAGTGGATTGACTAGCAAAGTGCTCAGAATTTTTCCCAGTTGAGTTTCTCCGTGATCATACAATTGTTCGTTTACCGTTTTATTTTATGAATGTATGATCTGTGGTATTTAAACTTAGGGTTAAATTGACTGCATGATTAATTATCTAGAGATAATTAATTGGTGACTTGTTGCTAATTAGTTAATAAGATTTTAATTCCGCATATTACACCTATCCCCCCACCCCTTCCCCCCAAATGTTGTTAGGGTTGAACTTGCGTTTTTCACCAACAACCATAATTAATATCATTATTGCACTATATAGCCATAATTCTTATCTATAAATGTAGAACTTTGATTTTTAATAAAATATACATAAATTGTTGAGTTTAAATGTAAAATATTATTTTATTATGGAGCAACACTAGTACAAATTCATTCTATCAAAGCAAACACAAGTTCCTCGCTAATTAGGGCACTCAAAAATTCTAACATGACGCAGCACCTCACCACTTTATCTCACATTTCACTTAATCAATTATCGCTCCAAACTCTCCGCTAACTCTAATCACCCAATCATTCATATACACACATCAAATATATATAGGGGTGAAGACTTGAAACCAGTGGAATCACGGACCTAGACTATTCTATATTTTAACACACAAGCTTCTAGATGGTACGTAGAACACGAGTTGAAATCTGTTATCCACTTTTTGTCGTTCAATTTGTTATTCATACAATTAATTATTATCGCGTCGTTTTAAATTAATATGTCCAAATTTTCTCTAACTACTCCTTATGTTTAATAATAGGTAACATTTTAATGTAAAATGATGTGTCAATAATTAATTGGCGAATAGCAAATTAAACAGTAAAAATTAGACAACAGATCTCAACTCGTGGAACACCCTAGCTTCTTCTTAAATATGGAGATAATTTTAGGAAAAATCTTAAAAAAGAAACTCGTTAAAGAAAATAATAATTATGAATTTTCTCTAATAAGTCGATGTATATTTTTAAATCTATTGACTCTTTCTATTTTCTTCTATTTTTTCAGTAGTTTATAACTGAGTGTATTTTTAAAATGGCACAAGTTATAGAATAATTTTATCACATCGATAGCATTTTACATTAAAACAATATGACATAAAGAAACAGGGAGTGAATAAAAAGTTGGCTTATTAGCACAAAACGTCCCTACGTTTGGCCTTTAATGTACAAAACATCCTTACGTTTCAATTTTTTGCATTTTTACCCTTATTTCCACGTTTCATTGCTGAAATCATCCATTTCATCTATTTTTTCAATTAAAAGATGTGAAATGATGAAAATGCCCTCTTATTTAAATAAAACAAAAAGGAAAAGGAAGAACAAATTAAAATCATAATTCCAAAATTTCAAAAGATTACAAATAAATCACAATGTATAATTAAAAATCCACACACAAATATTCATTCTCCCACCATTTTTACCAAGCAATTATAAATTGTATCTACAGTTAACGTTAAGTAATTTTCTCCAATCCTTGAATTAGTTACAGAAGAAAAAGAAAATTGAAAGAAAAGGGGCGATGGGAACCTGGAAGTGCCAGATGTGTGCGTGATCGAGGTTAGAGAATTTATCACGAATTTCAACAAAGTGGTGCTCGTTTTCCCTCAAATTAATGGAGTCACCTCTCTTGAAGTAAACCTTGACAAGCACCAGCCCCTCATCGTGCTTGCACAGTATCGGTTTCAAAAACCTGCCCCTAGCCAGCACTCCCTTCAACACCAAATTGTAGGATGATGACAAATCGTGCAAATAGTACTCAGTCGTCGAAGCCTGGGTCGTTTGTGCGATCTTGTTAACCATTATTCCTTATTAAGCAAGAGAGAAACCTTTCTGTATTTATTTTAATGGGTAAAATATTGTGCTGTGTGGAATATTTTAAAATTTTCTACATTCTTTGTTTATGATCTTGAGAAATTGGGCATGAGTTTTTGGCGTAGTTTGAATTTTAACTCATTTGTAATCTTTTGAAATTTTGGAACTATGATTCTAAAATTTTCTTTATTTTTTCTTTTCTTTTCTTATCTTTTTGTTTTAGTTAACTAGGAGGGCATTTTCATCATTTCAAAATTTTTAATTGAAAAAATAAATGAAAATAATGATTTCCACAATGAAACGTGGAAATAAAAATGAAAATGCAAAAAATTGAAACGTAAAGATGTTTTGCACACTAAAGGCCAAACGTATGAACGTTTTGTGCTTATAAGCCATAAAAAGTTGGTGTAAAATGATGAGTTATTGACAATAGGAAAATGTCACTCGTACACTTTTCGGTTGACATTAATGTTGACATGACAAGTATTGATTAGATGAAAAAATTGTAAAAAAATTTAAATTGTTCAATAGTATATTGTCACGTGACATAATATAAAAAAATGTTGTACATGTAATAGGATTGAAAGCGTGACAATATCTATAGTAGGAATCTTAGCTTATTCAAGTAAACAGCTGCTCCCCTATAGGGGAGCGCCACATCGCCCAATATCTATAGTAGGAATCTTAGCTTATTCAAGTAAACAGCTGCTCCCCTATAGGGGAGCGCCACATCGCCCTATTCGAGGACCTGAGTGGCCTTGTTCAACAAGAATAACCCCTAATTACAATTGACTTGACTTGCTAAATTTATTTCTTATATCTTGGAAATTATTTGCTTATAAATTCCTGAAACGTGGACGGTGATACTTTAATAATTTGTGCTGATATGATTATCACATTATTATCTCTTGGAAATTATTTGCTTATAGATTCCTGAAACGTGCACGGTGATACTTTAATAACTAGCGCTGCATTATTCAATTAATTTACATATAATTTCATTAGACAATAAGAACAGTAGGTGGTTGAGGGTAGGGCTATAAGCAAAAATTGTCTAATCGAAAGATCAAATCGAAATCGTATTTTAGAAACCGTTAGTTTGGTACCACGTGGACCCGTCAACGAAATGGTTTTGAACCAAACCAAATCGGTCAAAAACGGTTTGATTTAGATTTGAGAATTTTAATTGCGATTTAAAACTAAACCGGACCGACGAAAAAATATTTAAAAATAAAAATTTCTAAAAAATCTAAATATATAAAATTCAATAGTTTTGTCATGTGTGAGTATTTTTGTCAAATTCTAATTTTCTATTACATATATATTATTATTACCCAAAAATCCTAATTTATATCTAATAATCTCAAGACTAACCTAATATATCAAAAGCTATTTTCCACTTCAGAATTTAGATGAACTTCATTCGTGACACCTGACACAACCTTGAGCCACCAGCACCACATCAAATCGAAGATAAAGAAATCCTGGGTCTTCGATGACAATATTTGCCAAAAATAAAGTTTTAGATGAATACTTTTTTTGAGCAAACTGATGTAAAAAAATCTAAATTTATATGATTTTCACATTTTTCTCAACTATTGGATGATTGTAAAATAAATTTATTCACTTTGATGAAAATGGTTTATCTACTATATATAGTTATATTCTATTTGTGTGGATATACTCTTGTTTTATGACTGAATTAGGCATGATAAAATATGTCAATAGAAGCAAAAAAGTGTTCATGTGCAATTTGATATGTGGATGAACTGTTTAATAAGTTAAAAGAAATCAACAATGACTCCAGTGGCAACTATATTTGCGTCAATTTAATTGTTGTGTTTTATTTTATGTTTATATAATTTGTTAAATTGTTTCTTTAAGTATTTTGAATTAATAAGGATGATATTTATTCAGTTAGTATATTAAAGTCTTGGATTTCGATTCAATAGGCACAAAGTTTATCATTTAAAGTATTGCCTTATTGATGTCTCAATAACTGTATTATGAAACTATATGCTTTCAAATAAATATTTAGTTTATAGATGTTTTGGATCTTATATTTAGTTTATTAGACTTGTATTCTAACGTTATCGTAACGTCTTAACCTAAAAATGGTGAACAAAAAATTATTATTATGATTTCACTTGGATTTAGTTGATATTTAAATTTATAGTAGATGTATTTAGTTGTTTTAGATTTATTGCTAGTAAGATATAAATATATATTGAATTTAATGAATTCATGACATAAAAGTAGACAAACAAAAAAAATATACGATAAAACCAGCGGTTTAAAACATGACCAAACCGTTAGGTTTAGGTTTGAGTATTTTTCAAACCGTTCAAAATTGTTTGGTTTAGGTTTGAGTTTTTCTCAAACCGATTTAAGTGGTTTGGTTTGAAAATCTGTAAAACTGAACCGCTTACACCCAGGGAGGTGGGGCCATTAGGTATCATGCCCCCACTGAAATTTGAGTTTTGTTTTTTTTAAATAAAAAATTAATTGAAATATGCTGTGAATAGAAACGGTTGTGAAAATTTAACATATAAATTCTACCAACTCCTATATTTATTCATTAATCATCTAACCTTTATGTCAATCTTGTCTCATTTCTAATACATACTTCACGAACTCAGATATTCTTGTCATTACGATATATAAATACGATTAATTCATATGTGCATAGCTTTGTTCGTGTATTTTACGTGAAAATGCTATTTTTTATATATGATATTTGATACACACATTTAAAGAAAATAAGCTAATATTGGAATAAATTTTGGGTTTATGGTATGAAATGGGTGAATGAATTGGAAATATTTTGTGGGTCCATTTGGATTGGGTTTCGAGAATTATGGAGCGAAATGTAAAGATAAGTGGAATTGTGTCGAAAGATTCATTTTATGCTTTTAATTTGACAAAGAAAAAATAGTTCATTTATTAATTTTTTAAATATCATTGCTTCATTTGAAAAAAAACTCGTTAGCTAACCTATGAAACTATTGAAATCGAGCATTATTACGCTACTTCCAACTGCAACATAATTGTTCGCAATCATTGTTGGTGAATAACATTGCCCCATTCAGTCACATATAACGAAAACATACTCTTCAATTTAGTACATAATCGAAACGAACAATGTTGAACATGACAAGTTTAATTGTTGAACATCTCAACTATTGGAGAACTACACGTTACTCCTCAATTGTCTAACTCTTCCCGATACCCACCTAGGACAACATGACTTTCTTGGGAAAAGATGTGTTTTCAAATTTTTGGTAGAAGAAAGGAAAATTTCGAAACATATACCATGATAAGTCATTTGCCACTTTCAAGACTTCATTTGTATTAGACATTTTTTTGGCATAGCAGCCTTCCGACAGTGCTTGGCAGCATTCATCTTACAGTTATCAAACTTGGACAGGAGTTATTGAGATTACATCTTCCACCAATAAATATTTATCCGCAGGGAAATTTTTTTTTTTTTAACTAAGAGAATTGAAAACGACGATTTTGAATACCAAAATAGTACTGAAATTCAATATTCGATTCAATCACTACTGACTATCCTACTACTTAATTCTTAAATTCAAATATTCAATAACTAACAATTACACAAACTAACAGCAACTACTCTACTTAATTCTTAAATTCAAATATTCAAGAACAACTAAACATGCATTATGCATAAACCAGGTTGGGAATTAGGTTTTAATTAGTTGGGCTTGAGAATTGGGAACTTAGGTTTTGGATAGGATTTGGGCTATTGATTTATTTAAGTAACTATTGGATCTTTTGTTTAGATCTAAGATTTTTGTATGTTGAATTTTAAAATGTAAGTTATTTACTCAATATTTATTAATGAAAAAAAATAAAAAACTTCCAAAATTTTTGGGGCGAGAAAAAATCTTGGGGGGGGCGAAATTGAAAAATACATTACAAATTAACTAGAAATAGTGTACCGCGGACAATGTTGGGAGGGGGGCGGTCGCCCCCCCCCCCTAGCTCCGTCTCTGTTTATCCGTGCATTGTAATTTGTGGATTGATCTTCATAATAATACCCCATTCGTTGTATAAATAGTTGGTAGCCCTAGTAGACAAGTGCTCGATATGTTGTCAGTAAACTCGACCAAAATATGACTCCCAAAGGGTTCGACACGCCGACCCTCTTTTTATTCTAGCCCTTGAAAGCGGAAAAAAGCAAGCCTAATAAAAGAAGAAATGTGTTTTCATTCGATCAATGATTCCTTCAATTCTTGAATATTCTTGTATTTTCAGCCCAGGGGTAAATTCAAGAATTTCTGCCACTACCAAATAAGTTTCTTAATCCATCCCTAATTCATACGTATCAGTTTCTTTAAGTTTAAAATTATCCCTCTTATTAACTTCCAAATATAAATATTAACATTGATTGTGAAAACTAAAAGATATTTTCTATTTAAGTAGAAAATTTCAAGTAGAAAATTTCAAAATGGAAAAAAAAAACGACATGCTATCAAACACATATTTAAGGTGTATTATTTACCTCAATTCAAAAGTACGGTAAATAGTTTGAAAATTCAAAAATCAGGTATGGATTTAATTAATTAAAAATATTTATTAAATATTGATAATAAAGTCACAGTTTGTGATTAATGGTCACAGATTCATAATTATAAGTTACAGATTTATTTACTGGTCACATATTGTTAAATTAATTGGTTACATGTTATTTCGTGATCACAGATAAAAAATTTTGTATGTCACATATTATTTCGAGATCACATATCATTCAAATTACATGTCACGTTTTATCTATAGGTCACGTAAGTTACAGTTTATTGGTCACAAATTACTTTTAGTAACAGACACCTAATATTTAGTCTCAAATCAATCAAATAGTTGGTCACAGACGTCTAATTGTTGGTCACAGATACCACACCCGTCACAAGACACCACCATCACCACCACACAAAACACCACCCCGATTTGGTCGATCGCCGCACACTGCTATAGCTATTTCTATTGTATCTAACTCAGTTGATGCACCTCAAAGCTGCTATAAACATTTTAGATCGCCGACGATCTGTGACAAACTCAGCTGGAAAGTACAGATCGTCGTGGGGCGCTGCGCAGCAGCTGCACTTCTACGTGCAGAGGCTCTGATGCTTCCTTGAAACAAATCGTAGCACTGCACCTCCGCAAGGTGTGGCGCCACCATTGCCTGCACGACCACCACCTTCGCAACCGCCATCATCTGCAAACCATCGCCTGCATGACCACCACCTTTGCGACCGCCACCATCGCCTGCACGTCGCCACCACCTTGGGGAGTCTTGGTTTATGGTTCGAATAAAATTAGGGAGAGGATAGAGAGAGGGAGACGAGAGAGGGGGAATATGAGTGTTAAAACGAATTAGAGTTTTAATTGGGTGGAGAAGGGAGGCGTGAGAGAGAGGGCGGGAGAGAGAGTAGATAGATAAATTAGGTTATGAATTAGAGTTTTAATATACTACCTGATTTTTGAATAAATAAATTTTGGACCTGATTTTTAAAAACCAATTTTTAAACACCTGATTTTTTTATAATTTCCCTTTATACACTTGTAAGTGGTAAAAATTGAGATGTCCATGTTCTTATTGACCTGACCCAGGTAGCATAACGGGCTACAAAATACTGTGCTATTGATTTTAGGTCCAAAATAGGTCCTTAGTATGCCCAAAACGAAATGGACCGGTAGCTAAAAAAAGCCACGTCCTCAGAGCCCATTGTCCCATCTCAATTCAACATGTGCAAAATATCAACCCAATGGACTTGGCCCATTTGAGGAAACAATCAGGCTAGCTAATTTACATTTACAGCAAGGTCAATCACATAGGAAATCATGTTCTTAGAAGGAGCAAAAGTCAAATATCTACTCAGCTATCATCTATCCTTTTCCGGTGGATGGGGAAGAAGAATAGTTTTTTTTTGGTCAACCGATAATTTTTTGGATTAAAATCATTAGAAGTCCTTTCGCTACACATTTGTTATAGATTTGGGATTGCGCAATACATTTTTGAAATGTTTGAAATCTTAAATGCAAATTATCATATTTTTTTTCAATTAATTAAGTATTAAAAAGATCATTTCGTCCTTTTAAAAAAATGATCAAATGGTGATTTTTGATCAACTAGCGGATTTTTGGATGGAAACCATTCAAAAGTTGTTCTGTCGTAGTTTTGAAAGATTTGTGGGCTAATATGCTACAATTTAAAGGTTTGAGTGTAATTTGTACATTTTTGAAAGATTCGAGACCTACACCAAAAATTTCCCTTTCTTTAATAGCTCCCAAGAAACCCAATATTATGAAGAATAAAAAACCTTTATCTACATGTCATAATCGTATTCATGACTTACCACATTGTCAAGATTTGGCCACTTAACTAATTTAGGTAAAATGTCACTTCTCTTTAGTGTCCTAAGTTACTTACTCGAAGGGATTTTTTAAGCATACAAATTATTGAAATTAGTTAACTTAACAAACAAGTTTTACTTATATTCGAATAATGAAATGTGGAAATTAAATTAGATAATATATACCGAACAACGTTAAAAAATAAAATTATTAAAATCTTGTTTATTGTAGTGTCCAATCAAACGTGTCCAAACACTGTTAAACCATCATGCATGCATGTCTGCTGAAAATGACATGAATACTTGGCAGCCAAAGAGTGTTAAGCCATCATGCATGCATGGCTGCTGAAAATGACATGAACACTTGGCATTTTGTCTCCTGCTTTGCGTAAATTAATAGTTAAGTTGAAAACTGGAGCAATTCCACGTAAATCCTCGTATCTAGTTGATAGAATCATTTTCCAAACTCAAATTTTTTACTTCAAACTTCAAACTTCCAAAAATCTTTGGGGACAAACCAAATTAGTTGATTTTCCCAACTAGAGTTAAAAAGGATTTGGTACAAGTGACGTTGACTGCAGCCCAAGAGTAAGAGGGTGTTTGATAGAGATTAAAATCAAATTAAAATTAAAAAAACTAGTCGTTATTATTGACTTTTATTAGACGGGTGTGACCCAATAACAGCTAATTTTCAATTTTAATTGGATTTTGAGCTCTACCAAACATGCTCTAAATATAATTAGACAAAGATATTTTTTGAGAGATCCCATGTATCGAGGAGGCTTTGAGACTCGTAACACAGTTAAATCAACTTCACATTTGTTCTAAAATAGGGAATGATTATCGAACCTGATTCTCCATTTATATATAAGTTATTTAAATACGATCGGGAAGGTGAATTCAACAGTATGTGACATACATTATAAGTTTTTTGATATTATTTATTGACTTTAAGCTAAATATTCTTAAAGCAAACGTGACAAGATGTATTTTGAAGAATAGTGCATTTTCTCGAAGTCAATACCATGCGCAATCTACAGTAACCATTCTAATACTATAAATCCATGTGCATCTATAGTAACCATTCTAATATTATAAATTCATGTGCTGAACCTTGTGGAATTTTCATTCTGCAAATAGGATAAACTCAATCCAATATACATATTTTGTAACACTCTTGAGCTCGTGTCTATCGATAACTCTTTGCTAGCGAATACACATGAATCCTATGGGAAAAGAGTATCACTTGTTGTTCATCTTTCTTCTTCTTTACTCTTTGATATTTACTTCGGTACTTTATGCCACAGCTCGACCGTTGTTGGACGAACCAAGCAGGGTTAATCGAATGGGCCCACCAGCAAAGTTAGTGATGACATTCGGGTCAAGTCCAGATGAAGGAAAAAGATTACAAGACTTGCATAAAACTATTGGTTGGATTAAGCACTCGGGACCTAGTCCTGGAGAGGGACACGACATCGTTCATGTAGCCAATCACCAGTGAAATACAATCCGTTGTGTGGATTTGTTTTTCTTTCTAAAAGATGTACAAAAATAAAAATTACTATGTTCGAACTAAGAAAATAATATATATTATGGGCTAGTTTGAGTCCGACTTTTGTATATATATATATAAAACATTTTTGAATGGTGTATTGATGGGAAATGTGTGGTTAGAAAATAAGAAAAAAAATTAAATTTGCATGTAATATTGTTGTATTGAAGAACGTGTGGTTGAAATAAGGTTTAACCACTATTCAAGAATGCATTAAAAAAAAAATCGGGCTCAAACAAGGGCCATGTAAACCGTTACATTAGTATAAAATAAATCCCATGCTTGACTTGTTATTGTGTACTTTCTTGTTAGTTATATTAGAACAATTGTTCGTGACTTTTAAGATTGTTTAAGCGAAGAAATCGAAATGTAATTTACAAAAGAATTAGTACACATTTTAATTATATTAATATTAAATTTTTTATTTTTAATGAAAATTTGCAAAAGAGATCCCAAACCTTTAAAATAAATGTCGCTGGGTTTCCAAACCAGTTATTGGTTCTACTTACACTTCAAACTCATTAATAAATGTGCACTCTATCATCTGCATCCGAACTTGTTGGAAATGTATTATCGACATATTTGCTATGCTACAGACCGTGGATCTTCGATAGTTCTCCAAGATCTTCCGCAGAGACGAACCCCTTTCACAATCTATTACTTATATCTTAAAATCAAGTTAAAATTATACTTTTTATGCTGTCTAATATTACTCTTTTATGTAGCTGTATGTTTGTGTGAGACTTACACATGTTTGAAGTAACATGTTTAAGAAAAATAAGCAGTAGACATGTACTTATTTTGAATGATGGTTATACAAAAAAGTATCAAATAATAATTAAAGTTTAATGATGGCAAAGGAAAAAAGAAAAAAGAAAAAAAAGTACTCACAAACATGCTCTAAATGCCAGACACGATGCAACCAGAGCACAATATTTCTAATTCCATCAATTTTGTCCTTCGAATGCTATAAGTGCAAACTTTCCACCATCTCCACCTTCAAATTCCCATCTCATCAAAATCATCGTTTCCTTGGATCAAAACCCTCAATCTCCATGAGCGAATCGCATAGATGCTCTGTCCATCTCGCCATGGGCGGTGGCGCAGGTATAATCTATAACTACAATGATACATGTTCGAGTTTTCGGTTTTTTTGGACAATATTTTTGGGTGTACCAAACCTAATTCCAAACCCAGTACAGATTCTTGATTTCTGAAGGATTTGATGATTTATTTCAAGGAATAATTTTTTCATACGGTTCATTTATTGATGCAGTTGCAGATGTGTTGTTGTGGAAGAATTGGTTTGGGAGTGCTGCTCTGCTTATCGGTTCCACCGCCCTTTGGTTACTATTTGAAAGAGCCGGCTATAATCTCTTATCATTTATTTCAAATGTCTTATTGTTACTTGTAGTGATCTTGTTCTTCTGGGCCAAATCTGCATTACTTCTCAATAGGTAGCATAAATATGGATGGATTTACGTATATCAGCATCTGGGATTTATTGCCTTTTAAGTTCTTTCCTGATTTGTTACTGTATTCTCCTTAGCTGAAGTTATATTTGGCTAGAAATTATTTCATTACTGGCAGAAACTGTTTGATTGGTTATTTCATTATTAGGACTGACATTTGTTTCATGTGCCTGCTCACTTGTTTTTCTGATGGTGGGTGTTTCTTTGTGCAATCTAATCCGCTCTTATTTACTGGAATCTTAAAAGTTAAATGAATGGATATCATTTCTTGATTTTAGACCTCTGCCTCCTGTTCCTAATCTGGACATTTCCGAGGAATCTGTTGTGAAAGCTGCTGATGAGATGCGAGTATGGGTAAATCGAGCATTATCCATTGCACAAGACATTGCCATTGGTGGAAACTTGGGACTCTTTGTTCAGGTTGTTTACACATTTTAATTTGTTATTTTCCTCAAGCAGATAAAGTTTATTGACTGATTCTGTATATGACTAACTGATGTTTTTTTCAATGCAATAGGTCTTTTTAAGCTTGTGGGTGATCTCCTACATTGGAGGTTTCTTCAACTTCCTTACCCTGGCGTATATTGGTCAGTATTTGCTGGATCTACTCTAGGTCTATGTGTTTTTCTCATAATTTATAGTTGTAATGTGTTTTTGTTTTTGTTGTTGTTATTGCAGTGGTTCTTCTTAGTTTATCACTACCTGTGTTGTACGCCAAATACCAAAAGCAAATCGATGAAAAGCTGATTATAGCACATAAGATTATTCAGACACAGTACCGGAAAATCGAGGAACAAATATTGAGAAAGATTCCAATGCCTTCAAACTATGATAAGAAGACCCAATAGATTCAGTGTAATCTCCTCACCCTAGCCGTACCTTTCTCTCCCCCTGGTGACTATAGCTCTTGTTTGTATCATTTGTCACGTGTTTATGTACACAACAAAGTCCTTAAGTACTCTTGTGTATGCATTCATGTGTCATTTTTCTTGACTAACATGTTGTGAACAAGCATTATCACGATGGGCATGCCTGTGAGTCATATGATTTAATTTTACAAAACTTGTGTACAATTGACATGCAAGTGTTCTCCCTTGGCATTTCAAAACATTAAAGGAAGGCGTGTTGCAGCTGAAATTCTTGTACACTTTTCGGATCTGTGCTGCTGTGACATTGTGATGAAATCAAGCCATAATTTTTTTATCAACCTTTCATTTATATAATTACTCTACTTTTTGGGCTTAAACATAATTCTCATGATGAAAAAATGTGATCTTGTAATATACGACAAAAGGCCCAAGAATATATCAATATTTTTCATGAATCACGTGTCTTTCTCGTAAGACTGAGAGAAATAAAAAAAAAAAGAAAAGAAAAAGGAATCATTTATGAAAAGTATGGAATCTTGGGTTACTAATTGGTGGAATACTGGGCAATCTGAATTTTTTTTGAATGCCAATGGTTGGTTATTAAGGAATACAAAGGAAAGGATAAAAAAAGGTCAATTGACAAAAATGATCTCTAAGGATAAGTTATTAAAATATTAAACTGTTGTCCATGCACATCTTTGATTTGCTTTTGACAACTTCTGCGGTGAACCTTTTGTTGATCATATTGGTTTGGCTTGTCTAAAATAAGTATCTTCCTAGAAAATATTTGTGAGAATCCCATTGAATAGCTAAAAGTCTTTTTCTTTCAGCCTTTTCCTAAGTTCCTAATATACTTTTTGTTTTAACAGTCTATTGTGAGAATCAATGAATCATAATGAATATTTGTTATAGCCTTTTCATATGTTCCTAATACACTTTGGGTGCATTTGGCACCATGTCAGACCAGATAAAGATTAATTTAATTATATCTTGTGTTTGATGCAATTAATACTTGAATTATAGTAATTCAGTCAACTTATTATATTCTATGTCAACCACATAAAATAACCCAAGATACATAGGTTAAGGGTGGATTTGAATCACTTAAACTCACTCGCAATTATCGTATTCAATCCTTCTAGTTGCCAAAAGAAAAGAAAACAAAAACAAACAAAAATTCTTAAACAAAGAACAAGAACGTGCAACTTATAAGTAAATAAGTAAGCTTTGAAAAAAATAAATGTGCTTTAAAATAAATAATTTTTTGTATTAATCAAAGTTAAAAATAAATAAGCTTTTCATTTTGACATTGATGTAGGAGTTACTTAAAAAGGTAATTTTTAAAGTAAAAAGTAAGTTATTCGAACATGGTCATGGATAAAAGTATATTAATAAATTTACTTATAAGTAAAAAGTATGTTTTGAATTCTTTAACTTTTTTTTTGTTAATCAAATCTATTTGACACAATCGTAAGAATTATTTTTAAAAAGTAAAAATTTCTTATATATATGTAGGGAAAAAAAAATTGATTGAAAGTAACTTTTCTCTTTTTAAATTTAGACAAAAATATTATTGTTTTAAATTATTTATTTTTCAATACCTACACGTCCTCGGTTCTTCTAATATGGTGTAGCTCTAAATGCCATATTATAATAGTGCATCATAATCCACCTAAATAAACTTTCCCCTAATCCTATCGCTCCTGGTTCTACCCCGCTAGTCCAATCTACTGTTCCAAAGCGCCTTTGTGTTTTACAATCAGTTTTGTTGGAGCATTTATGCTCTTAGCTAATTCTACCCTTCCAAGTATAGCTTGTTATATAAGCCAAATTAAGTCAAACTACAATGTCTTGCTCTATTGGTTTTTTTTCTTGATCTTTGTCAAATATTAATTGAATTTGCTGAAAAAGCTTATAATGCGCTGAACTTACCAGATTTCCGCCAGGCATATTGAAGTTCTAAGGCCTCTTGAGGATTAAGTGCAAAGTGAAGCAGTCTTCAATTTTATTTTCAGAATAAAAATCTTATAGCTCTACAGTAGTAAAATAAGTAGATAAAACCCATCAAAATTTTTTACAAGTTATTCAATGTGATGTAATCAGTTAAGAAAATTATACCTAGAATAATATAATTGTAGCACATATATTTAAGCTTAATGGTTAGTGTGATAATCCTATGTCCAACTCTCACATTATAGGTAGACCATGCACTGAAACATTAAAGGCCCTGTTTGGCTTGGTTAAAAATCAAATTTTTAGAAGATTTTGATAAAAGTTGATGAAATGTGTAATTGAAAAGTTAATAAAGGATGTGGATCCCATAAAATGTGTGGTTGGAAATGAGTTTGGGGGAAAATGAGTTTTGAATAATTGGGGCCAAACAATGGTAAAATCAAATAAGAATAATTATATGTTGTAGCTTTGAACATTTTATGGGTTATTTTTGTAGACTATATTCAAATAAGTATGGGAAGGACCGCCTACTGATTATTTTGCTCTTGATAATTAATTGTAATACCTATTTACGATTGTTTGTTTAAAACAGTTGCACAAACAAGAAAAGACAAAACAAATAATTTGATTTTGGCTATTTTTCTGCTCTATTTTGCTTTGAAGCTTCCAAAATTGTAAGAAGTGCCCTCTTGAGGCTATCTCCTCAAACATGAAAAAAATTCCAAATGTTATGCTTCTTTGCACTGTATCTCCAGGTGCACAATTTTAACAGCTAAGGCATTTTATTTTGATGGGGGTGTAGTCATATTTTGGCTATGTGCTCCTCTTCTTTTTGTACCCTTAAAAACTGATAAGTTATTGGAAGTTAGAGGAAAGCAACTTTAATTATAGTTCTGCCAGCATTATCGAGGCATCGCAGTGTTTTCATCTCTCTCTCTCTCTCTCTCTGGTGTCTGTTTATGTGTACCTCGGGCATTCCATCTTTCATCATGGAATTTAAAGTATCATTGTATTCATTGTTTCTTCAATTTGTTTTTACCCTGAACTGGAAAGACGAGAACAGCTAAACTTTAAAAAATGCTCTCACTAATTCTTTGAAGGAAATATTTTATGAGAGGTTTTGCAAGTTCTACATTGCTGAAATCATGCAAACGTCTCAACTGTTTTGCTTCACTAGTATCATCCTTAAATTACTCGTAAACAGAATCCCAAATTCAGTGAAATTCTTATAAAAAATTCTTTTTGAAATTTGTGTGCAGAAGATAATGAATCAGTAGTTAATAGGTACTAAGAAATAGTGCATATGCAGGATCTAAGAGGTTTGTGGATTGTACAAGTGCTTGAAATGCACAGGGGATGAATATTCATGCCATAATCTATATCTGAAATGTGTTTTGTCTTTTTTTTTTTTTTCCCAAAGTTATTCGTTTGTATATTGCTTTGTCATGCCAAGCTTCACATTAGGTACAGTTCCATCTACTTTTCTTTTTGCCAAAAGTGAATACTTTGCAGACAATATTGTAGACTATTCATCTTAAAGCATCTATTAATGATGGAAGTTTTATTTTGAACAAACGAAATAGAAGTTTGTATTTTCGATTCTTGTTCATCCACGTAATGATGTGGAACATAGAATGTTTTAGAATATTGATGTTGCCTTTTGTCAACTGCGATGCACTACTTGAATTTCTCTAATATTTTTGCAGGTATTGGGCATCTACATTCCATACCATTAGTTCTGCTGATCAATGGTTTACGGGAGAGGCTAATCGAACTTTGTTTTTCATGTTCGTAACTCATTGGTCATAATTTTTGTAATTTCTAACCCTTTTCCACGCCTCATTGACTGGATTTGGTCTAAAGTTAATCGATTGAGGATCTGCAGCTTGCTTGTTTTGAAGTATCATTCTGTGATACAATCCCGTAATGTACCATCACGAGTGCTTAGTACCACTATATGGGACATTGAATATTACATATTGCAATTGGTTATTCCCTTTTCAAAATACTGAGTATGGGAAGAAGACAACGTTGCTTTTTCCTTCTCAAACCCTTGAACGAGAAAAGCAATGCTATGTATCGTCAGGACCACCTGTGTTTAGTACTCAAATAGTTATATTTCTTTTATATTTTTATTTTAACCAATTATAAGGTGTTGGGTCCACTGAGATCTAAATTATTACTGAGCACCGGTGGTTTACAACTATTTCTAATAGAATCGGTAGATTAGAATTTATCAATTCTAGTTCAATTCAATCTAATTGAGAGATTATTAAAAGTAACTTTGAAGCAAAATTAATATGAGCAATTTTGTTTGTACAAAAAATTTTCAACGGAATACTCACAATGATGGGTCCCACTGTGTATTTTAAAAAAATGTGTGGGACCCACATCCTGTGTGTGTTCTGTTGAATTTCTGTGGTTATTTCTTCTGTACATGGAGCAAGCTTCAATTAATATTTGGTTTTGTAATTTAAAGTCAAGAAATGAACTAGATCTATTTGGTTCTCAATTTTATCATAATCAAATTAATGTTAAGTGAAATCGAACTTAATTAACTAATTCATTCTTTGCTGTCCTTTTTTGTCGTCCAATTTGTTATCCACTAAATTACAAGTTGACGCATCATGAAAAATTAAAGTTGTCTTCAATTTTAATTTTTCATTATATATCAATTTGTAATTGAGTGGACAGCAGATCTCAACTCGACTTGCAAATAAAATATTCTAATGAATATACCAACTACCCTATACCCACCTAACTCAACAGTAGTGTAGAAGTTAGATCCGTGTTTGAGCGGCATCTTATCAAAGTCAAAAGTCCTCAAATCTATCAATCCATGGGACTCTCGAATTCGACACAGAAAAATGAAGCCCAACCAACAAAACAAATCTTCATCTTATCCGGCCAGAGCAACATGTCGGGGCGCGGCGGCGTTCACAACCACCACTGGGACGGCGTCGTTCCGCTGGAATGCTCTCCCGATGCATCTAAAATGTTCTGCCTAAACGCACACCTCGTTTGGGAGGTGGCGCATGAGCCCCTCCACCGCGACATTGACAGCAAAAAAAAATGTGGGGTTGGACCCGGAATGTCGTTTGCCAACGCTATCAAGGAGCGGGTTGGGGTGGTCGGGCTGGTTCCATGCGCCGTAGGCGGGACCAGAATTAAACAGTGGGCGCGCGGAACTCATCTGTACGAGAACATGGTAAGCAGAGCCAGAGCGGCAGCGGCGCAGGGCAGCGAAATTAAGGCTTTGTTGTGGTACCAGGGAGAGAGCGATACGACGTCCCTCGACAATGCTGAGGCCTACAAGGAGAACATGGAGAAGCTTATTCACAATGTACGTGCTGATTTGCATTTGCCATCTCTTCCAATTATTCAGGTCAGGGAAAAAGTCACTTCTAAATCAAATTATGTCATGTCTCAATTAGGGTCATTAGATACACAATTTGGTGTTATTTTGTAGGTGGCAATAGCATCAGGAGAGGGCAAATTCATTGAGAAAATAAGACAAGTGCAAAAGGGAATTGAAGTCCCAAATGTTTTATGCGTCGATGCAAAGGGATTGCAACTCAAGGAAGATAATCTTCATTTAACGACACAAGCCCAGGTAGAGTTGGGACACATGTTGGCTGAAGCTTATCTCACCCATTTTGTACCCTCCTCTGACTCGGTTGTCTGATACTTCTGTCAATTTCATTTTGTTGTAGAATATAGAATGTTCTACAAGCGTGTGATTTGTTATTTTGAGACTCAAAAAGTTACTTTTGAACCATTTTGATTACTTTTATTAAAGTATATCTAATGGTTAGAAGAGTTTTTAGTGAAAGTTGCTCTAACGTGATTTCTTATATAAGGATTTTCAAGATAGAAAGCTCTTTCAAAAATTAATTTTCAAAGAAAAATAAAGGACACTTTATCTTAAAGCTCATATACATAATGCAAAAGTTATGCTAAATCGATTCTCATTCTTGTTTTTTTGAAAAACAATCATTTTAAACCAACTCCTATCATCATCCAACGAAACTCTGAGTTATTTATTATTTAGTCCCTGTTTGATAGGGATTAAAATCAAATTTTTAGTAGATTTTGATAAAAATTGATAAGATATGTGGTTGGAAAGTTATGGATCCCATGAAATGCGTTGTTAAAATTAATTATTGACTTTAACTTAAATTAAAATTTTAATTTTAATTTTCACAAAACAAGGGCTTAGTCTTTCCATCAAGTTTAATGAACTATAGCGATCTTCATTTAATGGACTTCAAGACATGAATTTGACGATGATGAAAATATTGTTATTTTTTAAATAAAATTGTTTTCATCTAGATTTTTACTATTTGGATATATCTTTTCTCATTTTTAATTTTAATTCGAATGCTATATCATATTGATTTGTGACACATAATCTAGGGCTTCAAAGTGGACAAGTTCGCGATTCACTTACTAAAAATTGATTGACGATTTATTAATTCTCACATTATCTCTTTTATAAAAATAGAATTATCCAATCTCACTATTTCACATAAATTACTATATTATCGATATTCGATCATCATAACGATAAATAAAATTATTTTTTTGACCAAAAAAGTAATGATATAACTTTTCTATCTAGTTGCCAAGTTGTTGAGAGATTTTCCATCTTCACCAACTCCAGAGGGTCCCATTGGCTTGGGAGGATGTTAACACTTTCTTTAATTATTTAAATTTTTTCCATTTTAAAAAATCTTTTGTACCTCATAATTTTCATGATTTGTGTCCAGATAAATGAATTTCATGAATCCCAATTGTACATAAAAATTTAACGCAATTAATTCTCTAAGGTTAAAAGATTGAGATTTGGAGCTCTAAATTTCTCATTACAACATGTCTTACTAAAATTACATAGAAAAAAATCTAAAGCAATCTACTTTAATTGGAGAGTCTCACATTTAGAAATTGATTGGTTAGATTTTTTTTTTTTTTAGAAAAAAATAAGTTAGACTTGAGGATTATCTAAACTTTTTAATTCTAATATTAATTAATTAGTTAACTAATTCAATTTATTTGCTTAATATAGCAAATCCATTTACATTCTAATGTTTTTAGAGTGAATGTACAACGAGGGCTCGATTTTTTATGATACTTATAATAATTGATTTTTAGTCGTGATACATCATTGTTCTAATTTTGAATTAACTTACTTGTACATTAATTTGTACAACTAAGTTGACAGATAAGCATGCATTTGTCAATTTGTCTGCACAAAATCAATATACATGTAGCAGAATTGTTTAATTTTTATGTATGTAAGAATGTGTTACGAGTTGTCCAATTCATATGGATTTTATTGATTGATTCTCTCTCTTTTTTTTTTCTCGTGTACGATTTAGTCCTTATTTGAGCCCCATGTTTTTGAAAAATAAAATGTATTCTTAAATAGTATTTTAATATCATTTTAATCACACGTTTTTTAATAAAATAATATTACCCGCAAAACTAAATTTTTTTTCCTACTTTTTAACCACGCATTTTCTATCAATACACAATTCAAAAATGTATTTTTTTTGACAAAATTTGGGGCTCGAACATCCTTTTATAGAATATAACGTTAGTTTATAACGAAATTTTGGTTTATAAAAAGAAAAAAGAAATCAATAGCACGTTTTGAACGATTGACAGATTTGAGTGGATGATCTTTGGCGTTGTAAATGGTTAGGGATTTAAATTTAAATTTATTTTAACAAATAATAAAAGAAATAATAAATAATAAAATAAAAAACTTAGTAAATTTTACTATATGTAATTGAAAGTTATAAATATCGTGAAATATGTTATTGAAATTAATTAATTTGTTTTTTTATCAAATATTTTAAATAAAACGAAGTAGGAGCAGAAATTTCTTTCACTACCTGACTGTTGATTTCCCACTTTAGCCACCAAACACATAGGCATACAAATACGCATATTTCCTCCGTCGCGCACTTAACTCTCTTTCGCCGCAATTTTCACACATCCACCACCTATGGCGGCCGCAGCTTCATCAACGAGCCTTAAACCATCGCCGTCGCCAACCACCGCATCATGGATGCGCCACCACTCCCTCTCCACCACTTTCGGTGTCACCGCTCTCTCTTTCCGCCGCAGCGAGCCTCGCTGCCGTCGCTTCGTCGTCCTCTCCATGGACGCCAAGCCGACAATCCTGGTGGCCGAAAAGCTCGGAGAAGCCGGAGTGAAGCTCCTCAAGGATTTCGCTAACGTGGATTGCTCTTATAATCTCAGTCCTGAGGAGCTCTGCACCAAGATCTCGCTATGTGACGCGCTGATTGTGAGGAGTGGGACTAAGGTCAGTCGTGAGGTATTTGAGTCCTCGGGCGGTAGGCTTAAGGTTGTTGGAAGAGCTGGTGTTGGAATCGATAACGTGGATCTAGCTGCTGCGACTGAGCATGGTTGTCTTGTGGTGAATGCTCCCACTGCTAACACAATCGCAGCGGCTGAGCATGGAATTGCGCTCCTCACTGCCATGGCGAGGAACATTGCCCAAGCTGATGCCTCTGTCAAAGCTGGTAATTCATACATAATTGCATCAACGCGTACATGTATATGATCCGTTTTTTTATTTCTGCAATTTTTTTTTTTTCAAAATTAGTTTTTTTTTTTTTCATTGTTAAAAGTTATTCGTAGCATTTATTCTAACAGTTAATTTTTTGTTGGTGAATTTGAACACCAAAAGGTGAATTTAATTAAATAAAGCTTCAGATCCGGAATATGCTAAATTTAATTTGGTCTTAAGACGGTATAATGATGTTAGGTCTGATTGTTGCGATCTTTTGAATTTGCTGCCATTAGAATATGAAGATAACTGATGCCTTGTTATGGTTGGACCTCAATCACAACCCAAACACACATTCAGTAGCCCAAATGAAAGATGAACTCACTGGGAATTAAGCACCCCAGCTAGATATTTGATTAATATTGAAGAACTTACAGAAACAGGTTTGAGTGAATAAAGCTACTATTTTTTTTTTTTAATCCATGGATCTCTCCGCTTTGAGTGAAGCTGTTTTTTTTTAATTCCAAGCCTGTTCTTTTCAGATGTTTATAGTTTACTGCTGCATTTTGCACCTATAGCTTTAAACTGATCTAATTACCTCGAGTTATTATAATGTAATCAATCAGGTAAATGGGAGAGGAGCAAATACGTTGGTGTTTCACTTGTTGGCAAGACACTTGCAGTGATGGGTTTTGGCAAGGTTGGAACTGAAGTAGCTAGGCGTGCCAAGGGGCTTGGTATGTATGTTATTGCACATGATCCGTATGCCCCAGCTGACCGTGCTCGTGCAATTGGAGTCGAGCTTGTGAGCTTCGATGAAGCTATATCATCTGCAGACTTCATCTCGCTTCACATGCCACTTACTCCATCTACATCTAAAATTCTCAACGATGAAAATTTTGGAAAGATGAAAAAAGGAGTGAGAATTGTCAATGTTGCACGTGGTGGAGTGATTGATGAGGAAGCTTTAGTGAAGGCACTTGATTCAGGCATTGTAGCCCAGGTTCTTGCTTCATTATTCTGGAAGAACAAATGATTAATTATTTGAGACATATAGTGAAACTGGAAGAATCAACCAAGATGTTTATTCATTATTACTTAGAAAATCTTATTTGCAGGCAGCACTTGATGTTTTCACAGTGGAGCCACCACCAAAGGACAACAAATTGGTGCAACATGTGAATGTAACTGCAACTCCTCATCTTGGTGCTAGTACTATGGAAGCTCAGGTTTACAGAATGCTGCACTAATTTTTGTGTATGTTTTCTACTTCTTGTACCATGTCACTAATAATGTTCAAACTCGTAAACAGGAAGGAGTGGCCATTGAAATAGCTGAAGCTGTTGTTGGAGCCTTGAAGGGGGAGCTTGCTGCTACTGCTGTCAATGCACCAATGGTTCCGTCGGAGGTATTTCTTCTAATTAATTACATATATTTTTGCATCAATTTTTTTCTTTTGTCAGTCTTTATGCATAACCTTTTTCAATTTCTCTTTGATTTTAAAAAATGAATACAGTATGTGGAAAATGACACTGAAGAAAACGATGCATGTAAAATTATTATTCTCAGTTTGTCCACCAGCTTCTATTTATTTGTTTAAACAGTGTGTTGAACTTGATATTTCAGTTCTATTTTTTTTTTCTATGTTCATTTTATTTTTTGGGTGGAAACATTTATCAAAAGTTAATCATTGAGGCTTTTGGTATCTTGTTTTATAATCCTCTTGATTGCAGGTTCTGACTGAGCTGAAACCATTTGTTTCTCTTGCTGAAAAACTTGGTAGACTTGCTGTCCAATTAGTTGCAGGTGGGAGCGGGGTGAAATCAGTTAAAGTTACATATGCTTCTGCTAGAGCTCCGGATGACCTTGACACAAGGTTGCTTCGTGCTATGATTACTAAGGGTCTGATTGAGCCTATTTCCAGTGTTTTTGTGAACTTAGTGAATGCTGATTTCACTGCTAAACAAAGAGGACTTCGCATAACTGAAGAACGGGTTGTCCTGGACGGTTCACCTGAAAGTCCACTTGAGTTCATCCAAGTTCAAATTGCCAACGTGGAATCAAAATTCGCCAGTGCCATATCTGATTCTGGAGAGATCAAAGTTGAGGGTCGGGTTAAATATGGAATTCCACATTTGACAAGGGTCGGGTCTTTTGAAGTGGATGTGAGTTTAGAAGGCAGTATCATCCTCTGCAGGCAGGTTGATCAGCCAGGAATGATCGGAAAGGTGGGTAGCATTTTGGGTGAGGAAAATGTGAACGTCAGCTTTATGAGTGTTGGAAGAATTGCCCCAAGGAAGCAAGCCATAATGGCAATTGGAGTTGACGAGGAACCAAGCAAGCAGTCACTGAAGAGGATTGGAGAAATTTCAGCTGTCGAGGAGTTCGTTTTCCTTAACTTGTAATGTATGTTTGGTACGTAGTACTAGACATGACTCGAAAGAGTAATGAGCCATATTTTTACTACTATTTCTTCCTTTATACTGTTGTGTCAAAGTGTTGTCTCATCCTTCTTTATCAAACATGCCTATAGTGTAATATCCATAACACTGGATTGTTATGCTGTGCTCAATTTTGATTTGTGTTCTTGTAGCTTTAGCTAAGGGAAAGAAATAATCCAGCTGTGCTATTAGATTTACGTATTTTATTGATTGAATGTCGACATTGTAACGAATTTTGCTAGCTAGCTTCCCTTTAACAAAATTGTTCCTCCCCATCCCATATGAGAAAATCCTTTCGAATATCTGCCTTAGCACTACCTTCAGTAGTACAAATACTCATCAGCGCTGAATGGTGCTTAATTGGGAGGATTTTGCTACTTCAGTTATGTTTATGCATTACTCCACTAAAGAGCATGCTGCAGGCTTGCCTTGGTAAGCCCTTCAAATTTCACCCGACGTGATTGACAAGAACAAGAATTGGGGATTGGATGCAGATAAATTCCCGCCAGTGTTTGAGATATTCAGTCGACTCCCTTCCCATTTGAGTGTGTCCACACCCCTACTAGCGAGCAGAAAGGGAGGACAGATTATTGGCCGGGGAAAAGGCCCTTTAGCATAAGCTGGGAATGAACGCGAGTAAATTTTAGCCAAACATGCACCAACAGAGTTTGATTTTACTATATAAACTGGAATCCACGTGGAGTCCAGGTATCATATACGCCTCCAAAATAAAGAGCATTGAATGCTAGAAGAAAAGCACTTTAGACCTAACAAGATTAAAGGGGTGTTTGGTGGGGATTAAAATTAAATTTTTAGTAGATTGTGATAGAAGTTTTTAAAATGTGTGGTTGAAAAGTTGTGGGACCCATGAAAAATGTGATTACTATTGATTGTTTGATTTTGACTTAGATTAAAATCTAATTTTAATTTGAAACAAACAAGGCCTAAGTGAATACATAAAATTGTGGTCATTTTATTTCTTTCTTTCCATGCATAATTGAAGAATGAAAAAAATTCCTAAAGTGATTTTATGAATTCAGCACTAACTGCAATCCGTACATAATTTTCTTTGAAGTACACAGTTTAAATATGGAGAAATGTTACGTCTACAGCTTCTTTACGCATACATTTTGACAGCCCTCTCACATGGGGATGAGACCCACAATCGCCCCATATGAAGGGACTATCAAAATTACTGTGTAAAAAGGCTGTACATTCAGCCTTTCTATTAAATGTGTAGGGCATGGTGGCCTTCTCTCACAAATCAGCATTCCACATTCAAGATGCTGCCCCTACTATAAACTCTACTTCAGAAAGTACATCTATAAGATAGTCTATTAAAGTCGCAAATAATTCCATATTCTTCTTGTTCTTGCCGGGACTTAAAAGAATTTTATTGACTTGTGAGCAAAATTAAAATATCCTGGGGAAGGTAGTCCACCATAAATCACATTTCCCGCTCTCAGTTTGACAACAATAGCTGCATTCGCTGAGGATACCGGAGGATTTTAACCAAATAAGCATCCAACTTTAACAGTGATAATTTATGAACCAGAAAGAAATGGAACGTGAGCTAGAGTTGTCGGGAGGGAAACATTGAGATTATGAACTGCAAGGTATGCAGTAACCCCAGCTACGTAACCAGCAAGAGCAAAACCCATTACCTGAAATAGAGAGAACAATATAATTCGCTAAAAGTAAGAAGATAGATTTTGGTACAAGCATATGATGCACAGATGCAAGTACCTTCCGGATGTACCAAAAGAAGTCAAACCTTTTCCATTCCCATAAATGCAACTCCTGCAGCAGAGCCGATAACCAACATGGATCCACCTGTACCAGCACAATATGCTACCAATTGCCAGAAATCAGATCTTGAGGAAATGATGAGAGATCATACATTCCCATTGTTGCTGCAACCAGTGGGCCATTGTCTATAATAGCTGACACGACTCCTGTGGAACTAGCAATCAGTTCAACGTTGGGAATATGGGCATCAAGGTAATTGGCTAATTCCCTCAGGATACCTGCTGCCTCCAGGCTACCAAGAAGAATTTTAACTTGTCAATTTAAGAAACTTGTACCGTAAAAATTATCAAAGGAAGCTTTAGCCTAGCACTGTATTTCAAAAGCACGAGATGCATCCTACACATAGGAAGGAATATGAAATGCAAACAATCTCTTGTCTAAGAGTCAACAATGTAGTGTAGAAAATTTGAGCATCCTAAGCTAATAAGTTTAAAAGGTTTAATTAAAAATAAGTTTTAAAATAAATAATCTTTTATTGGTTAAAGTTGGCACTGAGTTTCTTATTTTGAAAGTACGTAACAGTTAGAAAATAAGCAACTTTTTTTTTTTACCTGAAGTCAGAAAAAGGAAGCAGGTGACTTGATGTGCACGTCATTACAAAACAGCGCCAATTTTGATTCCATAAAGTACTTTGGCAGCACTAAACGGTTCTCCACCACACGAGCCAACCCCCACCCAAAAGAAAAATTATTAAAAGGTCCCATATTTGCCATTGCATCAGAACACAGATATTCATTCAAGACAAACTGAACAGTACACCAATACAAAATACTAGTGAGTACCTGCTGACAGAGAGAAGGAGTTCGAGGAAGAAAAGAGCTCCTTGAGTATCAATGCGTGACAAAGCCTGTGGTACTTTCAACCGCTGTCTCTCGGATTCACCATAGTGAATGGCATCCGTCAGGATCCACAAAACTCCCAGCCCAAGCAGAATACCCATGTAAGGAGGTAAGCCGGTAAAAGCCTTGAAAACTGGGACAAATAACAAAACCCCAATTCCGGTAGCAAAAACAAGCTTGCCTCGAGGAGCAATTTGTTCAGATGCCAAAACATTCGCAGAATTTTGTCCTTTCCCATTTACTTCACTGAATCAAGAAATATGTAGTTCGATGTATTGTACACATAGTAAGAAACCAAACATCGTTCTGCATAAATATATCACAACTGAGCTTTCTGAGTCCAATAGTAAGGGTAAGTGACATTAAGGCCAAAGGGACAGCAAGTGAAACAGCTGATGGTACAAGTAAATCCTGTGGAGAACTTTAAAGGTCAAGTAAAAAAATACATTATTGATGCTGCACAACTTATTGTCATCCAGTCAACACATTCACAGTCAATAAATATAAAGCTTGTTTACAATATTTTAACAGTTAGATGTAACAACCGAAATACCTTCATCGTCTGCAACATGGATATCTGACCATGTATCCAAAGCATAGTAGTTGTAACGTCACCAATAGGACTCCACGCTCCACCAGCATTTGCTGCTATGACCACAACACCTCCCAGAAGCCTGCAAACCACATTCTTGATTCATTAAACAACCTTTAAACGAGAAATTTCCATTTCTTGTGTTACATACTGAAAGAAGATAGATGCTTGCACTCATCCAAGGTCATAAAAACCACTCATCCAAGGTCATAAAAACATTTTCATAATCTGAGTTCCCAAACTCCTGTTCCACTATCACAAATAACCTTCCTTGTCAGACTATTGAGATATACATAAATTTGATATCAGAAATTGGAGTTTGCATGTTAAGCATTAATCCAAAATACAAGAGCAATAACCAATAGAAAATCAATCAAAAAACGAGCAAAGCACATAAAAATTTGTAGTGGTTGGTGTTCAATGTGAAAGCTACAAAAAAAGGCCCCCCTGAAAAATCCTGTATATATGTCAATGCATAACACTTCGTAGAGATTCCATAAACCTCTCAACATTTCTCAGGTTTTCCTATAGAATCTTTGCTTCAGGATATAAGAACCTAATTTGCTCCTTGCTTTTAAGTTTTTAATTAATGAAAGAAAGTTGTTCGTAACAAAGTAGGGCTAATTACCTGTCTCCTTTACAGACTCAAGGAATTGGAAAATACATAATGGACATAGAACATGAAACATTTAAGTGTTCCCAATCCATGTGAGAAATAAAAATGGTGGCTAGTGGCCACTTACTTGCGGTATTCAGAAGGTGACACCAATTTTCTCAATAAAGAGACCATCACAATGGTAGAAGTCAGGTTGTCAAGGACAGACCTGAGGAAAAATGTCACAAAACCTACCTGTAGTTATTAGCATTAATCAATCACACACCAGAATGTAGATTTCATATACATCTAGATTGCTTAATGACTATCAACCTCCACATGTAACTAAACTTAAGTTTATTTTCTTTCTAGATCTTTCACAATTGCTTTATAATTGCAAAGCTTTTAACAAAACTTGAGTTTTGGCAATCGTTGATCCATGATAGTTGCAAGGATCTAGTTTTAAGTTTTATCTATAGTTATTATATTATTCAATACATACGAGGCATATCTTTCTAGGCTTCTGAAATGGAAAAGGAACATATTATCTCTAAGCATTTTACCCAGAACAAGAACCAAAGTTACAAAGAAGTACATATTAAATGGAATTTCAGATATGGTTAATCATGTAGCACTAAGTTGTTAGATGTCTTTTTTCCCTCCTTTTCCACTGGGATGTAGGATGACTTTATTTGATTTAGAGAATGAGTTCTACCTAGACAAAAGGAACACTAACCACCCAAAGCAGAGTTCCTGGCTTGCGAGTAGTGATGTTGTCCGTGACCAACTTGAATCCTTGATGAGCATCAACTATCTCCACAATGGTCATTGCACCAAGCAGGAAAACTACTACTTCACTTGCTTCAGCAGATGCATGCGACAACTCTGAAACAGCTATTTCAGTTGAAGGGGCCTGCACATGGACATTGGACAGCCTAGAAATCATTGTGCACAAGTTTTTTTTGAATTTATACTTCAATCCATGACGGTGAACAATATAATGAACAAATTTTTAACTTCTTTTTAATATTTAATACTATCTAGTGCTTCCAATCCTCCTTAAAAAAAATGCACAAATCAAAAATGGTTTAACAGTTTGGAAAACACCCCCGTGAATTACTTTACGCACAAATACCCAACTTTGTTTTTTGTATCTTTTTTTTCTTTCTTTGGAGCGGTAGTGAAAAAAAAAATAAAAAAAATAACCTTTTTAAAAATAAGTAATACCTCAAAAGAAAATTTCCAGGTGACATTAAAAGCTAGTTCTTCCCGAAAAGCAAGATAACTTAGGAATATTCAGCATGAATTCACTCCATGAAAGTAGTTTGTAATGACAAGTCAAAGTCTAATTACATTATGATCTATAAAACTGTACAAGTCTTACCCCAATGCTCCATATAACCCACAAACTAACAGCCATTAGGAGTCCTACTCCACTTTTGTTGATTGCCAGTGACTCTTCAAATATTATGCCAGCGTATCCTATTCCAAATAGCAATGCCATGGCAACATCCTGAATCATTGGATTTTGATCAAACCAACATTTTATTATTCTTAGAAGGTTGCCAATTCATAAGCATACTAGAAAATGTGGGAAACAAATGAGAAATGAGCAAGGCACCTGATTTGCTGCCACCCAAGAATGAGTTATCGCTAGCACCCCAGTTCCAGCACCTGCAAAAATTGCAAGCGCTTTCAGTAAATCTGTCTTGGGTTGGTTATCGACTTCAAAATCTTCTGACCTCGCATCATCAACAGAACATAAGGGATCACATGTTCCAGACAGACTCAAATCCTGATATTACAAACGAAGAATAGTTTAGGTAGATTTATTATTTGAAAAGGAAAGAGGAAAATGCTGAAAATGGGGACTCTTTGTGCATAGATCATGAGATAGTAACATCTGTTTTATGAACTTATAAATGCTATCGATAAGTCATATCCTTGCTCAACCTCGACGACTGACAAACTGGAAAAACAGCTACTTCTATTGATACCATATTACACCAAAAGCTATTGAAGTCAAATGCCACTTCTTAGAGTGAGATATTGTATTGTGTTTATGTAGTAATTGGACATGCTCGCTCAACCGAGGAACAATCAAATAGAGGGTCCAGAAGAGAATTGGCTTGTGAACTAATACAAAAAATCCCCATAAATCAATTTTGTGGCACCTTCATATATCAAGATTGATGAATCAAACCAAGTACAAGATAGGTTCCCAAATAATCTTTATAAAACACTCTGCTGTGCTCTTTCATTATGTAAGAAAATAGAGAACAAAAATTATCATTACGGATATCAACCAAAGCACGTAAATTCTGCAGATTAACTACTACATGATCAGAAAGACATTTCAATAGTAAAATTAATGTAGTTATAATCCCTTTTTGGGCTCCATTATCCAAAGAATACGTTTTTCTCATTCGGAACTATCTAAAAGTGTGATCTCTTCATAAGAATAAATCAATTGTGAACTGAACATTACTACCTGAAATTGCTTATCTGAGTTAGTTTGTTGTGGAGTCGATTAAGTAGAAGAAGAGACATCTCGGGCCTGGTCTCCGGCCCGAGCAAGAAGCCTATTTCTGTGCAACAAAATTCCTGGACAATCGCTTATCGAACCCAAACAAGGTGGCCGAGACCAAAGAGTAGGAGGAGGTTGTGGTGAGAAACGAAGTGTGTGTTTCTTGAATTGATGAAAACGTGACGGGAGGTGGCTTGTAACTGTATGTGGGGAAACTATAGACATTGGATTGCAGATACTTGTTAATTGGAACTTGAAGAAGACAGCGAAACTGAGACTGCTTGCAGTATGAGAGGGGAGAAGGAGGTAGTCTCTGTGTGTGTGTGTGTGTGTGTGAGAGAGAGAGAGAGAGAGCGCTCCGCGTATCCACGGTTCTTAATTTTGCTAAAAGCGCGTTTAAAAAATTAAAATGATGTTATGTAGCACAACATCAATTCATTAAATATAATATTATATAATTTATTTAATTGTATACGTTATTTAATAATATGTAACGTTATCTAGACGAGTGTTATAACATCGAAAATGTTAGAAAATGTTAAATAACCTTATTTAAAAACTTATGGACATGGTTTTAAATTTTTAATTGGGTAATTGGGAATTTCCATTAAATTATTTGCTTTATCAATTTTATTTTTTTTCCTTTTACCAACTTCAACAACCTCGTCTCACTCGCATAAAAGACACCCTGGATTTGTATTTATGGCACAAGAAACTAGGACGATATTTTATACAAACATATGAGAGCCCAATATAAGTAAATAGGAAAATTCTGTTTGTACAGATACTCACATGGGAGTGTCCCCATGTGAATTAAATATTGTTAAGAAAAATGGACCCTTCCTATTGTGTGTAATCTGTAGGATGTCTGTATGTTTCTTTTTCTTGTACACCAAGTGGTTCTCAAGTAAATAACCATGTAATAAGGAAAATTCTTAAATATTATTTGCCTCTACACAATCAAATGACAACAAATCTTAATTGCTCAGTGCTTCAAGTCATCTTCACTTGCATTCAAGTTTTATTGGGCTAAGATGGTCGGAAGTACCTATGAGGGAAAAATAATGAACCTTTAGGCCGTGTTTGGAGCGCAGACTAAGAAAAAGTTTTCTTAATTTTCAATTCCATTTATCCTTTTCTGTTCCGTTTACTTAAGTTTCTTATTTTCAATTTATATGTCACGTCCAGTTCTTTGACATACTAAGGGTGTGTTTGTCTCCCATTATTGGGAAAAGAATGATATAATGAATAGTATTTTTTTGAAAAATGTGTGCTTGCTCACTTTTAACCGAGACTAAGCAGGCACATCATTGGATATTGTCTCTTCGCCATTATTATTTTCTCCTCATGGATATATGATTCACCCAGATTAGAAAATGCTAAATGTATCTTGTAGCACATTCATGTTTGACTGCTCACACAAATAATAATTTGTAGGATATGGAATCATAGTTTCTATAGAATTATCAAATTCTTTCTAATTCACTAATTCGTGAGAAGATAATGAATTTTTATATTTGAAAATGTTTTCAATAGGAATCTGAGACAGCAGTGTTCTCAATCTTAGAGTTCTCAACCAATGCTTGCTTTTTGGGTGCCTATTCAATTTCCGAATCAACATCAAAACTAAATAACATGGATGCATAGCAATGTTCGAAATGTTTGAATGTACAACACGACAAAATAGTACATGGTTTGAATTTTGGATATGGTCTTCTAATTTTTTAACTGAATTCTAACTGTTACATATATCACATTCATATACACTTCCAATAGAACTTTACAATTCCAGAATTAAGCCCTTGTTTGAGCCAACTTTTTTGAAAATGAGAATAAAAAATATAGCTGTTATTGGGGCCCACACAAGAGATAGAAAATTTGAATATAAATGTTGATATGATGGATAACGGTCATATTTTTCATTTTAAGGAGAGAAGAATATGGCTCAAACAAGGCCTAAGAATAGAAAACACTACTTTATAATCATGGAATATGAATGAAGAAAATACTGACATTTCCATGTATTAAAAGCCACCATAGCAGTAATGTGAATATAGCAAAACATTTCAAAAGTTAAAATTAAATACATTGCTCAAAAGACTAGAATATGCCAAATAATATTATTCAATATAAATAGGCAAAAAAACACCTTGCTTCTCGTTCGACACTATTCAATAACCACTCCTTTCAGCTTCTTGTCACGCCTAACGCGACGCAGACAGAATAAGGATGTAAACCACTTCTGGGTGTTGCTATATTGTGGATTAAACTTGAAAAAACAACGATTATTGAAGAGGAAATGCTTCAATACAGTTGAATATGGTGATATTACACCTCATATTAGGGTTTATATATTGGCGAAAAACTCTAAACACTTATTTATTGAATATCAAAACACTGATTCTAGAAAATATTTTGATGGATTAATATGTGCAATGAATTTGTGAAAGGATTGGTTTGTGAAAGAAGTGGCTTGTACTGAAGATTTCGATTTCTTGAGAGGATTCTAGATGGAGCATAATGAGAATGAACATGAACCAAGGTGAATTAGGAAAATTTGACTGTAAAATTATAATGAGGGATGTGTTTGGTGAAACAAAATCTGCTCATAATTGATTAACTAGTACGAGCGAGGTGATTTCCTCAATTTTTTTTTTTTTTTTTACTATATTTTCTATAGTAATTCTAGGATGAAATTACAGAGTAATTCTTGAAATTTTATGTATTACTAGGCAAGGGGCATAATTCCCACAATGTAATTTGTGTCAAAAGAATGCCTATTCAACCCAATTAAGGCTAATAATTTCTTATCAATCACACCAGCATACAACTCATATCAATGGAATAGAGTGTTAATATGATGATCACATCAAATTAATAATGCATGATAAGCTAAAACAATCACATTTCCAACACTTCATTAAATAAATAAATATAATCAACAAAGCATGGAGTTATGCAGCAATAGTTGATAGATCCAGCTCGACTACTAAGAAATCGATAATCATTTAAAATGGAATGAACTGTCTTCAAAGAAACCAGATTTTGGAATATTCACAAGTATTATATACAGATATGGGGCGAATGCATCATGAGCATCGACTACCCTTAATCACTTTCATCATCCTCTTCATCTCCAAATGTGAAAACAGATGCATCAGCAGCCATTGCCTTGAACTCACTTACCTCTGCTGCTGAGTTTTCAACCGGATCCTTCTTTGATTGAATATGTACGGACCCTTCTTTTCCTAAAGAGACTTTTTCTGTCTTGTTGGTCAAGTTTGCAACTTGCTTTGGGTCGAGTTTATTGTCAGGCCGAGAAGCTGTTGTGTTATCTGTTCCACTAATTTCAGGAGCTTCTTTAGTTTGCCTAGTTTTGGATGACCCTGTTTCCTCGGCCTCGTTGTCAGAGAACACATCATCCTTCTCTTGATTTCCGGAGTCTTTGTTTGAGTTCGTTGCAGCTGCAGCCGCATCAACAGGTGTAGGAGGACCTGAAATTTCAACCGGTGTGCTAGCAGTGGCTTCTGATGGAGGTCTAGCTAGAACAGCAGCATCATAATCCACTAGCACAACTTCAACTTGGAAACCTGGGGATGGTAGTTTTCTCTGTGCAGAAGTCCAGAAAGCAAAATTATACCTTATTCCGTGGCTAAAAGAATAACCACTGATAATTTGAAATACGCCATCGAAAAAACAAAATTTGAGAGGAAAACAACAAAGTCCAAGTGTCTGAAAATAATCAAGATTAACTTCTTTCGCCATTGCTAATTTACTATAGATTTAATTTTTGGGGGTCTTGGTGATAAAAGTAGAACCATGTTAATTATAGTGGGACCAAAAAGCCCACAAGAGGACGATATGAAAATATCAACACTGAATTTGCATGAATAATGTAAGTTACCTTGTCAAAACCATCAAGATCACTAGTGTTTAAAACTTTGCGGTTTTCAATCATCGTTGTGTTCAACCAGCTGATAATCAAGAAAACCAAAAGATATATTACAAACAAAACCATAACAAGCTTTTAGAATGTACCAAAAAAATTAAAAAATACAGAAGCATGGAAATCTTCCTTCCACAGACTTTCATAATGGAAGGGAAGATGCATATGTTATTTATGCATTTATCAAATATACTTTGGTATAGTAGTATGTTATTATACCAATAGAAGTCTCCTTGGCGATCATGAAAATGGATTTTGAAATCGCCAGCCAGCTCTGTCAGTCCAGGCTCTCCAGGAAGAGCAAAAACCATTATCCCCTTCTTTGGTGCAGTAAACCAAAAATCTTCAGGCTGCATAAAACCCCGAAGAACCCAGTCAAACTTCTTCAGGACTTAAATATCCCAAAGGCACCAAAAATAGGCACATGATAATAAATGCTCTGATTCTCCAAATGGCTCAACATGGAGGTTATTAACAGTCAATAACCCTAAAAATAAACTATTGTAATGAGTCTGGCGATGATATTTGATTTCAACTAAAGAAATTTTTAAAATCGTACTATATTATTTAGACATTAGATGAGGCATACACATATAAAATTCAACATGTCCTATGGATATATTGATACTGTACCACCACAAAACACTATTGAATAAAAATAAATAAAATCTTGATATAAAAATTAACCATAAAAACTTGGAATAGATTAAAATAAATACTGGCAAATTAGTAGCAATCTTAATAAATAGTAATTTTATCTAATTAATAACAACAAAACAACAAAAATAACAAACTAAGCCTTGTTCTCTATATCTTTGAGGCTACCTGAATGCTTTTTCCCCAGCCTGCTCATTTATATCCAATTGATAACATATACAAAAAGTTCACTTGTGCCCCTTAGGTAATAAGTGTTTGTTTGGTATTGTTTTTAAGTACTTATAAGTAGTAGCTCGAAAAGTGTGGAAAATAAATGGGTAAGAGTAGGTAAAAGTTGTGGGACCCAAGGAATGTGTGGATAAATATAGAGTTTGACCCACTCATAAGCAATTATTAACTTTGCAAAACATGAACTAAGTACAAACTTTTAATTCTCTACAATAACAGTCTTTGATTTTGTAGAACATGGCAACGTAAATAAGTTTTTTGTTATGTATTAAAATTGGTAGAAATGAAGGTGTAGGCTAATAAATCCAATTGAAAGACTTTAGATATCATTTAGATTCAAATTATTGTTAAAGATCTTTTAATTTCATTAAAAGGGGAATCGCCAGGATGAACTACAAACACCCGAGGCACTGAGTTCCTCCTCTCCCCTGAGGCGACATCACCCAACGATGGAGCCTTCTCCCAAAATCCAAACACCCATACACCAACCCACCCCCCTAACACCGGTCGGCGCCGGCGTCACCATCAAGCCCCCGACCGGCGAACCCACCCAAACCGGCCTCACGCCACAAATCAACCACGCACTGGCGGCGGCCCTAGGGGGAAACCCTAGCACCGCCGCCCCCGGAGCAGACGCAACCGGCGTCGGGCTCTGGACGGAGGGTACGACATCTGGCGGCGGCAGCAAAGGCGACAACTTCAGGGAAGCAGGGACCCGATCTGGACTTCAGGTCCAGATTCACCACCATCCGGTAGTTTCTTCGGCAGACGCGCCCTACCGGCGACCTCAGCAGGTCATTCCGACGCCGGCAGGGGTGAGCGCCGTCGCACGCGGCACTCCGGCGACGCACTCGTCGGAGCGTGAGGCCCACGCGCCGGTGCCGGAAAAGCTGGAAAATCAGATTTTTCGGCAGAATGTGAACAGTACAGTTAGGAGGTCTGGATTCTCGTCAAATGTGTCGTTCATGCATAATCAAAGAAAAAATTGGTCGAATGTTGTTAGTCGGCGATTTAAAGTAGAGGCAAAGGAGTTTGTAGTGTCCGTGAAGGAATCAGGCACCGTTAGGATTACAGAGTGGGGTTCGAGGTTGTCGAGCTCAATCTATATGGGGAGATTTGGTGCACTTTGGATGGTGAACATGGTCGACAAGTTGAGAGTGGCAAGGAAGTCTGAGGATTTTGTGTCCAAATTTACTGAGTCACCACGAGCTTTTCTGGCACAACGCTATGCAAACAGCCGCGGCAGATACTTGACGATAGCTCAGTACGGTGATAGGCGTCGGACGGGAGTTGTGATGATTCCGGAAGGTGTGGACGGAGTAGGCTGGGCAACATTATTACGGGTGTTCAAGGATGTTGTTGATTCATTTGTTCAGAGGGATAAGGTTAAACAACGAATGATGGAGCAAAGAAGTACACGAGGGTTGACCTATGCAGAAGTGACGGCAAACTCACAGACAACACAAAACGGTGATCAAATGGGGTTAGTGTGTGAGGAATTGATGCATAGGGTGGAGGAACGTGATCTTTCGCTGCCTAAGCCTATGGGGAGACTTTCAGGAGGTTCACAGGGTGACATATTGAACAGTGCTGACATAGGGGCTCGAGTACAGGCGTTGAAAGATGAGCTGGATGATTTAATTAGACTTGTGGGAGTTAGGTCGGAGGGGAGTCCCAAGATACTTTATTGTCATAAGTGTGGGGTTGGTGTGGATGAGCCTCTAGGTGACGACAATCTTATGGCGAGTTTAGTTCCGAAGGAGGTATCACCGAGTGTAGTTCACATGACAGATAAGCAAGGGGTGAATAAAACTGGTTGCATGTATCAAGCACAGACTGAAGCAGTATATTCCGGACAGGACGATGGGATCGGAGTTGTGGAGTTGGTTGTGGATGAAAAATTTTCGAGGTCAGTAGATAATAGGAAGGAGACAGTCTTTAATGAGCAAGAGGAGGTACGGAAGGCAGCTATGGTAGGGAACACATACAACAGAAGGCACACTAAGGCTGTAAGAGAAATAGAGGTGGGGACTGAAAAAGCTTTGGTTTTGTGGGTGAATGGCGGCCACGAGGGGGGAACCGTAAAGGAGGGTGCCCATGAGGAGGAGATTGAGGGATTCTCGTATGACCCTTTGGAGGGTGGTCATGTAGAGGAAACAACGAAGGTGAGCGTGGTTGAAGCTGAATCCCAACCTTCAAACTGGGTCCTTCAAAAAATGCAGGATTTCAGTAAGTTGGTTGGCGTGTCCTGTGATGGCTACGAAAGTAAACTTATGCAATTGTTTGAGGAGTTGGAGGCTAGTAGGGGACAGGGGATGAGTATACAAGGAGGCAAAGCTAGAAGAAAGGGTGTCCGCGAGCTTAAGCGACTTGAGTGGTCAGTTAACTACGATGCTAAGGGTGGCGAGGTAAGGAGAGGGATATTGGGAGGGGATGATGAAGTGTTAAAATGAATCCAAAACTCATCTGCTGGAATGTGAGGGGGCTCAATGAGGCTGGGAAAAGGTTAGGTATTCGAAATTTGTTAAGGGGATGGAGGGCGAATCTGGTTTGTTTGCAAGAAACAAAGTTGGAATGTATTTCGAGAGCTGTGGTTAGTAGCTTATGGGGGGGACAACATGTTGGTTATCAGGTTTTGGGGTCATCGGGGGCATCTGGAGGTATGCTTACCATGTGGGACACCAGAGTTTATGATATGGAAGATGTTAGCCTAGGGACATACTCGCTTTCGCTGGCGTTCAGGAATATTGAGGATGGTTTCAGGTGGATGTTTATAGGAGTTTATGGCCCTAATACAGATGAGAGTAGAGGGGGCTTTTGGGATGAGTTGACTGGTATGATGGCTTGGTGGAATCTCCCAACGTGCATTGGGGGTGATTTCAACGTAGTGCGGTTTCCAACTGAAAGGTCTAGTGGTGGGAGACTTACCGGGGCCATGGAGGATTTTTCGGATTTTATTAGAGAGAATATGCTGGTGGATTTGCCTATGATTGGGGGAGATTTTACATGGTCTTCTAATCGGGAGCAACCTGTACTATCTCGTATAGACCGGTTCTTGATTAGTGGAGAGTGGGAGGCTAAGTACTCAGACGTTACTCAGAGGAGATTGGGGAGGGTGTACTCTGATCATTTTCCTATTTTGTTAGCGGGGAACACTAGGGGGAGTAGAGTAAGACCTTTTAGGTTTGAGAAGATGTGGTTAAAAGTAGAAGGTTTTAGAGAGCGAGTACAGTTTTAGTGGGCTTCTTATGATTTTCGGGGGTCCCCCAGTTTTGTGTTGGATCATAAGTTGAGGGCTCTAAAGAGGGATTTGAAGAGGTGGAATGAGGAGGTGGTGGGTAATGTGAACTTGCGTAAAGTTCAATGTTTGTCCGACATTGAGGAGCTGGATAAGCTAGAGGAGAGGCAGGGGTTGGAAAGGGAGGAGAAGGAGAGACGTGGAGTATTAAGGGAAGAACTTGTGAGACTGGTAGAGATGGAGGAGATTGCTTGGCGACAGAAATCCAGGGTCACGTGGTTGAAAGAGGGGGATAAATGCACTAAGTTTTTTCATAGGGTTGCCAATTCTAACATGCGAAATAATTCTGTCACAGTGTTGGAGGTGGATGGGGTTATTTTGGAGGACCCACAGGACATTGGGGTCCAAATGGTGAACTTCTATCAACATCTTTATAGGGAGCAATACGAGTGGAGGCCAGAGTTGGAGGGATTGGAGTTTTCTACTATTACGGAGGAGAATGCTAGTTGGTTGGAGATACCATTTGGGGAGGACGAAATTAAGGAGGTCGTGTTTAGTATGAATGATGATAAGGCTCCAGGTCTAGACGGATTCTCGTTCTCATTTTACAAGGCATGTTGGGAGGTGGTGCAACATGATATAATTGATGTTTTCACTTACTTTTTTGAGCGTGGTAGGTTTTTGAGATGTTCCAATGCAACATTTATTGTGTTGATTCCTAAGAAACCGGGAGCGACTGATATTAAGGATTTCCGCCCTATCAGCTTGGTCAGCGGGGTGTACAAGATGATTGCTAAAGTCTTGGCAAATAGACTCAAGGAGGTACTAGGGAAAGTGGTGTCCAAGTTTCAGAATGCTTTTGTGAAGGGCCGTCAGATTTTGGATTCTGTATTAATAGCGAATGAATGCATTGACACAAGACTGTGTACAGGGGTCCCAGGGATGCTATGCAAGCTTGATATTGAGAAAGCCTATGATCACGTGAATTGGAAATTCCTTTTGTATATGCTTAGGAGATATGGATTTGGGGATAAGTGGTGCAAGTGGATTCAGTTCTGTATCTCTACAGTTTCGTTTTCAGTTTTGGTCAATGGTACCCCTGAGGGTTACTTTCAGAGTAGTAGAGGATTGAGGCAAGGAGATCCATTGTCTCCATTACTGTTCGTTATTGTAATGGAGGCTCTTAGTAAGATGCTAGAGAAAGCGAAGCGGGAGAACCTGCTTATGGGATTTACGGTTGGTCAACTGCAAGTGTCTCACTTGCTATTTGCAGATGACACCTTGATTTTTTGTGATGCAGAGGAGGAGCAAGTCAGAAATTTACGTAGGTTACTCTTATGTTTTGAAGCTGTGTCAGGATTGAAGGTAAATTTGGGAAAATCTGAGGTTATTCCAGTAGGGGAGGTCACTAATGTGGAGGAACTTGCTATTATTTTGGGGTGTAGGGTCACGCAGTTACCTATGACATATCTCGGACTCCCCCTAGGGGCGCGGTTTAAAAGTACTTATATTTGGAATGCCATTGTGGAGAAGGTGGAAAGGAGGTTAGCGGGGTGGAAGCGTATGTATCTCTCAAAGGGTGGCCGTCTGACTCTCATTAAATCTACGCTTTCTAACATCCCTACTTATTTTATGTCATTGTTTCCTATTCCTGCATCAGTGGCTAACAGATTGGAGAGGATTCAGAGGGACTTTCTTTGGGCAGGTTTGGGAGAGGAGAGGAAACTTCATTTGGTGAAATGGGGAGTTGTTTGCTCTCATATGAGGATGGGAGGTCTCGGTTTGAGGAGGCTTACTTTGTTTAATAAGGCCCTACTGGGTAAATGGTTGTGGCGGTTTGGTGCGGAGAGGGAGAGTTTCTGAAGGGAAATCATTGGGGCAAAGTATGGTGTGATGGAGGGAGGATGGTGTTCGGGTGAGGATCGAGGGTCCTATGGGGTAAGTCTTTGGAGGTACATTCGACGAGGCTGGAATGACTTTAGGAAATGCTTGACTTTTGTGGTGGGAAATGGTACTAATATCAGATTTTGGGATGATTGTTGGTGTGGAGATCTACCATTGAAGTTGAGGTTTCCTTCTTTGTACCGCATTACTTTGAGGCCTTCCGCCATGGTCAATGAAGTTGTAATCAGCCACAATGGGAGCGACAGTTGGGATATCACTTTTCAGAGGGGTTTGCAGGATTGGGAAATGGATGAGTATGCATTGTTTCTAGCGGGTTTGTATGAAGTGCAAACTCGGGTAGATGAGGATGATTGTAGCCGATGGAGGATGGCACAGAATGGTATTTTTTCAGTCTGCTCTTATTTTAGATCTTTTGCGGGTCCTATGGAGAGTTCATTCCCTTGGAGGATGGTATGGCATTGCAAATTACCCCCACGGGTGGCATTCTTATTGTGGACGGTAGTGAGGGGACAGACATTAACGATGGATAATCTTCGAAAAAAGGGCTTTTATGTTACCGAGTGGTGTTATATGTGTAGGAGCGATGGGGAGACACATGATCACTTGTTTATTCACTGCGATGGAGTCCGTTGGCTGTGGAATAATATTCTGGCTTCTCAACATATAGATTGGGTGTTGCCTAGACGTATGGAGAATGTGTTGCGGGCATGGAGGAGAAAATTTCGAGACAAGGATAGCAAGCTAGTTTGGAATCTTATCCCGGGTTGCATTGTTTGGTGTGTATGGAGGGAAAGGAACAACCGATGTTTTGAAGATCAAATACGTACTAGAGAACAATTTAGAGAATTATTTTTTTTGACTTTGTATACGTGGTTTAATGCAGCGACTAAGAATCCCATAGAGGGGCTGCCTAACTTTATTTTTTTCCTTTCTTGTTTAAGATAATACACTTCCTGTGTATTCTTTTTGATTAATGAAATTTCTGATTATTTATCAAAAAAAAGATTCAAATTATTGTTGACGGAAGTACTTAACTTATAGTATCAATAAAGCTAATAGTAATTACTGCATAAGGAAAAGAGTGATCAACGTCCAATGCCTTATCACTGGTCAGATAGCAAGGTTATTTTGGAATAGAAGTCAAGGCTATGTTAAAAACTGTATAACATTTTTCATTTGTCCTAAAAGACTGGTGGATAGAATATGTTCTAAGATAAAATACCATTCCACAACCCAACCACAATCTCTATATAAAGTTCACAAAGATGTCCAGATAATCAATACTTCCACAAATTAATATCTATGATAATGTCACTAAGTGCAGAACATGACACTAACGTACCGACAGATCCTTGGTTCTTGGATGTTTTTTGGTCGAAAAGAGCACTCCTGCAAATGAGCAAAGAACGTGTCTATATAAAATTACTAGCATAAAATGAACATGAAGGACAGTTAA
>CM032630.1:29060303-29299116 GCA_019097785.1 Fraxinus excelsior
TGTCTATTTCTTATTGTTTCATAATATTGTCTATATGGTTTAATGTATATAGGTGCATAACTTTCATCTGTGTATAATATTTCTTGTTTATTAGAGGATTCTGCTTTATTTGGTCCTCCTCCAGTGTTCATTAGGACTTGATATTCATCTAAATTTTCTAAACTTAATTGATCAAAATTTTCTATAAGTAAATCTAATTCTTCATTCATCTTTGTCTTCTATATCATCTTGATTTTCTTTAATTTCTAATTTTCCTATTGCTTTTTCTTTAGATTTTTCCATTTTTTCCTCTTCTTCTATTATTTTTGGTAAAATCCTTTTCCTAAATTCATCATCCATACTTCCTGCTTCTATTCTTATATTTTCTTGTTCAGTATATTTTTTCCCTATTCTAGACATTTCTTTTTCTATTAGTTTTTTGTCTATTGTTTTTTTCTTTTCCTTTACTATTTTCTTTTATTTTTCTTACTTCAATTTTTAGAATATTAATATCATTTCTTACTTCTTTTATTTCATTATTTATATTTTGAACATCATCTATTAATATTTTTATTAGTGTTTTTAATTCTTCTATATACTCACCAATTGACATTTATATTTTCTTTGATTGACATAAGTAATATGTTCTACATTCAGTATCTTTACAATCTTTTATTACTTTATCACATCTTTGCTTTACATAATTATTATTTGTTAATTCTTTCATTTTTTCATAATAACTTGCTCTTATTTTATACCTTTCTTGTTTTAATTTTAATATTTGTTTTTGTTGTAAGTTTGTTATATTTTCAGGTTTTAAAAGTTCATCTTGTATTTGTAGATTTATTTCTCTTATTCTTACTAATTTTTTATCTAAAATTTCTTTTATTTCCATTAATTCCATTAATAGTTTTTACAAATCATTTGATTCATATTTTTCTTTATAATATAAATTGATTTCTTCTTTCTCAAAAGTTTATATTATTTTCTCATATATATATCTTTCTTTTATTGATTCTATAATTAGCTTATGTAATATTTGTGCTTTAATTTCCATAGGTAATTCTCTAATTATTCTTAATGTTATTATTTTTAACTTATTGGGTATATGTTCTAAAAATATATAACTTCATCTTTCTGTTTCTAATGTGTAATAATTATCTATTTTTATAATTTTATTACTCATAATCTTTGCAATATAACATCATTTCTTCTTTTTCAAGTTCAATAATAATTTTTTCATATATATATTCATCTTTCAATGTTCCTATTATAAGGTTATCTATAATTTGTTCTTTTATTTCTTGAGGTAATTCTTTAATTATTATTAACGTTATTGTTTTTATTTTCTTAGGAATATGTTCTAAATATATATTACTTTCTTTACTATCTTCTATTTTGTAATACCAATCTGTTTTTGTAATTGTAATGTCCATGATCTCTATGGCTCTGATACCATCAACTTGGGGGGCTACTTAGAGCGAACAAAAATCAAATAATACTTAAAATCTAAAATCTAATTAATCTTTAAATAGTCGTATATTCTATGTATTCTTTTAATTTATCAAATTCTAATCTATTATTAGTTATAGATATATAAAATCTCAAAGTTAAATTTAATCTTAATTTCTTATATTCTTGTGGTAATCTATTTGTAATAGGTTTCCTCATTTATAGGGTTTTAATTAAATTTTCAAAGTCTAATAATGTTTGAGAATTCATAATATCAAAATCTGTTATTATATCTATATTTGATTCAAAAGGTATATTATACTTTGAAATATTCTTTTTCCTTTTCTCAAATTTATCTATTATATCTTGTATATCTTTTATAATTATAGATCTAACAATTCCTCTGGCAAAATTTTCTATTAAATTTTCTTTAAAACATTTTAATATTTCTTGAGCAGCATATAATTGTTCTTGATATCCTATTTTATCGATTTCATTTTCAAATTCAATTTCTTTTTTATTTTTTACAATCGTTTTAATTTTATATGGACCTCTTTTAGACCTAGGCCTTTTCATCTTATTATTAATCATAGTTTTAGTTAATTTTTGAAAAGAAATTATTGTTTTAAGATTAAAATAAATCTTTTAGGACTAAATTGTTATTCTCTTCATATTATGATTACTTTGGTTGTAAATCTTATATTTATGGGTATTTTTGGTAGTTTGCTAGTTTTGAATAATCAAAGGGTATTTTGGAAAGGGTAGTGTTGAATTTGGGGTATTTTCAATAATTTCCCCAAGTTTTGTCCCATTAAATTTTTTGACAAGATTTTAACATGACAACCTTTTATTACTCTAATTTTGTTATAATTATTTTTACTCTTTTTTTCCCCTTCATTTGAAATTTTCGTCAAACTAAATTATTGCCAATAAATTTTTAACGGTGACAATTATTGTATAAATAGTCATCAAAAGGTGAGTGCTGTAAAATTCTACAATAATTATCAGTGACTATTTAGTATTATAAATATACTTGAATAAATTTTACTTACTCTAAAAGAATGTATTATATTCTGATTGTGACTTTCATCAAAACGTTGTATGTGTGGGTTGTTGTTATAGTACAACACATACAAGAGTATTTACTCTCTCTACTTTTCTCTCTTATTCTCTTCTTATTCTTATCTTTCCCTATAGTTATATTACACTTGTACTATAATTAAAATTAAAATTAAATTTGATATAATTATATAAACACAAGGACTTGTTAGCCGTTAAAAAATAAATAAATAAAAGAAAAATCTATAGAAACAATCCCAAATGTGGTCAATTGAATGAAAACCATAAACAAAGTTAAGATAGGTAGTAAACGAGCTAGCCTTGCAAGTGATGGAGCTGTGTATACTTTGAGGAGTGTACTCAATCACCTCCACGTCGACTTTCTCGAGTTTCCATAAAATCAAGATACGGCCGGCTCAATGGCAATGAAAGTTGTTGGTCTCAAGGAAATCCCCAAATTTATTTCTCATCACACGTTGGAGCTTACGAAGATCGAGTTTAGTCTCCAAAATGCCCAGAACAAGTCCTTTTGAACAAGTCCTGTTTGTCATTTGCTTGGAATATTTTTCGAGGATGCTTAAAGGCGCTAGTGACGGAAGTGACTTTAATTACCATCCCAAATGTGGTCAATTGAAGTTAACTCATTTAGCATTTGCGGATGATTTGATGCTTTTTGCTAGAGGAGACTCCACTTCGGTTGCCATCCTGATGGAGTGCTTATCTAAGTTTGGGGACATGTCGGGATTTAGGATGAATGTGAATAAATCCAACATCTTTATGGCGGGTATCTTTGGAATTGAGTTGGTCGACATTTCCCGTCTTACTAATATGACTAAGGGTACTATGCCGTTCCGGTACTTGGGTATCCCACTTGCGGCTGAAAAGTTGAAGGTCAGTTCATATGACACTTTTATCAACAAAATTCTGGATTACATTGGTGCATGGGCTAGGATCTCTCTTTCATATGCGGGAAGAGCAGAATTAATTAGAGCCGTCATTCAAGGTGTTGAATGTTTTTGGCTTTCCATTCTACCTATCCCAGGTGCTGTTATCTCGAAGATTTCTAGCCTCTGCTGTAAATTTCTTTGGGGGATCCAAGAAGCCGTTAGTTGGTTGGAATGATATTTGCTTGCCTAAGGATGATGGGGGACTTGGTTTTAGAGATACGAAATGTTGAAACTTTGCATTACTTTTCAAAACCCTTTGGAACATACATAACAAAAAGGACACTCTTTGGGTTAGGTGGGTTAACCAATTTTTTCTGCGCCGGACTAATATCTGGGAATATTCGGCCAAGAAAGACGACTCCCCCTGATCAAAAAATTGATGGATATTGCTACACATATTGGACAGCCTCCAACAGTACACGCTCAGGCAGCTATACGAATTCTGAATAGTTGGGTCATTGAGGGGAGATTTAGCATCGTGGCTGCATATAATTTTTTCAGGTTGAAGGGGCCGAATGTTGTATGGGCTAAGACTATTTGGAATGCTTCCATCACGCCGAAACATGCTTTCATCCTATGGCTTGGTGCCAAGGACAAATTGCTCACTAAAGACAAACTCACGTATTTGCAAATAGACCAAGCATGCTGTTTTTGTGATACTAACAATGAAATTGTGCAACATCTATTTTTTGCTTGCCATCTTAGTGCAGATGTTCGGCAAAGGATTAGAGCTTGACTTGGAATCAAGAGATCTGTCTACTTTACCAAGCGCACTGAAATGGATCAAGAAGGAGGCTTGTGGCACCACTTGGCAGAGTAACGTGAAACGGATTGCACTTGCTAGTATCGTTTACCACTTATGAACGGCACGGAACCGAAAGATTTTTGAGGGACTTAGACCTAATGTTGATTCCATTGTTAGAAGAATCAAAACACATTTATACAAAGTTATGTTTTCTTTGTACCCGCATGTTTTGATACAGTATGAGACTATGGCTATTAGTAGCTAGATCATTTGTTTGTTCATCTTCTGTTTTGCCCGGGCATGTCCCGAGTACTGGTATTATGTATTTGATGTGAGATTCGTCTCGATATGCCTGGAGTATTTTGTATTATGCACTTGATCTCTGATTCGCTTGGGGTATGCCCGCAATACATGTACATTGTTTTGATCAATTAATTAATTTTTTTACCGATAAAGAAAAAACAATTATTAGTGTTTTTTTTTTTTTTTTTTTAATATTGTCCAGTTCAATCTAATAATGTCCACTTCTATTTATCAAACATGCCACAATTAGCAGTACAACTAACAACAAATGAGACTATTATAACTATCATTAGACTAGAAGTTCATGATCATGATCAACAAAATAGACGAATACGAATTGCCATACAAGAACCTTATTTACTTAGAATTTGTGCCTCAAAGTTAAAGCAGTGAGCAGACTACAACAAAATAACAAAAACAGATTCAAGATTCGACAGTAATTGAAGCATAATACTTTCTATTCATTTGTGTTCTTGGAGAAATATAGTTATCAGTCGATGGTGAAATTTCCTAAAGCAGAATTTCACTTGCAGAATTATTCAATAGGCACTGCCATTGCCATTGTTTGGTGATGGATCAACACAAGGTTTCTTGGGTGCGCTAGACTCTTCCGTGCCTGATTTCATCACAACTCGCTTGACTCCTCTTCCCACAACTCCCAGATGTGTTACTGGAGCAGCCCCATTTGTGTGTGCAATAGAAACGGTTGGCAACTCAATAGCTCCACCAATGTTAGCATTACCTGTCTGTGAGGTGCCCAACGCAAAAGAAAGAGCATTTTTCTCACAGCCCCTCGCCTTTGCAGACACCATTCCCAGGATATCTGAGAGGATAGAAGTTGGGTTTGAGACAAGCTGGTGAAGATCTTCAAGCTGCATACCAACAAAATGACAGTAATTGCTACGTCACATATAGGCATCTCATATTTTTTGGGTCATTTAGTCCTGTTACCTTCTTTTCCAGCTCACCAGACAGACCAGCCAGTGTTTCAATTTCTGTTTCTTTGTCCGCCAGAGAATCACCTGGCGTATTGGAAGACAGTTGAATACTTTGGCTTGATACAGAAGCAGCTGGTGTTTCTGCTGATCCTGACAAGTTCTTTACCTCATTCATAAGTTGCTGCACACGAGACTTGCAAACTGAAATAGCCTTTTGACAATATGGAATAGCTTCCTCAGGTTTAGAACCAATTTCCAAGCACAAGCATATCCTAAAATTTCTGAATTCTCCTGTTATGGAAGTCAATTGGCAACATGTGGAGTGAAGAAATTGGAGAATTATTGAAAACCTTGGTATATACCTAAAACAGACCAGCATCGAGATTCCAATGATTACCATCTTAAACAATGACAGGATGTTAAAAATTACAAAGGATACAGTTCAGCTATAAGTCGACTATCTGGTTCAACTAGTCGCTCCAAAATGGACAATGCTTTCAAGTAGTCACCAAGTGAGGTTTCGACATCCTCTGGAAAAAGCAGAGCATTCTTAAAATTAGAAGAGAGCCCATAAAATATCTCTAGGTAGATTGACATAATAAATCATCAAACAAAAAACACAGTACCTCTTTCCAGAGCTACCTCTGCTAAAGCTGACAATATATCCACCTTTTCCATTGTATCTCCTGAGTGCTTTTCAACAATTGCCCTAGAAATATCTAGCATCTTCCATGCTAAATCCAAGTCAGATTCATCCGCATTTCCATCAGCAAGGTCCTCATCCTCACTTTCTTCTTCGTCTTTCCTATCCATAGCTATTTTGAAATAGTTGAAAGAATGAGCAGAAGAAACAAACTCCAGGTTTCTACATAGTTCATAAAAGGATTTTTTGCAATACATAAACATTGTGCACTTTAAGGACGATAAAAACTCTTCGAGATTTATATAGAACTCAGGAATGGTACAGCATGTATCATATACATACGGGTTTTGCTCTCCCCCTCCCAATAAAAAAAAAAAAAAAACCAACGCAAGGAGAATGAGAAATACAGTCGTCTCAGAAAATAAACCTCGCAGAATGTAACAGATAGAAGTCCTATCCAAGTTAACGATATATACGACTTATTTTACTATAACTGGCAGTAATAGTTAATACCATGATATAGATCAGTATATGCCACAGCATATATCACTATTCATAAAGCAAACATGCAGCAATTTCACTTCTTACTATTCTTAAAGAAACCCAATGGCATACACAAGTCATCTTATAAATACTATCGACAACTTTTTCCCATATATTGGATAACCCAGTAACTTTGTGGGTAGTTAATTACAATTTAGACGCGTTTACAGAAATCACCGTCTGAATTATCAAGGAACTTAGTGAAAGCAAATGCTAACCATTGTCTGCAGCTTCATCCAAATTATTTGAGCTACCACCTTGTTCATCATTACTGGAAACGGAGGCAGCGGAAGGTTCACCATTTATCATACTCTTGACAGATCCATCTACGTTGGAATCTTCATGGGACGCACCCTCTTTTCTAGGCATAGCAGCTAATGGATCAGCTTCTTCTTGAGCTTTGTACAGCAGGGCACATCCATATTTATAGTAAGATTGGATACATTCAGGAGCAAGTTCACCATAATGAGCAACCCTAAAAGCATTTTAAAGTTGCAAACCAATTTTCACATCAGATTGTAATTTCATTGCAATAAAAAGTAATAAAGAAACATTGGAATGCATTGATGCTCTTATGAAGAGCTAGGAATGTGGTAAGTTGGCAAGAAACAAAAGGAAATTATTGAGGATTTGCTTCTTTCCAGTTACCTTGCCATGGACACGAGAGAGAAAAGAAAATAGGAGGGATTATACCAAGATATCTTCTAATTTTAGTGATGTATAATCCTTCCATTTCTTAAATATGTTTTAAGTTATTTTCTGTTTTTCTTCTTAAACTCATCAGTTTACTTCACTGCATTGTAGGTTGTCATTTTTCGATACCAGAAATTGATGTCAGGGTGCTCGTTAAGTGCATAATTCGGAAAACAAACACGACCAGCATAATGTAGTTGATTCTAAAACAGTGAACAACATGATCACAGTCAATTAAATGTAAAACGACCTTAAGACCATCATCATTCTTCGGAAAATTGTTGCATTGTAATGTGTGACATATAAAATTAGCTAAACTTTTTCTGGCAAAGTAATTTTTTAATAGGTCTTAGCCATTACTCGTCCAATTGTTGCATCAAACATGCACTATACTTTTCTGAATTCCCAAAAACGAATAACGCAAAACAAGGGAAGTAAAAAAAATTACTTAAAACAAGTCGTGTGGAGCTAATTACTTAGCCAAAAAAAAATTCTAGCCAATTATAATTTCGTAATAAAATAAATTTATTTCAAATGATTAAAACTGTACTTTTGCCCTCAGCTTCCAACACAAGTTTACTAACAGAAAAATTACACTAAATCAAACAAATTGCTACAAAACTAAAACAAAGAAAGCATAAGAACAAGGCTTTTCTGAATTCCCAAAAAGGAAGAGAACAAAAAGGGAAACATAAAGATTAAAATAGCATAAAAAAAAGGCTTGTCAAGCTAATTAGTTAGGACAAAAATATTGTAGAGTCAGTTATACTTCCGTAATAATCCAAAAGCATTGCAGATAACCAAACCCTAACCTTGCCCCAATTTCAAACACCGTTTTGCAAAAAATAATTTTACACTAAAATCAAACAAACTACCATAACAGATAAACTAATTTCACTTCCAAATACCTAAAAATAAAAGAAAATAACGAAACACCTAACAAATGAAAAACCTTAACCTGATTTCCAAAGCACGGCTGTAGCACTCAGTGGCTTCGGCGTAATCACAGTCCTGAGCGGCTTTTGAGCCTCGAACCATCAACTCATCAGCATATTCCAAAGACTTCTCAAAGGCACCATCGGAATTTACTACGGAACTTTCAGCATTGCTGTTGTTGCAAGTGGACTCGGTGGCTCCGAAATCGACGCCGGATTCGATTGTAGCTTCGACGGAGTTCTGATTCGGGTCGGGTCTATGTTGTTGAGTACTATTGGAATTCGCTGGTTCCTCCGCCATTAATGAGAACTGGTAGGTTAAAAAAACGTGTTTTTCACTTTCTCACTGATTCAAATAGAAATGAAAAACTTTGTAGTTTCATAAGTTCGTTATTAATTTTCTATTTTTTATTACTTTCAAAAATCGGCTTCTTTAATAATATAAAAAAATAGGGGAAATTACATGGGGCAGGTGTTTAAAGTTTCAAATTCAAAATTCAGGGACAAAGTTTCAATATTCAAAAATCAGGTATTATATAAAAACTCTAACCCTATTTTTTTACCCTCCACCCACTCCACTCTCTCTCTCTCTCACGCCTGCTCTCTCCTCCCCTCCCCTCTCGCTTCACGTCTCCTCCTCTACCCCCCCTCCCGTTTCCTCCTCCCCCTCCCCAACCCCCCCTCTGCTGCGAAATCGCTGCAGCTGCGATTCTGGAAGCAGCTGAATCACATCTGCTGCGATTCGCAACAGCTGCGATTCTGGTTGGCTGTTGGAATCGCAGCTGCTGCGATTCTGGTTGGTTGTTGATGATTTTTTTGTGGTTGTGATTTTTTTGGTTGTGATTTTTTTGTGGTTTGTGGTTGGTGATTTTTTTGGTTGTGATTTTGCGGTGGAGGCGTGGTAGTGGGTGTGTTGGCTGATTGCTGTTGTTGGCTGTTGGTGGTGGTGGTTGGCTGTTGGCTGGTGGCTGGTGGTGGTGGTTGGCGGGTTGGTGGATCTATTGTTGTTGGCTGACAATGGTGGTTGTGGTTGGCTGTTGGTGGTGGTGGATCTGCTGTTGGCCGGTGGTTGTGGTGGGCTGTTAGCTGGAGGTGGTGGATGTGGTTGCCTGTTGGTGGATCTATCGTGGGGTTCAGTCGTGTGTACTGTGGCTGGGTAGTCTGTGTTGGTCCATCTGTGACCTGTGACCAAGTATCGGTGATAGGCGGTAGTATGTGACCAAATTTTTGTTAATATGTGACCAATTACTCAAATGTGACCTAAAAATTTAATAATTTGTGACCTCGAAATAATATGTGACTAACTAATTTAAAAATCTGTGACCTCGAAATAATTTGCGACGTACAAATTTTTTGATACGTGACCTCGAAATTATTTGGGATCAAAAAATTTGATGATATGTGACCAATATTTATGGGACTTGGAAATAATATGTGACCAATTAATTTGAAAAAATGTGACATGTGACCAATATTTATGTATATGTGATTATTAATTACATAATTGTATTCTTATTATATTTAATTAATAAATATTGTTAATTAATTAATTAAAACCTGATTTTTGCACTTTCAAACATAAAACCTGATTTTTGAATTGGTATACTCCAAACCCCTTATTTATGATTTTTTCCCTAAAAAATACTAGTTTCATGGGCTCACTTAACTGGACTTTATGTTGGGTACGACTGACAAGCCAAATCCAGGTGGCCCTTTATCAACAGCAGTCCTAGCAGGTCCAATGATCACGAGCCCAGGTAGGTTTGACAGGCCTATCAATCTGGCTCTATCCTAGCTTTGGGCAATGTTTCGAAATAGCTACATGCACATATAGGGATCAATACGAAGCAATTGAGTGGAAACTATTGAGTTTGATACATAATAAATCCTGGCAATGATATTTTAACGGGTGGATTGATTTCATAAGTTTCGATCGAAGAGTGAAATGTTTATTGACATTATAATTGATTGACTCGACTCGAAAACAAATTGGGCAATTGGAAGCAACTATTAATTTGCGTTGCTCGTACTTTGTTCATTAGTTGGATGGTCCTTTACTTCGATTTGTAATTAAAACTGAGCCCGATTTGCAATAATTGAATGTCCTTGAGTTTTATTTTCATGAAAAATGGTATCAGAGCATAGGAGTGTGTAAAATATGGGTAGAACTAAAGAACTGAAGCTATGCAGAAATAGATTGAAAACTATTGAAAAAATTCAAACTGATCGTACATACGATTGCATTTTTCGGCTAATCTATATAGCTAGCGCGTACGACGCATGGAGTGGCGGAGGCGACATTGCATATGGCCATGCCCATAGACATTAGTGGTACGTGGAGGCGCATGGGTGGTTTTTCGGCGACAATAATTGAAGACAGAACATTCTTGCGAATTTTGTGGAGTTGGTGGTGGTGTTCGTTTTCTATCATGGTAATACAATGATTCTGGACTGTTTTGCCCTTCGACATCCAGGTTTCAAATTTCGCTTGATTTTGTTGCTGCGGTTATTGAAGATTTAGGGCAAACAATGGTAGTCCTAAAGTTGTAAAATTCGCTTATCTCCTAAAGCTGTAAAATTGGCTACTCACTTTCAAATTTTCACACTAACAGGCCATCGGGTGGGTTGGCTATTAGGTTTGAGGTCATCGTGTGAGGTAACCATTATTTGTTGCTAGAATTTAGAAATTATATGCCATAGTTTACATATTTGAAGTGTTTAAAGTATGTTAAGTTTGACTAATAAGTCCTTGTTTGGTACACATTTTTTCAAAATATATTTTTTTAAAACTCATTTTCAACCACATATTATTCAATAAGATAAAAATTTTCATCACATCAATAATTTTTTCTAACTTTTTAATCACATATTTTCCATCATATCACTATTTAAAATATATTCTTTCCTCAATATTATCCATTAAACACGCCCTAAGAGTTGCTTATTGTTTCTTTGATATAATTGTCAATTGAGTTAATGTGAGACTTGCATTAAGTAAGAAATTGTTTTGTAGGCATACCTTTTTGTTGCATTGATTATTCCGTTAAAACACTTGAATTTTACCCGTTTGAGCATTCTCTTGATCTGAGATCACGAAACCTTGAAAATCTAGAACATTGTATATTGTATGTGACCTTAGTTCTATTTTGTGTGTTCTACTTGTGTATTTGTATATTTTTGGTTAATTCGTGTCCTAAAAATGACAACTTATTTTTCTTAGGGAATTTTTAATGAAAAATGAGATTTTTCTATTTGGCAATAGAAAATGAAAAGAATTTTGATTTAACAAAATATTTTAAAAGCTATAATCAAGTTCTTTTACTGATTTGGAACAAAAAGAAAAATTTGATGAGTTTGTTTACGCTTCAGTTATTTTACACATGTTAGATGCTATTTTTAGAAAAGTTGGTAAACTTAAAACCACAGAAAAACTTTGGAAAAAGTTGAAGGAATTATATTTGCTCAAATCTACTCGTAACAAACTTTACTAACTCGAGATGTTTTTTTCAATTTTAAAATGGATTCTTCAAAGATCTCGATAACAATTTGAATGTATTTAACAAACTTATGCAAGATATTATTGATTGTGATGAAACGGTATTTGACACAAATAAAACTATAATTTTGCTTAATTTCATGTCGACATTTATAAAGAGGTATAGAATGCAATTAAATATTATAGGGATATATTAACACATGATATTGTCATAGATTTCCTCTTAGGACAATAGTGATTCGGGTAATGATGATGATAAATAAAAGAGTAGAAGTTGGGACAGTTCTAAATTTGGAACAATGGCAAGGGATGTTATAGCTCCCGTAAGTCTGGACATTTTATAAGAGCTATCATAATAAAAAAGGTAAGTATAAAGAAATGGTGATAAGCAGTGTTCTAAAAAGCGTAAAGCGTGGCTAGGTGTGGAGGCCAAGTTTCAAGCTTTAGGAGCCTAGGCGAAGCTTAAGCGTAAAAAAACGTTTTTTTTTATTTTAAATTTTTAATCATTGTAAAAAAATTCAACAATTCAAATAATGCATACGAAACATCTAAAATTATAAAATACTGCATTTACTTAATTCCTTCATAAAGATAAGTTTCAAAATCATAATTACATAACGTAGATAACTTGTAGCTTAAATCTTATCTAATCTAACTCTTTATCGGACTCTAATTTAATGTATTCTTCTTCATCTATAAACAAAAAAAAAAAAAAAAAAACAAAAAGTAATGTACATTTAATGGAGCATAACATATTTAAGTAATTATTCATTGGCTAAAAGAAATGAATCGTGTACAGCTTGCTTAGACTGGAAAAATTGGGCATCCAAGGGGAAAGCACGCCTAGCCGCCTAGGCGCGCTTTGCCACGCCTAGGTGCGCTTAGGCACGCTTAGTCGCGCATTAAGCGGTCAACGTTGTCCGTTGACCGATTAATTACCGCTTAGCCTCAAAGCGATGCGTTTTCATCCCGCTTCGCGCCTAGGCGTCGCCTAGGCGCGCTTTTTAGAACAGAGGTGATAAGTGAGGTGAATGATGCCACTAGGTTTAGCTATGATCCAAATGAGGCTTATTGAAAATAAACTCTATTACTACATTTGCATTTGGATGAAATCCTATTGGTATGAATGTTTGCTTGATTCTAGTGAATTGTTTTATATTACATTTTGTCATGTTGGATGTGTATATTTGCATGAATTTGAGAGCGATCATGTTAATGTGTGTAATATATTGCATGCATAATGATTAAGATTACTGTTGTAAGGATTAACACTATGCGTGTTCTCACTTTAGTAGATGTGCTTGTAGTGAGTGTGTCAATTAGTAATATAAAGTTAAGATGCTTGAAGGTGCATTGGTGATATGTACGGAGGGTGTGGAGAATGGCATTTGGATCACGAGAAAGTGATTAAATGTTTGTACTGTTCTATTTGTTAGAATTCTAATCAGGGTGGAGTGAGAGAATGACACTCCTATCACCTCAATTAGGTGGAGACCCATTATCTACTCAGGTTGAGAGAAGTGAGGTAGTGATGGAGGAACATCCCATGGACTTAAGATTTTTAGTGTTTACCAATTAGGCATGGAGAGTAACCAATGTAGTGAGCATGGTTGGCAATAAGAGGAGAATTTGTTTTCTAGATATGAGCTGCATGAAATGGGTTAGTATAATTGTGGTAAGATCTTTCTTCGGGTAATTTGAGTATTGGTTGTAAATGTTGACCATTTACTTGATTAACTTGATGTTAATTTTAAGTTCTTGGTTTGTTGAACATGTTGAAAAGAATTGTGTATTATCCTCGGTATGTTTTCATATCATGTTTTATAGCTATGATATTATGTGCTCTTGATTGATTAATTGTTTATATCTGATTATACTAGGTTCTTGACTTTAACCTTTGGTGAGTACATGGAACATGTATGGTACGTGTTTTGGATCCGTGACACGGGTAAGATTTACAATTTGCAATTTTATTTGGTTACCTTGATTAGAAAAGTATAAACTTGGTGTTGTTTGCTTGCAGGTTCATTGGGCATCAATGTGGATATTTATTGAATTTTGATGCCCAATAAATTAGGCAATGATGTTTAAACGTTTGGATTAATTGCATAGGCTTCGGTTGATGAGTGAAATGTCTATCGACACCATAATTGATTGGCTTGATCCGAGAACAATTTGGGGCAACTGAAAGAAACTATTAAGTTGTGTTGCTCGTGGTCCGTTCATTAATTGGACGAATCCTTTAAATTGTTAGTCCACTTTGTGCTATGTCTTGGCCCAAATGTGTGTTTGCCCATCCCTTTGACTTACCCTAAACCTATATATATTAGCCCTTGTTTTTTAGAAAGCCACGTGTTGCAAATTGAGAAAAAAGGGCACCATTATTCTTGCTACTTTCTTCTTCCTCTTTGTGATTATTTGCATCCACCATTATTGATCCTTCGTGGGTTACAAACAATTGTGCAACCATAGTGAGAATAGTTTGTGGGTTGGGCCCCAATCCATTGGGGAGTTTGATTCGATTTGTTATTGAAACTGTGCCCGGTTTGCACCAATATAAGGTCCTTAAATTGTATTGCCGCGACAGAAACTATTAAGATAACTTTCACTTAATCTTAAGCATATTGGTGAGAAGTCTAACCAGATTGTGCAATATGTGATTGTGCTCGTCAAGTCTTGGGCTTTATCGTATTTTACTCGATACTAACAAAAAGTTAAGTTTGGTGTGTTTGATACATGTAGAATATGCATGTATCTTGACTCACTTTCAACACTTTAGTTGGCATTTTCAAATTTATATCCATTGTTTTTTGTTTTGTTGCAAGACAATTTCACGACTTGAGAACAGTGGTGAATCTAGGATTTAAGTTCAGCTAGTGCGGACCTTTACCGTTGACCGTTGATCGTCACAATTAACGATTGTAATAGCGAGGTCGTTTATTAATATTTAATTAAATAATACTAAAAATTATTCAATATATATGTAAATGTACTAAAACATAAAAATTATATACATATGAGAATATAATTAAATACAATCCAAAATACTAAGAAAATATACGATACAACCTTACTCTGTAACTATAAAATTAGACAATTGTATTATACGAGATCTCATATTTTGAAAACGTTCCATAATATGTAAAACTCCCAAATTTATTTTTCAATTACAATTGATTAAAAAACAGAGCACAAATGGTTAAATTGAGCCCAACATCTTCTCAATTGATTTTTTTTTTTCACTTGCCCTAAAAATTCATAGACATAAATAATAAATTCCCAAATCACAAATCAAAACTCATAAATAATAAATTATAACTCATAACTCAATGACTTATGCAACATAAATTATTTATCCCAAATTACAATTCACAAATGACGGATTCATAAATCACAATTCTCATTTGAATGTCAAATTGTCAATTAACTCATAGAACATAAATCATTATTCATTATTCATAAATAAAAAATAACACAAATTTCAAAGACAAAAAAAAATTGTAAAAAACAATGAAGGAGACTCACTGATGTTTGCAGCTCACGAGTGACGGCTATGGGAGGTCTGTCCGAGTTTCGAGTTCCGACCGTCTAGTCCGGAGTCTATCGGTGACACGACGGGTTGCAACAGAGGTGGATTAGGGTTCTTGCTCATAGGTCCAGCTGAGCTCACTACGATATGGTCTGCTTACGTTGCGTTTTCTTATCATTTTCACTAGTCATGATATATATCATATGGATAATGGACCAATTGAATTTGGATTGGGCATGGTTATTTAAAAAAAGGCCCACATCAGTACATCCATATGCCATAATTGGAAAAAGCCCAAACTTAAACAAAAAAAGAAAAGAAAAAAAAAAACCACAAAGAAACCTTTATCGCTAATCCAATCATCTTCTTTCTCCTTATTCCACTGTTTCGACGAAGTCCATCACGCACGGCTGGACTACCTCGCCGGGTACTGGGTCCGCTACTGCTTGAGAATATGACTCAAAGAATTGAATATAATGACAAAAATTAGCGTTCGTAAAAATGGATTAGAATAATGCAAACAAAGAGCCAAGTCCTGGGAGCTAAAAGATAGAGGAGGATGGAGAACAAAAGGAGGATGAGGCAACTTCTGCCATTGAAGCACTACAATTGTACTTCTAAAGCAACACCTTAATTGCAACTGCAAACATGGTTCTATTTAGTTGGTTGTTTCAGGGGTAACTTGGTCTATGGTTTTAAGAAATTTAGGTCGATTATGGCACCCTATATATAGTATAAGTCTTACTTCATTAGGGTACAATCTCTTGTACTGTAACATACATACGAAAGCAATCTAGGTTTTTTGAGTTTTGGAGGAAGAAGAAGGAAAGTAATGGCTATGCAACAAGTCAAACGACGATTTATGACATGTCATCATTTTACTTCTTACGTTTTCAGGTAATGCTTTGCTTTGCATATATGAATTCTTGTATTTCATATATGCTAGGCTATACTTTTCATAGCTTGGATGTCGACGTAAATTGCGTTTTAAAGTTTTAAGTTGATTTTTCCCTTTTTGACTTAATCACATGTTTGGTCGAATATTTTGTATATTCTTGTTAGTTTGAACAATTAATCACCCTTTGAATGCATTTTGGAATTTTTATTATTTTCGAGAGGATAAATATAGGTTTAGCGCAATTAGTAATTATAGTTAGGTTTGATAAGAGATGGAGAGTTACCTTTATGCTTGATATGATCTTTTAACATTCATCATTTTAAATTCATTCTTATGTATTTGTGTCTTAAATAGAGATATATGAAGATCATATGTAAGAATAGGTTTAACGTACTTGAGAGAGATTGTTACAAGAAATAAAGAAATAAACTATAATTCCACAGTGGAACAAGCCATACAACTTTGCTTAGAATATTCAAGACATACTACTAATATACTTGGATTCATTTGTATCTAATATTCAATTATCATCATTTCATTTTATCCTTCAAAATCATTAAAAATACGTAGTTCGACCCTAATAACACCTAGAGAGAGGTGAATATGTGCTTATGCGGAATTAAAATAGTAAACAATTAAATAGCAACAATTCACCACTAATTATTTTTCTATATGGTTAATCAAGCAATTTAATTATTCCTATGTTAAAATACCGCATTTATGTAAACAATAAATTAACATAAGAATTGATCACGGAGAACCCAATTGGGTGAAAACTCCGGGCACTTTATCGGTCAGCAATCCATTATAAACGATTTATAACTTACATTCTACCAGACTAGACGACGACACGTACTATCTGGCCTCCTAATTGCAATTTCAACAGCTCTCCTGAATTTTGTGCTCTTGCACCAACTCCTAGCTGTAATTTCCAAAACTCTCTTGGATTGCGCTCTCCTGCAGCAACTCATAGCTTTGTGAAATCGTCTATCTCCTGTAGATTCACAAAGAACACTGTATTCTTCATCGACTTGAACTCCAGTCACCTTTCGTCGATCTTTAGAAACTCTTATAGATGTGAAGGAAAAAGCAGTTTGGTATTTGAATTTAGAATATGATGTTTTTTTCACTGCCAAAAACAATTCACTATGAATAATGAAGGTTGAAATCTTAAAAGGATGAAAAGAATGTGAAAATCTAAGTGTTTGCTCAATGATCAACCTTGGAAAAAACGTTATGTGGTGTTTGGATATTTATATGTAGGTTAGGGAATGAATGGCCGGACAAAAAGCCTTTAAAAAATGAATTAAAAAAATTTTGGACAACACTATCGCTCGAGTGAAGGGTGAGCGACAGTTGAGTGACGAGTTGTCGCTCTAGCGAAGGTGAGACGACACGCGGGCGATGAAATTTATGTTTCTGATGCTCGAGCCAAACCTTGGCGACAGTCTAGCGAAAATCCATGTCCTTTTTCCTTCTTTCCCATTCTCGAACCCTAGACCTAAAATATCACAACTTTCACTAATTGCATACTACTACTTAACATATCAACTTTAGTCCTTTTTGTTCACAGATTTTCCAATTACAATAAATACCTAAAAAACTCCCCACTTGGCATTCTGTGACAAAACTACAATTTAAGTTAAGGTAGTAGTAAAATAAATTACATACTCAAAACAACTGACACAACTAATAACTATCTTGAACGAATTCTGCATTTCATTTTTCAATACTTTTTTCCTAAAATAGATAACTCAAATACCCAGTGTAAAATGTATGTAGTATTAAGTATAAACACAGTTCAATCAGTTCACAGTGTAAAAGTGACTTAGCCAATTTATAATTCATAATGTATCTTATTAGTTTCATAACATATGCTTAATTAAGACGTAAATCAATGTAACCCAACATACTAAAATGAAACATTGATACTACAAAACATTAGCAAAACTGAAAGTATATCAATTAATACTTTTTGAGTCAAATTTTTTATCATGTTAAATCAAAACATCATGTCAATGCAATATGCAATAAAATGTTTTTTTCTTTTTCACAATAAGGTTCTTTTTCTATCTACTCCCCCATTTTTGTCACGAAATGACTAGAGACCAAGAAATAAAACACAATAACCCAACAATGTAGTTGTTAGCAGGCATAAGTATAAGCGATGAACAATAAACCTTCCCACACATTTGACCCAAGTTAAACATGGAGTAAATTGCATAAGTGACCTATATGTGTAAAGGTCACTAATCCCCTGTTAGTAGGACTCCAAACCTTAATTTTGTGAGAAAGGACTTGCATAACAGTACTCATAATAGGGATATTCATCTACTTATGAAAGTCAAACCAAAAATAGCACAGTATAACCTATATATTAAAGCTCATTGTGTATAGATAATTCCTTTTCTCCCCTGACTTTTAGCATATATTTTTAACAACTTTGAAGCTCACAATTATTTTTCAAACCTTAAGTGCAGACTCATTTCCATTAAGAGACTAAAATTACCCATGTAGCGAGCTTTAGGTCGGTTAATCCAAGTTAGTTGACCATAGACACCAGGTTATAAGAAACCCTACATGCTCAATTGCTCAAGTCAAATAGGTTTCGAAGATGAGCATAAGAGATTGAGCCTAATATTATATATAATTCTTATCAAGGATAATCTTGAGCTTAGGTTTGATAAATAAAGTCAATTCATGTTCAAATTCACCCTACTAACATGTGATTATCATCCCAAATCTCACACATGCGGTAGAGTCCCACTAACAAGATCACAGTGTGTGCAATGCCGATGGTATATGAAGAAATTTATACTCAACACTCCATATTAAACCGAACCAAGTAATGAAAATGACAGTATAGAATTGATGAATGCATACTTGGTCACAAATGTTATGTTTAAGAGCATCATGAAATGTCTCGAGCTTAAAAACACAATTTTTTTTAAAAAAAAATCAATACGCAAAGTAAAAAAAACACAATACGAAATAAAGACAAAACACAAATAAATGAGATGCATGTAAGAATGAATGGATTCAATGAACTGTACATGCATGCACCTAAGAAACTAATCAAGGCGAAATATGGATCCTCTTACCTTTAAGAGCATGATCAATCTCACGACCTTCTATGTCGCTCTTTTTTATCCAAACCTTCTTAGAAGTAGAAGTGAGATTCTAGTTAACCGAGTCATCATCTCAGTTAAGTGGCTAACCTAATTAGTGAGAAAGTTAACATTGCTAGTGAAATCCTGACTTTTACTTCTAGTCACCAGTTTACAACTCCTAAGTCTTATGTGTCCCAGTGCGCTATAATGGTGACAAGTGGGAATGAACATAGGTTCAAAACTGTTCGAAGGTTGTTGCTGATATGTAGGACGATTGACCCTACGTTGTCTAGTAGGTCTTGATTCTAAGGCATTTTTGTCCTTTAATTCAGGATAAACAATATTCCAAGCTTTGTCTGTGGTCGGGACGAACATGGTATTGGATGTACTAGTAGTAGTATTACCATTTTGAATGTAACACATACCATGCCTATTTCCAATAGGCTTGTTCATCCTCAACATATCATAAAGTTTCAACGAGCCACTCATGAATGGTTGGAGTTGAGTGTTTGATTTTTCAAAATCACTTGTTAAGAATTTTACTTTGACTTCCAAGTTCTCATTAACAAGTTTCAACTCACTCAAATTTTTGGTAGAGTCCTTAAGGTCACCTAGAGTTTTTCTATTTCTCTTTCAAGATCATTTAACTTTTTCAATATAGCTTTATTGACCTTTTTAATATTAAGACTCTCATCAAATAGTTCACAATAAGATTCGAATTTCTCACTCCGTTCATTATTTTCAACCTTATCAATCTCCTTATCATATTTAATCATAGCTATTGATGTGAAGGCAATAAAATTTTGTTCATCCTCACCACAAGATGTATCACTTCGAGCACTCGAAGCTGATTTATCATCACTCAAGGTCACTGCTAATGCTTTACATCTTTCTTTATTTGAACTTTTTTTCAAATTAGGACATTCATTCCTATAGTGATTGTAGCCCTGGCAATTATGACATCTAATAGATTTGGTTTCTTATTAGCAGTCCTAAAATTATTCTTTTCGCTTATCTTTCACGAATTTACTAGGGACTTCATTTTTCCGCTCTTGAGGCTTCCTCCTATTCCTTATCACCTTCTGAAAATTTCTAACAAAATAAACTATTTCATCGTCCTTAAGTGTCTTAGCATCAGTAGACTCACCCTCTTCTTCTCTAACATTATTCGTGGCTATGGATTTAACCTTTTTAGGTTGAGAAATGGTGAGTTCATAGGTTTAAAGGGATCATACGAGTTCTTCTTTCTTAACTGCATCTAAGTTCTTACTTTCTTCGATTGTGGTGACTTTAGGTCTAAACCTTTCAGGTAGGGATCTAAGGACTTTTCTAACGATCTTGGACACGGGAATCTTCTCACCTAGGTTAAAATTTGAATTAACTATGTCATTCAGGTTCGCATAGAATTCATCTCTTTCATTCTAATTTCTTCAAACCTAGAGTTTAACATCTGTAGTTTATAATTTTAAACCATTTAGTTCCTTCGTGTGTAGTTTTTAAGATGTCCCAAACTTCTTTAGTAGTCTCACACATCGAGACTCTCCTAAACTCCTTAGCAGACACAACCATGAACAGGGCATGAATGCCCTTACTGTTCCAATTTCACTAAGCTAAATCTTTTTTAGTCCAAAGTGATACATCAGTGGGTTTAACTACACAAGCAACCGTAGTTGAAGGTGGAGTCCACCCAGTTTGAACGCTAATCCAAATACGTTTATCTAAAGCTTTAAGGAAGGCTCTCATTCGAACATTCCAATAATCACAGTTGCTTCCATCAAAAAACAGAGGCACATACAATGACTGACTCATCTAGAACTTATTAAGGGTCATGAATCAAAATAAGACTTTGATACCAATTGAAAACACGTAGTTCGACTCTAACAACACCTAGAGGGGAGGTGAATGAGCGATTATGCAAAATTAAAATACTAAACAATTAAATAGCAACAAGTCCCTATTAATTATTTTTCTAGATGGTTAATCAAGTAATTCAATTATTTCTATATTGAAATACTGCAGTTATGTAAGCAATAAATTAACACGAGAATTGATCATGGAGAAACCCAACTTGGTGAAAACTCTGGGCACTTTTCCAGTCAACAATCCACTATATACGATTTATAACTTACAGTCTACCAAACTAGACGATGACACATACTATCTGACCTTCTGATTGCAATTTCAACTGCTCTCTTGGATTTTATGCTCCTGCACCAACTCCCAACTGTAGTTTCCAAAGCTCTCTTAGATTGTGCTCTCCTGCAGCAACTCCTATCTTTGTGAAATGGTCTATCTCATACGGATTAACAAAGAACACTATGTTCTTCAATGACTGAAACTCCAGTTACTTTCCATTGATCTTCAGAAACTTTGATAGATGTGAATGAAGAAGTAGCCTGGTATTTGGATTTAGGATATGATGTTTTTCTCACAACCATAACAATTCACTATGAATAATGAAGGTTAAAATGTCAAAAGGATGAAAAGAATGTGAAAATCGAAGTGTTTGCTCAATGATCAACCTTGGAAAAAACATTCTTTGGTGTTTGGATATTTATATCTAGGTTAGGGAATGAATGGGTCGGACAAAAGCCTTTAAAAAATGAATTAAAATTCCCAAACAGCACTATCACTCGAGCGAAGGGTGAGCGATAGGTTGTTGCTCGAGCGAAGGTAAGGCGACATGCGGGCAATGAAGTTTCTACATCTGACACTCGAGCCAAGTCTTGGCGACAGTCTAGCAAAATTTTTTGCCGTTTTTCCTTCTTTTTCATTCTTGAACCCTAGACCTAAAATATCACAACTTTCACTAAATGTACACTTCTCCTTGACTTTTCACAACATATCAACTTAGTTCTTTTTGTTTATGGATTTGCCGATTACAATAAATACCTAACACTTATGGATATGTTTTCATACTATAATGCATCTTATAAATATCACTGCAATTATCACATATTAAAGCACTACAATGTTCATTACTTGGGTTAATTGTATATTGACTTAACTTGTAAGTTGTATGTGGCCTCGTACAATTCATAAGATACATCTACCTTCCAATTTAGGAATATTCTAATTTTGTTTCCATTTCATGTATTATTAAATGTAATTACTTGAGGAAGACATGAATTACTCGTCTCTTTAATACCATGAGTTTTGAATCTTGCAATCATTTATGTACATAATGTGTTTGAGACAACTTTATTTCATAAAGTGTTTTAGAGAATTTCACTAACAAAGTCATTTATACTACACCCTGCATGTCCTTCATGTCAAAGTTATTGGTGGCATTTTCTTTGACTCACTCATAACATCCATATTAGTTCCTAATATGAGCACGTCATCCACATAGACATACTAGTACGTACAAATATCTTGATAATCTATCTTACTCATTTACGATGAATTCGTTTGTGATCATGACACTATCAAACTTTTTGAGTTATTGCTCATGAGATTGCTTCATTTTCCGTACAAGACTCGATAAGTTTACAAATTGTGTTTTTGTCCTTTTACTTTGAAGCCTTACAGTCAATTCTTGTAACTTGTTTAAATTACAATTTAAAAATTCAATCTTAACATCCATTTGATGTATATGAAAGTTATACAAGGTAACTCGTTCAGTTAAAGAATTTGAATGTTATTTATAAATTAACACATGATAATATACAATGCTAGGTCCTATAGGAGATATATATACTTTTATATTTAATGCAATCTTAATTGATATAGTCTACTGTGAATTAAATTATGTTGAATATGGTGGATTTTGGTCCTTGAGCCTTTCTATGAGATTTGTGAACCTTTTTTTTTTTTTTTTTTTTCTAAAAAAAATAGTTAATATTTAAAAGAATCCAAAATCATAACTGGTGTATGTTTTGAATAAGATCTAGTTGTAATTAAAGCAAAATAAGTAAATAATGAATCATCGTGGGTTTGATACTTTATTAATCATTATTTATTTACTCCTTCCACTTGTGGGATAAAAAATGGCAACAAATTTTAGCATCATTGCCGTGGACAATTTTATTTTATTTGACATTTAATTAATTTTTTCTTATTTAGCTGAACTTTTTTTTTTTTTTTTTTTTTGTCGATGACTGAAGAGAAGCAAGGGAATTGATGACAATGCTAGACGATAAACTCGAAATTGAGGAAGAAGACTTGCTTGTGGGAGAATTTATCTACGAAGTTGATGAAGAAGTAGAGATGGCAACGGGGCCCGCCCTACCTTGCTACTCCCCCACTTCGCCTCGCCACGAGTCCTACCCCACCTTAGATGGGGCGGGGCGCGAGCATGCCCTTATTTCTCGCCCCATTTATTTTTTCAATTAACTATTTTTTTGTAATTTGTAATTAATTTTTTTTCTAATCTTCACGGGACAGGATCTGGGCTGGGCATCCCCGTCCCGCCAACCCGTTGGGATGGATGTTTTTCGTCCCATCCAGTGCATGGCGGGTGCCATCTCTATGAAGAAGACATGCTTGTGGAAGAATTTACACAAGGTAATGAGCTATAATGACGAGATATGCAATTGTTGAATTGACGAGGACGACTTGGTGTAGGATTTTTCCCACCACAAATTGAAAGGATGACTTGCTTGTGAGAAATATGGAAATGATCTCTACCGGGCTTCCAACAACCATAAGAACATTATTGTACACCACTCCATCTCTATAGGGCTTCTAGGAAGCTTTCATAAGATAATGTCACTGCAACACAATGAAACACATACCAATCATTACAACAAGGAATTTGATGTGATCGTTCGAGATTTTGGATAATAGATGGTTATCCAACTCGAGAAACATCAATTAGAGAAGAAGATCATCTAGAGAAGGAGAAGTTATCCTAATGGAGCAAACTAAAAAATGACATTCAATGTATTTGGAACTATCAAGCAATCATCATATTCCAATGATTGCTTTAAAATTGATTTTGTTATTAAGGACAATGATGAAGTTTAAGTGTTACATTTTTTATATTGCAAATGTATGATATCATAACAAGCAGTATAGTGGACATTTGAGTCTGAATATCGTTCCCACGAAAACTCATATTTGATAAAAGAAAGTAAATAATTATGATGGCTGTGATTATTTTTCCTAACTACTTTTAACTTATTGAAAATATAAAAAAATTGCAAACAATGGTTGATTAGAGATTCAAATATGTGATAATTATTATGGCATAACAATTTCATCTATTGATCAATTCTTAATTCAAGATTCATAATCTAATGTATTGTTCGATTGAATTCTCCTATTGTATTCAATTTGTCCCTTCGAGTTCTCATTGAGCCTATTTATCTAATTAAATTCCATAGGTCTATGTGAATCAACTTTAGTTAAACGAAACCTTAGTTCTAAGAATTCATATTATGACCGTAATAATTAGTATAGGTATTTCTACACATTATACTAATTTATCGGGTTTTACTATATGGTCTAAATCTCAAACTTATATCTCGATTCGTAAGAGACTTACATAATCATCAAATTAGTGACCCATTAATTCAATGCATTAAACTCATAGTAAGACTAACACATAAATAAATAAATCACAAAAATCTGGAATAGAAGAATAAATGATCACAAGTCAACTACATTATTTACCCTACTATGAAAATTAGTTACTCATACTGTAAAAATAAAAACACCCAAAAGTGGAACGACATCACCGTATATTTGAATAAAGATGCAGAAATCTTTTTTTCCTTATTCCTTTTCCCGTTTCTTGTGTACATACCCTGGTAGACTGTTTTCTTGTATATATATATATATATAAGCAACATCAATCCCTTTTTCTCCCTTCCTTCCTGCGTGTGTTCTTCTCTCCTAGCCACCGTGTTTGTCTTGTCAAATAGAACTCCAATTTATTGTCTTTTTTTCTTTACTTCCCCTCTCTACCAGCAACCAGTTCCCTTTATTCTATCCTCCTAGCCACTCTTTTTGAATTTTCAACCTCTTCTTTTTTTTTTTTTCCCTCTACCCTTCTTTCTTCATTGAGATCCAATTAAAATTTTCAATACAAGTCCATTGGGGCCCATTTAACTCTAAACCATTTAATGTATTATTTCTCTTTAGGTTTCATATTTGGATTTTGCCATTTTTCTCCATTTTTGTATTTTTTTTTCCAATTCTTCGTTAAACATAAAGTTTTACCTACATATACAATATAACATAAATTAGGTATAATTTTATCTAAAAGACAATAAAATATCATGATTTAGGACATCGAATAAGTGTAGAAACTACACTTATCACACCCTCAAATTTGAATCTTTGTTTGTATTCAAACAAAACTAAAATCTAACAAACGCATAAACATGCAATGCTATCTAATGCTTATATTGGGATAAGGTAACTTTAAGTTTTGGCAATGACGCCCATCTCTCTCCCCCGGTAACAACCCTCGATCTACCGTTGCCACCTCTCTTGGTGGGGTTGTTCTGCCGTCATGCCTGGGCCGCCTGGCCATAGAAAAAAATTCTGCACCGTCCCATTTGAATAATCAGGTCTCCTCCCTCGTTGCTCCAATCTCATCTGCAGCTGGTGTATCTTCTTCTCTGATTCTCTGTGACCTCTTCTTTATTCTTGTGATGGATGTCACTGTCTCATTAAGATGGCCACAATGGAAGGAAGGGGAACATGTTGTGGTGTTTTCCCCACTTGAATTACAATGATCTAAAACAATGCTTCAATATGCTCTTATTGCAAAATTCTCAAAATCTCACCCTCGAATGCATGTTATTTGACATCATATTAGCACTAAATGGGAGTTATAAGTTGTTCCAATTGTTAGTTTGATTGATAGGCTCCATGTTCCGATTAAGCTTCAAAATGTAGATGGTTTATAAAAACCTGGACACATTGCACTCTATTGAAGGTTTTCTATTTTGGTTATTTAAATGGTCAAGAGATTTTAATGCAAAAAAGGAGTCCCTTGTCACTCTGATTTAGTTTAGATAGCCTCCACATTCATTAAATTTCTACATACCTTCTTATCTGCTAGCTATTGTGAGACCACTTGGTAAATATTTGGACATAGACTTTTCAACAATCACTTTTACAAGACTCAGTTATGCTAGAGTATGCGCAGAAATTGATCTTTTGGTTGCAAGGGATGATGTCATCTGGATTGGCTCAGATAATGGTGAAGGGTTCTGGCTAGAGGTGGTATATGAGAGATCTCCTAAGTACTATGTTCATTGCCAACTACATGGTCATGAGAAGGTTGATCGTAATTGATTGAACAAATGACATTATAATGTGTTAGGCCCTAAGCAAAAAGGTGCTATAAAGAGTACCTTTGTTCCACCTGATAATACGAGTGATTTGAAAGTGGATACTCTAGCAGAAGGGGAAAAGGACTAGAGTTTGAAAGCTACAAATGAGAATGGAAAAGATGTTATAGTTGTAGTGAGTCTAAATATTGAGTTCATGCATATGTCAATATTGAAAATTTGACTCCTAGTCCCATGAGATAGGGGTTTGTTGCGAATGATATCCAAAGTGGTTGTTAAACGTTTGATTTTGACTTTACCTAAATTAATCTATATGAATCAATGTGGCTTTGTTATTTGTAGGCTGATATCTGAAAATGCTGCACTAACTCAGGAGTTAGTTCATAATCTGAATAAGCATTCCTGAGCTGCCAATGTGATAATGAAAGTAGGAATGACAAATGCTTTTGATGGGGTCTCCTGGGACTACTTATTAGAAGTGTTGAGGGTGTTTGGATTTGCAGATTCTTGGATATCTCTGATTAACAATGCTATCACTTTGCCACGGTTTTCAGTTAAAATTAATGGTGCATTAGCTAGTTTTTTCACTCCCTCTCGTGGACTTAGACAAGGCGACTCATTATCACCGTTGTTATTTATTCTCAGTGAAGAGCCACTTAGTAGGGGTCTAACGAAGCTTCTTGCAGAGGGCAGAACAGGTCGTTATTAGATTCCTTCTATATGTTCTCTTGGTGTTTACTAACAGCACTTGACGTAGCCTTAATAATTTAATGGGATTTTTTCGACGTTATAAAGTTGTATCTGGGCAGTTAATTAATGTAGCCAAGAGTTCTTTTATAGCCCACAAAATGAGTTGCAACTTCTAGAAAATGTATCATTGCATCTACAACAGGTTTCAAAGAAAATTCTCTCCCTTTTACTTATCTCGGATTAACTCTACATTATGGCAAACCCGTTCTTCAATGTTCACCCCCGTGCTTGATAAAATCAGGAAAACAATTAGCGTGATGGAAAGGAAAGCTTCTATCCATGAGTGGGAAGCTCACTTTAATCAAGTCAGTCTTAATCTCCATTGCTATCTATTTATTTTTTGTGGTCGCACCTCCCATAAAAGTCGTTAAAGGGATTTATTCTCTTGTTGCCAACCTTTTTTTAGGAAGAATCAGAAGAGGGTATTAAACGTCACTTTCTTGGAAAAACATTTTTTTTCCACAAAAGGAATGAGGTTTGGGAATTCGTAGTCTTTTTGATGTGATCCAGTTGCTTCAGTGCAAATAGCATGGCGAATAATTACATCTCACTCACTATGGGCAGATTTTATACGACAAAAGTATCTCAATCATCCTCTAGACTTGGCCAATTTTTGTACAAGTATTAATGATTCACCTTTTTGGAAACATATTTTACAACTTTTTCGATTCATTTTAGAGCATAGAAGATGGATTATCCACGATGGTAGTTCACTATTTTGGTATGATAATTGGAGGGGATCGGGTACTTTGGCTTCACTTGGTTGGAAATCAACACCCCAGATTTAAAACTTCATAAAGTAGTTTTAAATGGCAAATGAAACTTGGATAAGCTTTTTTCTTTGGGTGGCTCGCCTGTAGTGGAGGAAATTCAATGTTCCCAATTCCCGCTTTGCAGTAGTATAGATGAATTAATTTGGTGCCCTTGTAGCAACAATTTATTTTCTACTAGCTCAGCTTGGTCTCTTTCTAGAAATACTAGACCTTCTTCTCTGCTAAATAAGATTATGAAGGAAGTCAAAATCGATGTCACACATTCAAAAACTTAAGAGTCAAACTTCGAAGCAAGATCAATGACTTGATTTCTTAGATAAAGTGTAAAGATACTAACATTTTGATATTTGGTAATGAATGCTTAAACTCAAAATCCTTCTTTGTATTAAAAATAATTTTGTGCATTAAAAATCATTCTAATCTAATGATTTGATCAAATATAAAAATTACTTTTAAAAATTATATTTGGACTTGAAACATATTTTTTTTTATCTTGAAAAGATAGCTAAAAATACTTTCTAAAAATCCATGCCTTTTAAAACATTCGAATCAAAACAAATGAGGCCAAAACGTAAAAAGAGGCGGTCGACCGAATGAGTTATTCAAACTCCTAGATTTTTTTGACGTTTTGAACTCTATTAAAGGAATGGTATGGAAATTGTGGAACCATCACCTTGTATGTGAGAACTTCACATAGTCGTACTAGACTCATGCAAATTTTATTTTAAATGAATCTCTTCGAAAGTTTTTTAAATTCTACAAAAGTCTATACAGTTTCAAAATGAAAGTCTATAATAGTTACATCCATAATTCCATACAAATATGTAGAAGTTCACGAAATCTACAGAAGTCATCACTTACAAAAAGTCAATAAATTTTTTCAAAAGTCCCAATTGAATACACCCCCTAAAATTCATTGGGAAAATGATACAAATTGGAGTTTTCAAGAAAGATTGAAATTTTTACAAGTAAAAGGGCCGACTTGATGATTTTTGGATGATAATATAAAGGAAAAAGTAGATTTTTAGTAACTTAAAAGGGAAATATGCTATAAAAAGTGTGAATTTCGGAAGAATATATATACTTTCACTAGGAAGGCAATTTTTCATGAAAGTAAATTGGAAATTTACCTCCAAGAAAAACTCATAGAGTTCATTACGGGGTTTTTGGTTTGGGGTGGGGGGAGGGGGATGGAATTGGGGAAGAAGATGAAGTTTTGAGGGTAGAGTGGGGGTCGGATAGGGGAAGAAGATGAAGTTTTAAATGTTTAGGAAAGCAAGTGGTAAAAATAAAAAGTTCGGATATTATGTGCAAAAAAATGAAAAGTTTAAAACCACAACTACAATTATTATTTTTGGGCACTCTTTAAGTGGATTTAACGACTCTAATAATGAACTTGGATGGTAGGAGGGTCTTTCACATGCAAAAGATCATCTAGGGGTGTTTGTGGCTAATCCGAAAAGATATGGGGTATTTCGCAATGGAGGCAAAAGTCGAGGAAGTTTTGCGCCAATTCCCCTTTAAAAGTTGAATTGAGCTTTTGAACATACATTGGTGTCTAAGATGAATTCAATATTTTTTATTTTATTTATTTATTTGAATTGACGAAATCATATAAATTGGAGGTTTATCTTCAGCTCATGACCAAGGGATTTACTTTGCATTCCAATACTAAAATGAAGGTTAAGAACAGAAGTCGTTAGCTCCATTCCGAAGAGGAGTAGATGTTGAGTTTTGTGCCAAATAACCTTCGGTGGGCGATGATAAGTAAATTTTTGTGCACTTATTTGGGTCCATATTACTATGATTTTGTGTCGTTTTATTATCGCATTTTACTTAGGTTATTTTTATCTTATTTCAGTTTTAGACCCGTTTCTAAGCAATTGGAAAAGAAAGAAGAATAAATTGGCCAATTGATGGAATTTTGGGGACTAATATGCATTTGAGTAAAAGTTGGAGCACTAAAATTGAAGTAATTTGATGTGGAGGACCAAGATGGAAGAAAGAATGAAGAAAAACACTGAAAGGAAAATTCGTGGAATTTTATAACTGGCAGCCGCCCATTTATATTGGTTGGGCGGCCGCCCGACCCTAGACTTCACTAACATGAACCAATTTTTATGCTTGGATGGCCGTCCCATTTTCTACTGGGCGCCAGCCCAGACCAAGTCGAGAAAATTCTGTTTCCTTCAGAATTTAATTCTAACATGGAAACTTCCGTTTGAGCTATGATATGCATGAATTTTGGAAATCTTTTGAAACTTTGTATAGGGATATAAATACCAACTCTCAAAAAATAATTAGGGGGTGGAGATTAATTGCAAAAGGAGGCAAAGAACACATCAAGATCAAATCCAATAAGTTCAAGATTGAATTCAAGAATATTCAGGTGATGAAAAACATTTATATCTTTTTCTTTATTCTTCACAACATGTTAGGCTAGATTTCATTGTGTTAGGAGAACGATGAACCATTTAATATGAGTCTTTAATTTTTAGTTTCATAAATTTGACATTAAAAAAACGTTTTTTAATATTGAATGATTTATTTGATTTCATTTTCTCCACAATTATTGTGCACGTACGGTAGTTGTATGAATGTGGTGACTTATTTTATGCATTCAAAAGAAGGAAAATAGGTTCGATATATATAAAATGTCAAAGGGTCCGATAGGGGATAGAAATATACTACTATGCCTTATGTTGGAGATTGTGGATTAGGGATACTGAGACCTAATGATTATTTTTGGGTTGTGTAATTTGAGTTATTGTGATTATTTGAAACAGTGGAGAAAAAAGTTTCTTACAAGTCCATTTTAATTCTTGGTTCAAATTTTAACAAGTTGATATTTATTTAGTAATTGCAATTTGGATTGGGATTTTTAGTTTCCTACCAGATTTTTATTTTTAAATAGTTTCTTCAAGTTCGGAAGACCGAGAGTTTTTCCCTTCTTAGAGATTTACTTATCTTATATCAATTGTTGCTTTACACTTTGCGCTTGATGAATTTTGTGATCTAAAGTTGTATAAACAGTCAAATCTGAAGTTTGATTCCAATTAATTCAAGCACAACTATATTACTTTCATGAATTATCATCATATATAGTAAACCACCAAGTAATCTATAAAACTAAAGCAAAAATACAAAAGTTTTATTGCAGTTTTGACATCATCTATAACTGTGTGAACGCATGGGCGGACTCAGGGTAGGGCCTAGTGGGGCACGTGCCCCACTAACTTGAGAATTTTATTTATTTATTTATTTTTTTTAAAATAAAGTCATGTTTGGTATTGATTGAAATATAAATTTTAATCTAAATCAAAGTTAACAATTAATTTTATTAACATATATCATGGAATCTTTAAATATATAACTTTTATCAAAATTTACTAAAAATTTGACTTTAATCTCCACCAAACAGGGGCAAAATCACAATAAATTTGAAAGCTAATTTTAAAAATTCTCCGACGATCATAGGCTAATCGATTTTACAAATTGTTTATATCATTTCAAAACTTATTTCGAGAACTATATTATGGACATATCGAATAGTCTAAACAGATATCGAAAATAGTTAAAAATACGTTAAACGTGAGTTTTGAAGAAAGACGTCCAACTCGAATATTTTTTTAAAAAAATTCAATTATTTCATTAATATTTATTATTTTTATGATACAAATTTTTTAATGTAATTTTCATCATTTTATTAGAAAATTTTATATGGAATATGACAAAAAAATTTGAATTTTTTACATTCGAAAAAGTCTTATTCTATGTAAATGGTCGGATGCAAAATTACATGAATATGAGTTTTTTGGACGTAAATTTTCGATTGTATAATTTTCCCCAACTTTTTTTCGAGTTTAGTTGTGCCCCCCTAAGTTTCAAGTCCTGCGTCCACCCCTGTGAACGTATCATAAAGAGTACATAATTTCTCAACAATTAAAGAAAATAATTCTTAAAATATATTTATTTTGCTACATCCAATAAATATTGACAGAAGTGTGCGGGGCTTTGATATCGTGCCATGTTATCAGAATTAATCTCTCACGATTGCCATGCGGTTGTAGCTTGTACCAGCACCTAGCTCCATGGCATGCACCATGTAAGAGAACAAAATGCCTTTGTATCTTTTCTTCCATTCTTTTGCTTAACTTGTATATATCTCATCCAGACATATATCTGTATATATAGAGACGTGTTGTAGTCAGAGAAAGAGAGAATTGATGAAAACGTGAACAAAAACAATTGTAGAAAGGACCAGAGTTAAAAGAGAATTAACTTTGAAATTGAAATGAGAATAGGTGTCAATTAATCTGAAAAATAATTATGGGAAAGAAGGACCACGTAAAAGAGAATTGTGTAAAACGTATGGGTTCATGAATCAGGAAAGAAAGAAAAATCATCCACTACAAGAAATTTATACATTTTGGAAGAAAAATTGAGATTTGTAGGTAGAGTTCACCTTTCCCAACAAAAAGATGTTTCTTACGGTTACGATTTGCTTCAAAACTTTCAAGAGTGAGAGGACTTGTGCCCACAAAAGTAGTATTTGTTTTTTAACAAAAATTTTAATAGGCAAGATATATTTTTTGATGACAAAAATATTTAACCTCTTTGTAGGCTAATAATTAGTGAGAAAATTTTCTATTTTTCTTCGTATTTTTACTCCCTACAAAATGTATATTTGAAGTGCAAAGTGCAGAGAGAGAGAGAGAGAGAGAGAGAGAGAGAGAGAGAGAGAGAGAGAGAGAGAGAGAGAGAGAGAAAATTACTCCCTGCAAGATATGGAAGTTGCTTGTTGAGCAGAATAGAATTACCCTCCTTAATTAAAGCTAATGTCTCGTACTACTTAAGATTTCTTTTCTTGGACAACGTCTCCTTCGAGAAGTTGGTATAATTGAGAATATTTGCTAAAGCACCAACGAATGGGAAATTAATATAAAACTTCTTGAAGAACTCCAAAAAATTTACATGTTATTTATTAATCTTATACTTCTACAATCTTTTAGAAAAACGCTTTGAGTTTACTTGGTACTTAGCCTTCTTGACGCTGGACAAAATAGTGATTATTCTGCAGGCTGGAATCAATTGACAAATACATGGAACAATGCAAGAGAAACACCAACATAAACTATAAAATTCTTTATTATTCAACAATTGAATGAAAATAATCCACAAGCCGGGTTATATAACTAAATATTCGAAATTAGCAGAATTTTACCAAAAAAGGTAAATTCTAATATTCATGTAAAAATAAAATACTTAATAAGAAAAATAATATCTCCAAAATCCGGCTCAAATCGTGCTCTTATTCTATGTCAAAAAGGCAACCGAAACATTACTATAAATGACAAAAAATAACTTAAATTGATGATTCGAAAAGGAAAACAGCTGAATTTGGGTTCAAAATCGATGCTCACAGTGCAAAGCTCGATGACTACATTGTTCGCGCCAAAAAGACCTTTTCAGATTGGGGTAATGGGCGTGATTCTGACAACCGTAACAAAGGTTATGGCCAAAATACCGAAACATGCCCGAAGATGGCCCAAATTAGGAAATATCCAATTATTTGCCAATTTTACGTTGAGCTGCCAACTCATGATATCTCAACGCCATTAACATACTATCAGACAGCTTGGCCTCGTCTGACTCAGATCCTTTTGCATCACTTCTACATCTGTGTGCTATCTTTCTGATAAACTTCCTTGGTCGATTCAGGTTGTTCTTCAATTACTTCACAAATCAATGCTTGTTTGTCCTTTTGATTGACCTTTTCACATAGGTTAATGGTAGTTGTATCCTATTTCTCGTAATTATGGCTTGTTTTCTCTTTTCATCTATATATTTTCGTAGAATTTGATGGAACAAAATTGGAAGTATATATATGCTTTAACTAGAATAGTTGCTTTAGTCTATGGACATCGAGAGTCTTATTTTTGTAAAGGTAAATGGCATACACCTGTAGATTATTTATAGTATTGCTAGGCAATATATCATATGGTCTCTCTAACAATTACAAGTCAATTTGAGTGTCTAATTTCTTGATAGAGGCCCGCTGAATTTTATAATTTATGTCAACGTGATGAATTATTTTATTGGTCTTTTCCACACAATACTAAAATATCTTCCCAAACTTTGTCTTCTCCTGCTAAGGATTAGTTGAATACCACTATTTTGATCTTTCAACCACCTGAAATTGGAGTTCTGCTTCCATCCTAGATTGTATGTTTGAATTATGGATTTTTACTATGGGCGTGTATTATTCTATATGAAAGTCACCTGTTCATTTGGAGTTTCCAATAACAAGCAATCCTAAGTGTTAATATTTGTGTGTGATCCGAATTCCTTGTTTGAAGTATTGAAGAATTTTAATTGAAGTTCACGTTAAGAAGAATTCAGTTTGAAATGCTATTAGAATCCTATGTCAAGTGGTATCAGAGTGCTGGTTCAGCAGCTTCGCAAGAGCACGTGGTTTGATTTGTTCGAGATTTTTGTTCGTGTTGGCTTTCATGAAGTATGACATTTCGCTTTTGGATCGGAGAACTAGATTTTTGCTATTGGCAAGTTAAGATGCATGTAGTTTGCAGTACTCGCACAATTGGATTTCGATGATATGTTGCTGGGAATTGACAAGATGCCCGCAACTTTGACTGCGGAGGAGAAATCATGGAAGGATAAAAATGCAGTTTCTCATATTCATATTCATCTATTAAATACTATTCTTCAGGACATTTTGAAGGAGGTTTCAGCAGCTGCTCTATGGTTGAAGTTGGAGCAATTGTACATAACTAAAAGTCTGACAAGCAAGTTAAACATCAAGCATTGTTTATACTCTCATCGAATGGAAGAAGGGTGATCATTGGAAGATTACCATTTGTATTTAAAGAGATCGTTGTTGATTTGGAAACTTTAAAAGTAGAGTATTATGAAAAAGATCTGGCCTTGATCCTATTGTGTTCGTTGCACGCTTCGTTTTCTTGATTTAGAGACACGATCTTATATTGTCATGATACTCTCACTATAGAGGAGGTGTATGATGCTTTGTATTCAAAAGAAAAGATGAAACATCTGATTTCAGAGGCCCAAGATAGACAAGGCTTGATTGATGATGGTTGTTCTGAAAGGGGCAGATCGAAACTCATATTTGCAACTATTTGCAAGAAGGGGGCACACGAAGAATGATTGCTACAAATTGCAGAATAAAGAAATGATGGCTGCAAGTAGGAATGGGAAGCAATCAAATACTTCAGGTGAAGCAGACCTTGCGAAGAACATTGATGGAGATTATGGGAAACAACGCAGCTTGTCAGATTGTTGGAATTAGTACGGTCAGATTGAAGCTATTGGATGGGATAATTAAAATACTTGGCTAGGTTCACATGTTTCGAATTTGAAGAAGAATCTCATCTCGTTGTCTATTCTTGATTCAAAGGATTATGAGTTTTTTTGGTGGATGTGAAATTTTGAAGGTTTGTAAGGGTGCACATGTTGTATTGGAAGGAAAGAAAATGTATCAATTATACATCTTGCAGGGTCGTGTAGAATCTAGAAGAGTCAATCAACACAAGTTCAGTACCGTGGTAGACATTCAGTTTGGTACAATATCTTTAGAAGCTCAAAAATGAACGAATTTGAAGAATACTAGTCAGTTGAGTTCAAGAGATATAGATAATGCCGCTTTGCCACCATGACCTGCGGTGCTATTGTATTCATTGCTAGGGGCGGACTCAGTGGAAAAATGTATGTGGATGCTGATTTTGTTGAGCATGTTTTAAATGGAGTAGAAGATGTACAATCTAGCCAGTGGCGTTCTTTAAAAGCATTTGGGTTCGAATGTACTTTGGGGCGTGTTACATCCCATTTTGGTTAATTATAAAATCACTATGATTTTTGGGAATCATTAATTTTTGGTTATTGTTGAAGAAGTCAGTTCATTCCTTGGTGGAATTTGTGTAAACGCGAATTCTGTTAGAATTTGAGTGTGACCCCGAATTCCTTGTTTGAAGTATTGAAGAATTTTAATTGAAGTGCACGTTAAGAAGAATTCGGTTTAGAATGCTACCGAAGTCCTATGTCAAATTGAAATTCTATTTTGAAATCTCGTTGGGAGTTAGAAATTGGTATAAGATTTGAAGAAGAGTTCGAAATGGAGAAAACAATTTGGGGAAAAGATATTTTGTTTCAGGTAGAACGCTGGCGCGGGGGTGCCTATGGACTCATGGTGCCCACCTGACTTGTTTCGAGTTTTTCACGTTTTTCTCTCATTTATCACTTTGGACTCAATTTTTGGGTATCCTAATTCATCAATAACTCTACTAAGAGAGTTTTGACGTCCCCTACACATTTCCTATAAATATTAGGTTCTTTTATACATTTAGTTTCATCTTGTCTATTTAAGATAGTGAAAAATACTTATTACAAAATAACATTGCAAAATCAATACGGGTAGTGATACTGGCATGACTCAGAATCCAACTATTCTAATGCCCCATCCTTGGCACATCTGCAGAAATATTGAATATGAGCATTTGGGGTTTCACATGCCTTTCCATGAATAGGTTGATTAGATTTGCCTTAAGTTGAGAATCATTTCGCTCAATGTCCGGATATACAAAGCTTGAGCCATCAAGAGCTATTTCTAGAGTCAAGAAATATACAACTAAAAAATCTCCTTAAATCAATTTCCACTTCATCGTCGTTGAATTGTTGAGTTGCAAATCAAGCAACTTCTATCGCAACTTCTCTGACAACATCTTGTATAGCGGGCAATCGAACCTTTTCGTCTACAAAAGTGATTTATTGTTTTCATTGTGTTATTTGTGTCTTCTTGTGAAAGTACATTCAATTTGAGAGTAAAATGATTCAAAATCATCACCTTATTATGTGAGCATATAACAAACATCTTTTTCCTATAATGAGAAAAATAAACACAAATAAAGCAAATGCAAGAAGTAATCCAAACCAATATTAAATAAAATATAGTCCCCGATAGTGACACCAAAAACTTATTATGGTATAATCGCAAGTGCATGAATTTAATCAAACAAATGTGTTTTCTTTGGGTCGAGGATTAACTATTCAATACGATGGCTAAAGCATTGAAAATCCCGATTTTACTGAAGTTATCTCCTTTTATCTTGCCTCTCAAGTTCAATTTCTAAAACTGTAAATGGTCGAAATCACTAATTAAATTAATTCCCTCTCTCGATCCCAAAACAATCATATCTAACTGAGTTAACTTCGTTGGAGAGGGGAAGTCGGACTCGACAGTTTGCGACTTCAATTTGGGCAGGTAGATGTAAGTTTTCAATTTATCAAATGTTTTGGGGTTAAATGACATGTGCTTACCGAATGAAAGTATGAAATTAGAAATTGAAGAATAAAAACTTAAAAAGGTCTAGATCTCCGGTTAACAATGAAATTAATACTTGAGCCAGAAAATGAAAATAAAAAATTGAATTTAGAAATTTGGTTGGGATGGGATAGCTAGGAATAGACTTGGCTTGTGAGTTGGAGTATTAATAACTAAATTAGTTAATTGCTAATTTGTTTAGAAAAAATTAAAAAAATTAAATATAAAAAATTGAAAAAATTATTTTGATTCGAATCTTATTCAGTTCTTCGGTTCTTGGTCCAGAATCGAGAACCAAACAAAATTCATCGATTTTCGATTTAAATACCCGTTCTGGTATTTAACTTGTGAAAAATTGCTCGATTCGGGTTCGGTTCGAGGGTTTTGTCTACCCCTAATTTCAAAGCACGAAGAATAGAATCAAAAATCCATATATTAAACATTGAAATATTAGAATGAAAATTGAAATTAAAGGTTCAAAACTAGGTTACGTCCTTTATCCCAATTTGTAGAAGTCGATGTTGGAATTTATGATTTCTGGATTTCAAAATTTGAGTCTTTAACTTCCTATCCTAAAGTTCGTCTCATATTGTGAAAGATGAATTGATCTTGTAACTAGGATAGTTGCTTAAAGGACGTGCATCGGTGGCTAAGATGAATTCAAAATCTTTTAATTTTTTTTTTTTTTAAATTGGCGATAGCATATAAAGTTGGTTTTATCTTTGCTCACGACCAAGGGTTTTGATTTCATTCGAATAAAAGTCTTCGACTCCATTCCAAAAGGTAGAGGAGAAAAATAATTAGGGATGGATTTTCTCTTAACACCATTTTAATTGTTGGTTCAAATTTCAACAAGTGGGTAGTTAATTAGTAATTGCAATTTGGATTGGGATTTTCAGTTTCCTTGTAGATTTTTTTCTTTAAAAAAAAAAAAAAGAGAGAAAAAAATCCAAGTTTTGAAGCACGTTAGTTTTTCCCTTGTTGGGGGTTGTGTTTCTCTAAATTGGATTTGTGTTAATTCACTGTTGCTTTACACTGTATTTGCAAAAATATGCAATCTATAAACATATATACAAATAAACAAATTGGAAGTTTGATTCTAATTAATTCATGCACATCCATATTAATTTCTTGAATTATATATATATATATATATATATATATATATATATATATATATATATATATATATGCGAAATCGTTGATCAAATTCCCAATCAAAAACTCAAAGAAAAATTCAATATTCTTCTAACTTCCTGATCTTCTCAAGACGATAGTGCTTTCAAAATGCAAGATGTAATGAAACGCTTTCAAAAGGAAACCGTTTCAAAAGTCTCTTTTTTCCGATTTGAAAAAAGAAGTTAATTATATGAAATCTCAAATTTCTAGTCTCAAAAAACAGATGAGAGATGTTCAACTCAATGTTGCTCATCTTCAAGTTAAAAATTTTGAAAAAATTCAATCTTCTTCATCCTCCTCTGAGAATGATACTTCTCATGCTTATCACTCTAATCCTGAATCTTAATCTAGTTCTAAAAATTAAAGCAAAAATTTAAAAAAAAAAAGTACTTTATTTCACTTTTGACAACATTTATTACTGTATTTTAACGTTCTACTTGAACGTTTTTGATAGTGTTTAAATGACCACTAGTGTCATAAAAGAGTACATTATTTTTCGACAATTAGAGAAAACACTTTAAACTTATTCATTTTGCTATTTCCAATATATATTGGCAGAGGGTGTTGGGCTTTGAATTCATTGCCATGTGGTCAGAGTCTATCTCTTTCACTATTGCCACTCCAGTATTATTGATTTCCCAGCGCTGGAACTCTTGTGTCACGGTTAAATCTTTGCCGGTTATGATGAAAGCACGCTTTACTGATCCAAACTTTTCATTGGAAAATGGGCTCCTATTAGACAAGTCTTGCATAAAAAATGAGGTTGGCCTCACTAATGAGTTTGCTAATGCAACGTCCTGCCATAATGAATCAAAAACACTTGTTAGTCAATTTATAGCAGTGTTTCATTTCGACCACTCAATTTTCCTTTGCTCTAATTAAGTCATTAAAATTTTATTTGTTAATTTAATGGAAACGTTAACCTGAAAATTCTGATAGTGCACTGTTATTATTATCACGTTGGAACTAGTCTGGGTATAATGTAAAAATAGGAAAAATGGTATTCGTTTGAAAAATAAAGATTCTTTTAGTTCTCCTTAGCTGTTTTCATTTTTTAATCTCTTTTTATCATTGGTTCCATTCTATATATTGTTACCTCAGGTGGGGAGAGATAATATAGTCTGGTTTTTATGTACTGCGGACCAAAGAGTATTGATGTGAGATTATCTTCGGGTCTACCAAATGACGCGAATTGAGTGTCCAAAAAATTCTCCAGCGGGGTCCGTGCAAAGTACTGCCAAACAAGTTAATTAAAGCAAATAAAAAAGTGAAAATTATTAAAATAGTCTAATTCAGGGGTAATAAGCTATTCCTAAGTGTATTCACAATTTTACCTCTTCCAGAACATAGGATGGCCTATGTACAGTATCAGGCATTAAAGCCGCAATAAAAATAGCCACAGAAATCTTTTCAGGGTATTTCTCCATTGCAAAAGCCAAGTTTATGCCACCAAGACTATGTCCAACTAGAACTACCTTTTCGTCTGCTGGAATCGACTCCATTACCTTAAACAACGGCGCTGTATAGTCTGGAAATGTGCGAAGCTCATCTAGGCTTTTCGGGTTGATGCCGGAGGCTGAGAGATCAAATGCTGTGACGCGGTGACCGGCCGCCTCCAGCAGCGATTGTAGCTTGTACCAGCTCCAAGCTCCAAGGCATGCACCATGTACGAGAACAAAATGGTTTTTTTGATTTTCCTCCATTTGTTTTGCTTCAAGAATGCTGCGTGCACATAAGACACACATACAGAATTGCAACAGAAAACACAAACAGGTGGGGCTCATTTTTCCTTTTTGCAATGTTTTACTCATTTCTGTGCAAATGGAAAATTTGGTTTTGCTTAGTTAGTATATATCATATCCAGATACATCTGTATATATAGAGAAATGTGTGGGAGTCAGAGAAAGGGAGAATTGATAAAATGTGACGTGTACGAAAAGTAAATGAGAGTAGGATTCATGAATAATCATGTTCATGCAATGTCAACTTTTTGTGAATGACGTGGAATATCTTATCAAACTCCACGTATCTTATAAAACTCCACTTATTTCTAAAACAAATAATTAATTTTATTTAAGATATGTTCTTTCTATTAGGAAATTGATTAGTACAATAAATTGAAGAAAACAAAGAATTAGATGAAAATTTTATTTCTTGCTTACGATTTCAAATTTTCTTGAGGCATATTTTATAGTACTCTTCTTGATCGGATTATCAAAGAACTTGAAAGCCGGAAGATTTCAATTTATGAAAAACTTGAAAATTATTTAGGAGAGAAGAATTTCGAAATCGAATAAACTTGTTTGGGATACAAAATATTAAATGAAGCGAGTTCAATTTATAGATTCCATGCATTTATCTTTCCACACCAGAAATGTCTAATTCTCATGTCTCTAATGGTAATTCATATAGGAGAACAAAAATGAGATATTAGAATTTCTCTTTCTTGTACTAGCAAAATTATAATAATTGTGAAATGTGATGGGTTTCCACAAATCCTAACTACTTATTAATAGGTGTTTAATTGGACCGAACCTACCTATTACACATAAGTCAACCCAATATTTAATTAATATAATTAATTAAACTTGGCCCGCTAATTAAGTAGCTTAAATCTATTAATAAACAATCCAGTCTTGTGAATTAATTAATTCATAATATCATTCTTTTAGCCATTTCTTTTGCGTGTGACCATTATGTTTCAATTTACGATGTCGAATAGTTGAAATTATTATTTTGATCTAATTAAAATAAGATAAATTAAAACTCTCCGTTTAATTTATCATCAATTCACCTTAATTAATTATTTACATTCAATGTCCCAAATTGACATCTAGTAATGTGTCATGACAATATATATGATGAAAAATGTCACGTGATGTGGCAAAATTAAACTTTTTCATTTATCGTGTAATCCATTAATCAGTATGATTCTATCAATTGTGAGATATGAAAGTATGTCAATCTCGATTATTGATAATATTTTTCATCCCTCTTAAATCAGTAATAGTCGAAACACTTCTCGACTTATGAACTCACTTTGGCGAAGGATTTCGTTATCAACTCAAATATAGATCATAGACTCTTACTATCTAAGAGTGATGGATACTTTATTGATCATTGACAACGTTCATTCACATATTATTGACATATCCGAACAATGTTGTATTAGTTACTTTTGCAAAATAATATTTAATAACATCAAAATATGACCATCCAGTGTTTTGTTCACTTAACAAAATATTCATGCGTCGATTTAAATGTCGCTATATTTTAAGTTGTGAGATCAACTACTTACTTCATAAATGAGAAATGTCACACATAATAGTCTATCCATAATAATGATGCGTATCTTGTTATTACTTACGATCGTAGATAATTTAAGATTCAGTCATATGTAACTCGTATTTTACAATTACAATTCCTTTTGGTTAACAACTTACTAAAACTTAAATCTACAGACTCTATTAATTTAATTTATCAAAGTAATAATTCATTTAAATAATAAATATGTCATAAATAGAATTGCTTTAAAAGTATTAAATACCCATTTCTCATGACTTTTGCTTCTTGTAGAAGAGCTTTTGACAGAAACTACCTTAATTTTTGTTTAGAAACTAATTTTTAAAAGCAATTGTAATTCCAATGCGCTTTTAGACTAAGTCACATTGGAACAATTTTCTTTAAAAGTTCTTCTAACAACCACCAAAAGCACTTCATAAAACTAGCCAAACGGGTCCAAAAGCAATTTTTAGGTCTCAAAAACTCCTTTTAGTTTTTGAACAGCATACCAAACATGCCATAAGTGTTTACATTCAATATCGATTTTAGTTAGGGTACAACGCTTACACAACCAACACATGTTTTGCTAAGAAATTTATAAAAACTTGAGCCAAAGTCAATAATTAATTTTAATTATACATTTTGCGAAATTCACAACTTTTATAAACCTTTATGAAGATCTACTAATATTTTATTTTTAACGAAACCAAACAATGTCTTTGTGTGCTTAAGATTAGTTTACACATATAAACACTAAAGCAGTAAAAGCGAAGAAAATGATTGTAGTAAATGAGATATTCTTGAAATCTCAGCACGCTTACAAAAATAGACAGTGAGCTAAGTGGGTGAGTGCGTGGTAGGAGAGGGGTATGGACAAAAGAGGTGCTTTACTTTTAGTGTATATAATGGAAATTCCGAATCTTTTTCAATAGAGGGATTCATTGCCCTGACTCATTTGTCACTAGGAAATGTAGTTCTTATGTAAGTATCGATATAATTAAAGTTTGCTTCCATAGACTAGTAGTTTTTTTTAATATGTGAAGCATACTGCATACATATATTATACATACATATTCAGGGGTTTCAGTTGCTTCACACACATTTCATGTTCTCTCCTCTCTTGTCTTGACCAACTCATTATATGTGTTTTAATATACTTTGGTGGTGGTGCGATGCTTAAAATAGATGGGTTTGTGTTTTTTTTGTGACTTTGGTGTCGATTTTGGTGGCATCATTGCATCGTATAGCCATAGGTTCTGGAAGGGATGATAGACCAAACCCTTGGAATCCTTTAATCCAATCGTTGGTGGAGGGCGTGAAATGGAAGATTGGGAGGAGGGCGTGAAATGGAAGATTGGGAGTAGGGTGGGTCAATAATGTTGAAGGAGACTACTTCTCCAATTTTTAGTTATATTTTAAGTGATTTGCAAAAATTTCATTGCTCAAAAAAGGCGTGTGCAGTGCATGAGAACATGTAACGGCCATTTTTTTATGGCAATACTGGAAATGACAACTCTTGCAAAGGAAACATTGATTTAGGGATGTTGTTGTGAAAATTGAAAGGATAGGTCTCGAGTCCATAGAAACCACGGACCAAAAGTGCAAAAAGACAAACAAATCCACCCTCTAAGCTGGGGGGTTGGATTTGGCTAAAACATAGGACACCATAGGTTAGGAACAAATAGTAGCGGAGTCAACATTTTTATTTGGGGAGCTATAGTGATAGTGGACACTTAAGTAGTTGACGGTCGGTAGCACAGTGATAGTTGACAAAGATAGTGACATAAAAATAATTAAAAATTACATATTTTGTAAATAATCAACTTTTGATCAACCATAAAAAAATTAAAAATAAGATTGTGTTCTGTCAGCACTAATTAGCAAAAGAGAGTGGCATATAAATAAAGAAATAAAACTACAATTTTGTTAATGAACTTTGGTAAAAAAAAATATAAAGTGATCACTGTTTGATTAACAGTACATAGAAAGGCCAATACGATAGATTTGTCAACTTTAGCTATCAAATAATTAGGTAGTATATTTAACGTTAGGAAATTTAACATTAAAGGTAATGAAACTATGTCAAAAATCTGGAGTATGAAAATGAAACTAAAGGGTTGGACTAAAAATCGGATTTTAAAGGTTAAGATAAATTTAAATGTTAGGAAGGATAAGGACTAATCGCAACAGTTTCCAAAAAGAACAGGAAAAATTGATTGCGGTTGCCCACTGGAATTTGAAACTACAAATGGCAATGAGCGTTTCCCAATCCATTCCAAAGAACTGAATCATATCCTTGTACTAGTCTTTGACATGTGCGTTGCATGAATTTTGTATTTGTTGTGTTTTTATTAGTTTAGAAATTGTAGATATTCAAAAAAAAAGTAGTGCAGAAATTATAGGTGTGGAAGGGATGATAGACCAAACCCTTGGAATCCTATAATCCGATTGTTGGTGGAGGGCGTGAAATGGAAGATTGGGAGTAGGGTGGGTCAATAATGTTGAAGAAGACTACTTCTCCAATTTTTAGTTATATTTTAAGTGATTTGCAAAAATTTCACTGCTCAAAAAAGGCGTGTGCAGTGCATGAGAACATGTAATGGCCATTTTTTTATGGCAATACTAGAAATGACAACTCTTGCAAAGGAAACATTGATTTGGGGATGTTGTTGTGAAAATTGAAAGGATAGGTCTTGAGTCCATAGAAACCACGGATCAAAAGTGCAAAAAGACAAAAAAATCCACCCTCTGAGCTGGGGTGCGGGATTTGGCTAAAACATAGGACACCATAGGTTAGGTACAAATAGTAGCAGAGTCAACATTTTTGTTTGGGGTGCTATAGTGATAGTGGACACTTAAGTAGTTGACGGTCGGTAGCACAGTGATAGTTGATAAAGAGAGTGACATATAAAAATAATAAAAATTACATATTTTGTAAATAATCAACTTTTGATCCACCATAAAGAAATTAAAAATAAGATTGTGTTCTGTCAGCACTAATTAGCAAAAGAGAGTGGCATATAAATAAAGAAATAAAACTACAATTTTGTTAATGAACTTTGGTAAAAAAAATATAAAGTGATCATTGTTTGATTAACCGTACATAGAAAGGCCAATACGATAGATTTGTCAACTTTAGCTATCAAATAATTAGGTAGTATATTTAACGTTAGGAAATTTAACATTAAAGTTAATGAAACTATGTTAAAAATCTGGAGTATGAAAATGAAACTAAAGGGTTGGACTAAAAATCGGATTTTAAAGGTTAAGATAAACTTAAATGTTAGGAAGGATAAGGACTAATCGCAACAGTTTTCCAAAAAGAACAGGAAAAATTGATTGTGGTTGCCCACTGAAATTTGAAACTACAAATGGCAATGAGCGTTTCCCATTTCATTCCAGAGAACTGAATCATATCCTTGTACTGGTCTTTGACATGTGCGTTGCATGAATTTTGTATTTGTTGTGTTTTTATTAGTTTAGAAATTGTAGATATTCAAAAAAAAAAAGTAGTGTAGAAATTATAGGTGGAAGGGATGATAGACCAAACCCTTGGAATCCTATAATCCGATCGTTGGTGGAGGGCGTGAAATGGAAGATTGGGAGTAGGGCGGGTCAATAATATTGAAGGAGACTACTCCTCCAATTTTTAGTCATATTTTAAGTGATTTGCAAAAATTTCACTGCTCAAAAAAGGCTTGTGCAGAGCATGAGAACATGTAACGGCCATTTTCTTATGGCAATACTAGAAATGACAACTCTTGCAAAGTAAACATTGATTTAGGGATGTTGTTGTGAAAATTGAAAGGATAGGTTTGGAGTCCATAGAAACCACGGACCAAAAAGTGCAAAAAGACAAAAAAATCCACCCTCTGAGTTGGGGTGTGGGATTTGGGTAAAACATAGGACACCATAGGTTAGGTACAAATTGTAGCGGAGTCAACATTTTTATTTGGGGAGCTATAGTGATAGTGGACACTTAAGTAGTTGACGGTTGGTAGCACAGTGATAGTTGACAAAGAGAGACATATAAAAATAATAATAATTACATATTTTGTAAATAATCAACTTTTGATCAGCCATAAAAAAAATTAAAAATAAGATTGTGTTCTGTCGGCACTAATTAGTAAAAGAGAGTGGCATATAAATAAAGAAATAAAACTGCAATTTTGTTAATGAACTTTGGTAAAAAAAAAAAGTAATCAGTGTTTTACTAACCGTACATAGAAAGGCCAATACGATAGATTTGTCAACTTTAGCTATCAAATAATTAGGTAGTATATTTAATGTTGGGAAATTTAACATTAAAGTTAATGAAACTATGTCAAAAATCTGGAGTATGAAAATGAAACTAAAGGGTTGGACTAAATATCGGATTTTAAAGGTTAAGATAAATTTAAATGTTAGGAAGGGTAAGGACTAATCGCAACAGTTTTCCAAAAAGAACAGGAAAAATTGATTGTGGTTGCCCACTGAAATTTGAAACTACAAATGGCAATGAGCGTTTCCCATTCCATCCCAGAGAACTGAATCATATCCTTGTACTGGTTTTTGACATGTGCGTTGCATGAATTTTGTATTTGTTGTATTTTTATTAGTGTAGAAATTGTAGATATTCAAAAAAAAAAAAAAACAAAAAGTAGTGTCAAAATTATAGGTGTGGAAGGGATGATAGACAAAACCCTTGGAATCCTATAATCCGATCGTTGGTGGAGGGCGTGAAATGGAAGATTGGGAGTAGGGCGGGTCAATATTGTTGAAGGAGACTACTCCTCCAATTTTTAGTCATATTTTAAGTGATTTGCAAAAAATTCACTGCTCAAAAAAGGCTTGTGCAGTGCATGAGAACATGTAACGGCCATTTTTTTATGGCAATACTAGAAATGACAACTCTTGCAAAGTAAACATTGATTTAGGGATGTTGTTATGAAAATTGAAAGGATAGGTTTGGAGTCCATAGAAACCATGGACCAAAAAGTGCAAAAAGACAAAAAAATCCACCCTCTGAGTTGGGGTGTGGGATTTGGGTAAAACATAGGACACCATATGTTAGGTACAAATTGTAGCGGAGTCAACATTTTTATTTGGGGAGCTATAGTGATAGTGGACACTTAAGTAGTTGACGGTCGGTAGCACAGTGATAGTTGACAAAGAGAGTGACATATAAAAATAATAATAATTACATATTTTGTAAATAATCAACTTTTGATCAACCATAAAAAAAATTGAGAATAAGATTGTGTTCTATCAGCACTAATTAGTAAAAGAGAGTGGCTTATAAATAAAGAAATAAAACTACAATTTTGTTAATGAACTTTGGTAAAAAAAAAATAAAGTAATCAATGTTTGATTAACCGTACATAGAAAGGCCAATACGATAGATTCGTCAACTTTAGCTATCAAATAATTAGGTAGTATATTTAACGTTAGGAAATTTAACATTAAAGTTAATGAAACTATGTCAAAAATCTGGAGTATGAAAATGAAACTAAAGGGTTGGACTAAAAATCGGATTTTAAAGGTTAAGATAAACTTAAATGTTAGGAAGGATAAGGACTAATCGCAACAGTTTTCCAAAAAGAACAGGAAAAATTGATTTTGGTTGCCCACTGAAATTTGAAACTACAAATGGCAATGAGTGTTTCCCATTCCATCCCAGAGAACTGAATCATATCCTTGTACTAGTCTTTGACATGTGCGTTGCATGAATTTTGTATTTGTTGTGCTTTTATTAGTGTAGAAATTGTAGATATTCAAAAAAAGTAGTGTAGTAATTATAGGTATGGAAGGGATGATAGACCAAACGCTTGGAATCCTATAGTCCGATCGTTGGTGGAGGGTAAGAAATGGAAGATTGGGAGTAGGGTGGGTCAATAATGTTTAAGGAGACTACTTCTCCAATTTTTAGTTATATTTTATGTGATTTGCAAAAATTTCACTGCTCAAAAAACGCGTGTGCAGTGCATGAGAACATGTAACGGCCATTTTTTTATGGCAATACTGGAAATGACAACTCTTGCAGAAGAAACATTGATTTAGGGATGTTGTTGTGAAAATTGAAAGGATAGGTCTCGAGTCCATAGGAACCACGGACCAAAAGTACAAAAAGACAAAAAAATCCACCCTCTACGCTGGGGTGTGGGATTTGGCTAAAACATAGGACACCATAGGTTAGGTACAAATTGTAGCTGAGTCAACATTTTTATTTGGGGAGCTATAGTGATAGTGGACACTTAAGTAGTTGACGGTCGGTAGCACAGTGATAGTTGATAAAGAGAGTGACATATAAAAATAATAAAAATTACATATTTTGTAAATAATGAACTTTTGATCCACCATAAAAAAATTAAAAATAAGATTGTGTTCTGTCAGCACTAATTAGCAAAAGAGAGTGGCATATAAATAAAGAAATAAAACTACAATTTTCTTAATGAACTTTGGTAAAAAAAAAAAAAAAAAAGTGATCAATGTTTGATTAACCGTACATAGAAAGGCCAATACGATAGATTTGTGAACTTTAGCTGTCAAATAATTAGGTAGTATATTTAACGTTAGGAAATTTAACATTAAAGTTAATGAAACTATGTTAAAAATCTGGAGTATGAAAATGAAACTAAAGGGTTGGACTAAAAATCGGATTTTAAAGGTTAAGATAAATTTAAATGTTATGAAGGATAAGGACTAATCGCAACAGTTTTCCAAAAAGAACAGGAAAAATTGATTGTGGTTGCCCACTGATATTTGAAACTACAAATGGCAATGAGCGTTTCCCATTCCATCCCAGAGAACTGAATCATATCCTTGTACTAGTCTTTGATATGTGCGTTTCATGAATTTTGTATTTGTTGTGTTTTTATTAGTGTAGAAATTGTAGATATTAAAAAAAAGTAGTTTAAGATTTATTGGATTATTCAAAATATTGGAGCATATTACTATCCCGCTAATCCTTCATTTAACAAAGTGATTATTTCAAAAGCTGATATTACTACACAGTTCAGAAACTCACAAAAACTAAAATTTAAAACATCAAATGTTTGACATACATAAAGATTGCATGTTTACATGAGTAAGAAATATTTGATTTATTAAATAATAAAGCATGTATCGAAAAACGAAAATGTATAACAAAGAAGTTGTAAAAGAAGGTTCACAACCTCCATTTGAATTTTGAAGAATTTGTTTTATCTTCTCCATAGTGGAAGATAAAATGGAAATTGGTTCCAAAAAAGAAGGGTAAGATGTAATATTTGCATATATGTATTAACTGAAACTATGCAGATACTATTTTATGTTTGAATGAGTCTTGAATTTAATTTTCTTTTATCTTTTTTCTCCAAGAAAAGTAAATAAATAAACAAATGACTTGTTGCTAATTGTTAATAATATTTTAATTCCGCATATTACACATATCCACCCCCTTTAGGTGTTGTTAGGGTCAAACTTGCATTTTTCAATTGGTATCAGAGCTTAATTTCGATTTATAACCATTATTTGACTTAGTTTAGATGAGTAGTTCTTTGTCTATACCACCATATTTTGATGGCAGTAATTATGCCTACTGGAAAGTTCAAATGAGAGTTTTTTCTTATGGCATTGGATGAACGTATTTGAATTTGTGTGCAAAATGTGTGGACTCTGCCTACAACAACTATTGATGGTGTAGTTACACCCACTGATATTTCTTTGTGGACCAAACAAACTTGAATGAATGTAATTGGAATAGTAAAGGTCTGCATGATTTATTTATGGATGTGTTTCCTGAGAAATTTAGGAGAGTGTCTATGTGTGAGACTTATAAGAAAGTTTGAGACATTTTGGAGACAACCCATAAGGGTACTAAAATTGTGAAAAACTCCAAATTGCAAATGTTGATGTCTAGATTTGAAGAACTTAGGATGAATGATGATGAGAGATTTGATGAGTTCTATACTAAGTTGAACGATATTGTGAACTCTAGTTTTCATCTAGGCGAAAAGATCCCCGAGTCAAAAATTGTTCGTAAGGTTCTTAGATCCATACCTGAAAGGTTTAGACCTAAGGTAACCGCAATTGAAGAAAGTAAGGACTTAGACAGTGTTAAAGTAGAAGAACTCGTAGGATCTCTCCAAACTTGTGAATTGACCTTAGCATAGCTTAAGAAACAAATATCTATCGCCATGAACACTATTAGAGAAGTTGAGAACGAGTCCACTGACACTGAGACACTAAGAGACGATGAAATTGTGTGTTTCGTTAAAAAATTCCAAAATGTAATGAGGAATAGGAGAAAGCCTCATGTGCTGAATAGTGAAGTCCCTAATAAACTCTCAAAAGGTAGACGTGAGAAGAATACCTCTAGGACTCTCGTTAGTAAAACTCAATCTGTCCAATGCCATGAGTGCAAGGGTTACGGTCACTATAGGAATGAATGTCCTAATCTGAATAGGAGCTAAAATAAGGAAAGGCGTAAGGCTTTAGCCGTGGCCATAAGTGATGAAGAGTCAGATTCGAGCTCTTAGAATGAGATGTCTAGTAGTGAGGATGAATGAAAATTCATGGCCTTCACCTCGATTGCTACAATCGAATCTAATCGTGAGATTGAGAAGGAGGAAATGGAGAACGAGAGTATGTAGTCTGCTGAAGAGTCTGATGACGAGATGAACATTCATGAGTCGTATCATGAACTATTTGAGAAGAGTCTCAAAATCAAAAAGGTCAGCAAAGATGTTCTAAAAAAGGTGAACGAGCTTGAACTTGCAGAGTGACCTTCAGGACTCAACTAAGAAAGTGGGTGAGTTGAAGGTCGTCAATAAAAACTTGGAGATTAAAGTTAAATCTTTAACTTCTGATCTTGATAAATTTAATGCTCAACAACAATCATTCATGAGTGGCTCGCAGAAGCTGGATAATATGCTTGGGATGAACAAGCCTGCGGGTGACAAGCATGGTGTGGGTTATGTTTATAATCGTGATGTTACAGCTAGTACATCCAAGACCACGTTCGTTCCTGCCACGAATGAAGCTCGTGAGATTGCTTATCCGAAACTCAAAGGTAAGCATGTCATTGGATCGAGACCTACTGAACAGCATAGGGTCAATCCCTACCTATGGGCAATTACCATCGAGCAAGTCTGAACCACGGTTCATTCCCACTTGCCACCACTGTGGTGTATTGGGACACATTCGACCTAGGTGTCGTAGCCGTGTAAATAGAAGTCCGAATCTGGATTTTACTAGTAAGGTTAACTTTCTTGCTAATGAAGTCAGCCATTTAACAGAGATGATGACTCGATTAACTCAATTATCTTCTACTTCTAAGAAAATTTGGGTCGAGAGGAGCGTCTTTGAAGGTCGTGAAAAAGGTCGTGCTCTTCATAGTAAAGGCATTCAAACTTCGCCATGATTTGGTGTTTAGGTACATACATGTGCAGTTTATTGTGTCCATTCATTCATGCATGTATCCCACTTTTTTTGTTTTGCTGTTTCTATTTCTTTGCATTTGTTTTCTTTAAGTATGGTTTTTTTAAAAAAAAAATTTGAAAAATGGGAAAAATACAAAAATATTTTCTATTTGGCAAACGACACATTGTTATGATTTTAAACATGTTATGTATGACCAAGTAAACATTTATCTGTTTTACACTGTTATTTCCATTACTTGGTTTGGTTTAACGTAGAGTATTGAGTATATGTGTCATCATGTAAACTTCTGCACTACACACACTATGATCTTGTGAATGAGTTTGAACCGCGTCTGTAAGATTTGGGATGACAGTCACGTGTTAGTAGGGTGACCTCGAACATGAATTGACCAACATTTAGATGACCTTAGTTCGTGATAGTCTCCTCGCATTGTTGTATTTATGACAAAAAAATATTTTGAGTGCTAAATTGGTTCATCTTATACTCTGTTTGAAGCCTATTTGATTCGAGTAATTAAGCTCAATAGGTTTCTTATAACCTGGTGCCTATGGTCATCTGACTTGAGTTAACCGGCCTAAAGCTCGTTACATGGGTCAATTTAGTCGCTTAATGGACAGAGTTTGCATATAAGGTGTTATTTTCGAGAAAAACGATAAAAAATAAAATATGCTCAAATTCAGGGAGAGAAATGGAAAAATTTCATATAATTAAGCTCGTTTTCAGGTCCTAAAATTTATTTGGGATTGACTTTCGTTTGTGTGTTGGAATCGTGTGTCTGGGGACACCGTACGGTGTCGACATGAGACCACATTGAAACATCACGTCACTACGTCATAACCTCACGTCCCTGTGTCTAGACTCCATGGCACGTGTCTTGTCTTCACATCACCTACTCTAGGCATCATTACATGTCGAGATGCATTCACTTTAGGACATGTTGCATGTTCACATACTTGCCTCATTTTGAGTGCATTCATGTATGCCATGCATTTCATGGCTTCATTTGTCTAATTTGGAGGTTTTAATGGTTTTGTGTTCAATTCTTTCATATGCCACCCAAGAGAGCGTGCACTACTCCTTCTACTCCTAGTCCTTCGACCTCGTTTAGTCGAACTAGGTTCGTTTCTATTGTGGCTCAGGATGTTTTTGGTCATAGTTCTCTCCAGGATGTTTTTTGGTCATTGTTCACTCCGCACCCTATACTTTTCGAGCGCGAGGTCATTATGTGTGACCTGACCCTCGACCTCGTTGCCATTTTCACTTCTCGGGTGTCATGCAGTGAGAATGTTTATCCTCCTATTCGACACGGCAATGACGCTAACAGCTAGGTGCGATGCCTATTCTACCAATAGTGCACTAATGATATATAATCATATGCATGTATTCTCCCTTGCATCCTACTTATAGCGTGTATGTATGCTAGTTGTTCGGACTTGTCGGCCAAAGAATGATTTCTTCAAGTTTTTCACAACTCTTCGACGTCACTTGGATTGATGGACCCATTCTAGAATGATTTTGAGGATTTTCCATGATTCTTCATTCATTTTGGTGTGCATTGTTAGTAATTGGGTTGCATTTACATTAATTTATGGATTGGAGGTTGTCGTGCGCTTCGTTGGGAGTTTTGGTTGTAGTGCTTGTGGATATAGTTGTTGACATTGGAGTTTGTTTGTACTCGATGTTTTTGGGTGCTCAGATGCTTTAGTTTGTTTTTGATCTTGGTGGATTGAGGTTGGTTTGTGTGTTGGAATCGTGTGTTTAGGGACATCGCACAGTGCCTCACGTCACAACGTCATGACATCACATCACTACGTCATAACCTCACATCCCTACGTCTAGACTCCATAGCACGTGTCTTGTCTTCACGTCACCTACTCTAGGCATCATTGCATGTCGAGATGTATTAACTTTAGGACATGTTGCATGTTCACATACTTGCCTCGTTTTAAGTGCATTTCATGGCTTCATGTGTCTAATTTCGAGGTTTAATGGTTTTGTGTTCAATTCTTTCATATGCCGCCCAAGAGAGCACGCATTATTCCTTCTACTCCTAGTCCTTCGACCTCGTTTAGTCGAACTAGGTTCGTTTCTGCTGTGGCTCAGGATGTTTTTGGGTCACAGTTCTCTCAGCCCCCGTACTTTTCGAGCATGAGGTCATTATGTCCGACCAGACCCTCGAGCTCCCTGCCATTTTCACTTCCCAGGTATCATGCAGTGAGAATGCTTATCCCCCCCCATTCGGTATGGCAATGTCGCTAACAACTAGGTGCGAGGCCTATTCTACCAATAGTGCACTAATGATATATGATCATATGCAAGTATTCTCTCTTACATCCTACTTAAGCATGCGTGTATGCCAGTTGTTCGGACTTGTCGGCCAAAGAATGAGGGGAGGAACCTCGAGAGCCAAAACTGCGATCCGTGAAAGTTGGTATCAGAGTAGGACAACTCGAGCATACGGTGTTGTTATGGGACAATGTCGTGTGTTCTTGCGGAGAAAAGATTTTGAGTCATGGATCATGTCTGCAAGCTAGTGGGACACGATGAAGGAAGCTGTAGGCATGAAGGATAAAAAGGGCAGCATTGCACAATTGCATAGGTGCCTTCCAAGGAGTTTCGAGGAATGCACCTTGCAGGATCTTTATTTGACATCATTGAGGCGCTGCAGTTTGGAGGCCGTCCATTCGAAGAACCAATGCTCAGAAGGGCGGAGGGTGAAGGTTGGTGTTGAAGGCGGTAAGTACGTGATATTGCAGGTTTGTGAATATCTGTCCATATGGAGTGGTGTCGTTGCTATTCTTGCAATGAGATGGATGCGTGTTGAGGCGAAACTCACTTCTCACTACGAGGACATAAGTGAATTCAAATGGGGAAGAATGTCACGGAGTGAGAATACTTATCTCCCCATTCGGCACGGCAAGGATGTCTATTCTACCAATAGTGCACTAATGATATATGATCATATACATGCATTCTCCCTTATATCACACTCATAGCGTGCGTGTATGGCAATTGTTCGAGCTTGCTGGCTAAAGAATGAGGGGAGGGCGGCCTTGAGGCATTGAACCTCGAGAGCCAAACCTACGATTTGTGAAACCGAGGTTGGGAACCTCTTCTTATTGATCTGTCACCCCCGTCGAGTATTCTTGCGGCTCTTCTTTTCAGGTTTTTCTTCGAGGTCGGGTAGTTAATATTACTCTGGACGTTATATCCAGTGTTATTCACATCCCAATAGTCGTCCACCCCTTGTTTCCATATCTTATCTCCGATTCGCTTCATTCAGACACTTTAGTCCATGCCACGGTGTTTAGAACACTGATGGAGGGTAGTCCACTTGTGATGTGCACTAGATCTTTGCCCACTGACCGAGAGATTTTGTTGCGCATTGTGTGTACAAATCTGTGGCCGATTTCTCATACTTCTTCATTGCCGATGGACAAGGCTCGTTTCCTTTACGCCTTGCTGTATGGAAATTCTATTGATCTTCCACTTTCAATTGCCAGTAGATCTTGAGGGCTTTTTGTACGACGGGTACAAGGGTTGGGCTTCCATATGCGTGTCTTATTCATAGGTTAGTCATTTCTTTATGAGCTAGTTTTCTTGCGGGGTGTCCGAGGTAGGTTTCCAGGCCAATTGGCCATACCACTATCACTCAGAGTCGGTCTAATGCCTCATCCGAGCTAGCTCAGCCAGTTGACCCGACTGTGTCGGCTGATCCCATCGATGACTTGATCTCTTTTGACCCGTCTGATTTTCCTTCTGCTCCTCCATCTTCCGATATCCTGTCCACTTCTTCGGCTCCTCATCCTTCAACGTCAGTTCCTCCACCTTCTCCGGAGTAAGCTCCTTTAGCTTCTACTTCTATAGATCCTTCGATTTCTCTTTTAGGTCAGATGACATAGCTTATCGAGCAGCAGGCTTGTATGATGGCGGAGATTACACAGCTGCATGCGACAGTTGATCGACACATTGCTGAGTTCACTACACTTCGGAGTGCTATTGGATACGTAGTCACTGGGATGACGATGAGGCGTCCGAGGAGAGGACATATTTCGATGATGCTGCCGACGCTTCATAGATATAGGTTACCCCATGTCATTGTGTGGCAAAAAGGGTAGTAGATATATATAGACAGCCTTTTCGTTTTGTTGAGGAGTTTGTATCTAGGTTTTTGTGCCTACATGATATATGACTATTCTAAAATGCTTTGCTATGTATAAAATTGATATCATTGTTTCAAATTGATTTACATTTTATATTATGGCTTGAGGGGTCGTTGGGGTGAGACATAGATACATTTTGACATTTAACTTGATATATATTGCATTAACTTTTTCACTTATGTCTTATGTCTTGAGGGGTCGTTGGGGTGAGATATAGATACACTTACCTACTGCTTAAACACATTGAGGGTTTGCAGTAAGGGGGATCACATACATATTTGTTTGAGTTCAATTTCACTAAATTGAGTTTTTGATATTTTTTACAGTGTCAATGTTTCGTTTTGGTATGTTAGGTTGTAATGATACCGTGTCTTGGTTTAGCTTGTAATTTAAAATATAAAAATATGCTATATGAGTTACAATGGCTTACGATTTCTTAATTGACACCTACAATTGAACTGTAATTATCCTTGATCCTATTTTCCACACATTTTATATTGGTATTTGAGTTGTCTATTTCAGGAAACATGTACTGCATAGTTCATTCAAGACAGCTTGTAGTTTAGGGTGTGTCATTGTTTTGAGTCTGTAACTTTTGTTTTATTACTGTATTGACATTGATTAGTGTTTTGTCACAGAATGTCAAAAGGGGAGTTTGTTATGCTTAAGTTGACTTTGTAATTGGAAAATTATGTGAACAAAAGGACTTAATTTGATAGATTGTAATAGTTGAAGGAGTAATGTGCAATTTGCTTAAAAGTCAATTAAATAGGTCTAGGATTTCGATTTTGAAACAAGGAGGAAATGACGCGGATTTTTGTTGGACAGTCGCCAAGGATTGGCTTAAGCCAGAAAAGCAGAAACATCATCGCTAGACCGTCGTCCCTCCTCTGCTTGAGAGACACCCTGTCGCTCAACTGTTGTTGGCTCTTCGCTCGAGCAACGGCTTTATACGAAAAATTTTTATTTTGCATTTTAAAGGTTTTTTTTCTCAGTCCATTGTTTTTTTGACATATCTATATATACCAGAACACATACAGAACGGTTTTTTGAAGGTTGTTAATTGGGAGAGCTTCATCCGTGAGAGATCTATTCATTCCATCATTCAACATTCATCTTGTGTGAGTATTTTGGTCAGAAAAATATCAGATACAATATCCAAATACCAAAAACCATACTTCCTACATATCTGTCAGAGCTGCTGAAGATCGATGAAGGCGATTGGAGTTCTAGCCTGTGAAGAACTGGTTGTTCTTCGTGATCTACATGAGATAAACGATTCTACTAAGCTAGGGGCTGCTGCAGTATAGTGAAGTTCTAAGAGAGTGTTGGTTATTGCAGCTGTAATTAGTGCATGGAAGCACAGAATTCATGAGAGCTGTCAGAATTGCAATCAGGAGATCAGATAGTTCGCGTCGTCGTCTAGTTTGGTAGACTGTAAGTACATAATCGTTTATACTGGATTAACTGGTAAAGTGCCTGGAGTTTTTCCCAGTTGGGTTTCTCCGTGATCATATCGTTGTTCGTTTACTGCTTTATTTTATGAATGTATGATTTATGGTATTTAAACTTAGGGTCAAATTGACTGCATGATTAACCATCTAGAGATAATTAATTGGTGACTTGTTGCTAATTAGTTAATAAGATCTTAATCTTGCATATTACACATATTCACCCCCTCTAGGTGTTATTAGGGTCGAACTTGCGTTTTTCTTGTATAACATTGGAGGACTAGAGGTGTGAAAACTGGGAAAATGAATAGTAACTTCTCATTGGTTACTTTTGCATCTACAGTACTCCCAGAACTGCCTTTTTTATTATAGGTAGATATGAGAAAAACTTCTAGATTAATAGGAAAAAAGCTTCATTTGAATGAATCAAGATATGTCTTCTATGATTGATCGATATAAACATCAACAATTACGAATTTGATTAGTTACTCCTCTAAATTGCTTAGGCAAATAAAATTTTGCTTAATAGAAAGATCATTGGAGAGGGGACAAAACCATATACTTTTCATTACAAAACCAATAAACCTTAAAAAGATAGATTATTTTGTGAAAGAATTTTTGGGCCTATAAAAAGCGGAATTTGTGCTTGTGGTAATTATTGAGTAATCGGAGATGAAAAAAAAAAGACCTAAAATTTTGTGAACAATGCGAAGTTGAATTTGTCTATTCTCGCATACGAATATATCAAATGGGCTACATCAAACTCGCATGCCTAGTAATCCATGTGTGATATCTAAAACATCAATTATATTCTATTAATATATGAGTTGAATTAAACTACAAAAAATTACTACAAATTGTAATGTATAATATAAAAATTACTCTTTGTTGATCTTCATTCTTTAATGAAGGTGATAGATAGATTATCCAATATTTAAATAATAAAGGCATAAAATGATCCCAAATTGGAATATTTAAGTGAAAACTTTGAAGAGGAGGGATTGGTGGACCAACTTATTACTAAATAGATAATGGATTTTATATTCTTATTTGTCGCTTTTAATGTTTGGATCACTGGTATAGTTTTTACTTTTTGTAGTATACCATTTTATATTAAATATAATAAAAATAATAACGTCATTAATTGGGCCCGCACCATCACCTCCACTTTTCTTGACTACTCACGAATCTCCACCATATTGTCATCCAAATTCAATCTCCACAACCAAAACAAAAAACCTTTACTCTAGTTTACACCAACTTTATCGTCAATAAGTTAAGGCTTAAATTTTAGGACCATGCTACACTGCCAGAATGATTTTACCAGATCATTGCCAGATACTCACAAGGATTTTTAAAAATATAATATTGTTTCTTTTAAATTACTATTTTGCTCTTAATGAAATAATTTGCAAGATATGTCCTATATCTTTTATCTGTTAGGTCTTTCAGGATTATTTCCTTCTATATTTCTATTTGGGTCATAAGTTCTTAGAACTAAACCTGGGAATCTTAATTCAGTATTTTCTTGTAACCAAATCAAATATTGTTGTTGCTTGAATTGATGATATTTTATAGTTGTTCTTATTTTGTCCTACTTTTCTTGATTTTCTTCTCTTCTGAGTTCTTCAAGGAGTATTCTAACTTTTCTAGATCTTAATTCACTAGTATTATCTTGAATCCTTCTAAATCTTTAGAATTCTTCTCTTTCTTCGTGGTTCGTAAATCTAATCAGGATTATATAATATTTTCTTAAACTTTTCAATTTGTCCTAAATATTCTCTGTATCTTATTAATTTCTCAAAGGCTTTTGGTTGATCCTTTTTAGTTATATATCCTAGGATAATTCCTTCTGAAACTTCTTCCTCGATATCTTTATATTCAATTATTATATCATTTATATTTTTTATTTTTATACTAGTTTCTACAGGATCAAATCTTATATCATTTTTGCAAGTATAATCTATATCAAGATATATTTTCTTAAGGTTTTCTTGGCTAGCAGAAAATACTTTTTCAGATTTTTTAACTAATCTTAATAAAAATGAAATATCTACATTATTTAAGTAAAACTTAAGGCTATCATTATTATATGTGGATGCTTGTGAAGTGTTCATAACAATCAGAGAATAATTATGTAAATATAAGCATATAAAAGTATGTAAATAACTTACAGTAATCAATGGAAATAATCAGACTTTCCATCCAGTATGTCTTTATAGTTGTTTTGCATGTACTTAACCAATCTTCTGAATCAGATGAATATTTAAAATGTTTTGAAATTATTTGGGTCCACAACTGCTTCTGCAAAAGGCTTTTCAATTAAGGTTGCATTTCTCACTCTAAAGAACTAGCCGTGTTTCCACAGACGCTATCTCACAGTATCCAGAGTCTTTATTGTCACCTCTATCCAAACTCTTTTCAGAAACAAGTTCTTACTTGGAACGAAATTTTAAAAGATAAACTCACACGCAAGGTGCTACAATTTTGTTAGAAATCTGCATTTTTTCCCCTTAAAACATTAATCAAAGACGGGTACTTTGACATGACTAACATCCATTCAAAACAATGTTTTGAAAATCTTTTAAAATCTCTATCTGTACTGTCGAAGAATCATGAGAAACTTAACGAAATCCTTTTATAAAAGCTTTGTTGAACATAACAAACTTCGTCTTTATATTCATAAACTGAAACAGTACATGCTTACATACTATATTTACATACCTTTGGTACTCACCTTATGAAGTTTAGAACTCCATAAGTGATTACCTTATTACAAGCTTTGCTATCTTCAAGCTATCTTAACAATATTTCTGAATACAAGTGGTGTATACAGATTAAAGAAGAGAATTTGAGATGTGTTTTTCTCCAAGATTTTTCGAGATATCTCCTCTGGATCTTGATTCCTCCTTTTATAGAGGTCTCGAGTCCTTCCTTAAGTGATAAAAAATCTTTTCTTTACAGCTATCCTCCCACTATCCTTTGTTAGGTAGTGAAATTAACCTCTGTCTGCCACTATCTCCTGGCTTTTTGTGGTTTAAGTCTTTGGGAAATCTTATCTTCACGGATTTCTTCAATTATTTCTTGCTAGCTGGCTTCATCTTTTGAAATGGATTGTGACATATGACCTATTTGTGGGTGATTGATCATTTATCACAAAGACTTCTTCGTATTATCTTCTGTCTTCTAATGACCACAGTTTTTCTTTAATAATTTACTTTATTAAAGTAGTGATAAAGGGTCACTATCTTGTCTCCATTATTTTTCCATCCTTGATTCAAAGAATTCAACAAGGAATTCTTCACTATTGAGGGATGCTCTTTGTCTCATATCTTCTACAACACAGTGCTCGCAATGATGATCACTGTAATCCCAGAGTATTTTGCACAGTTCTTTGGACATATCTTCTGATCTATTAACTTGATTTGAAATTAGGGTGAAGAGTAAATTGTCAAGGAGATACATGTCTTCGTCTTTTGTAGGGATCCTTGCATTGGAATAAATTATATATTTTTCAGATGGATAGATCCATATCTTCTCTTTCTCAGTAATTAACTGAGTTACATGTTCGAATATTTCTTTATACCCTCTTGCTCTTCTGTAGGGCATCATATTAATGATATCTTGATATCCATTTTTAACAACCTTTTGACTGGTTGGTAAAAAATGTTGGTTTGTGAGTCCCAATTTTATAACATGGAACGATGGCTACATATATTCAAGAATATGATCCCATTCCATTGGCGCTGAGTGGAACCTGATATATATATTTGTACTTTCCTGACGTCTGTCGGGAGTTGAACTATCTCTCTGAGGTCCTTTCTAGGATATATACATAGTATATTTCCTATTTCAAAGCAATTTCTTATCTAGTTGGCTGGTGTTTCTGGATAAAAATTTATCTTGTTGTATTTTCCATAGTGGAGAGTTCTCATCCACTTTCCTATTTCAAGATATCAATCAGATAAAATATTAAAAATAACAAGAAAGAATATTACTTCTTTATAGTTATTCTTTTTGGGTATTTTCATTTCATAGCATATCTTGACAACATCTTTTGGATCAATAGTTTCAATACTTAGTTTTGGTAATTTCTAGCTTGATGAAGAGCCACCATCGCTAATTTTGATATCTTGTAAATCCCTGGTAGGGGTTTTTATATCTTCTTCACCAACAATAGGTTTGATTATTCCCTGTGAAGGGGTTCCTATTGTGTTCTTATCTTTCCCTTTATCATCGGGAAGAGCGCTAGTATTCACAAGTCCCAGTGAAGGGATACTAGACTTGGTACAAGTTACTTCTGCCTCAAGGGCTATATTTTTGCCTCGAAGGCTATCTTGAATATTTTGCATTTGTGCTTCCAAATAGGAAACTTTTATTTCAAGAATTTGGACTTTCGTCCTTAGTTGTTCTAGCTCCATCCCTGCTAAGATAATAAGGAAGAAAGTTAGATTTTCCTTTTATATATTCAATATCAAATTTGAAATACGAAAACCAAATTTGAATTCTAATAATATATCTATTAGCAGTAGATGGATCAACATTATTTTTCAAGAATGCTTTAACTTGAGTATTATCAGTTCTAATTAAGAACTTCTTTGGCAATAAATAATCTTCATATTTTTGTACTCCCCGCTTGACAGCAATGAGTTCTTTTCTATTTGTTTCATACATTGTTTCGACTTCTTTGAATGTTCCTGGTGTATATTCTACAAGTATCTCGGGACAAGAACAATTCTTTTCACACTTATATTCTTTATGATTCTTTTTAACTTAATTTAATGGAAGAAAATAGAATTACAAGTTTAGGCAAAACTTTCAATTCCTCTTTTACTTTCCTTATGTTTTTGCAATATTGTTCTTCCCAAGACCACATTATATTTTTCCTTAATTTTGGAAGAAAATAATTTTTTAGTTTGGCACAATTTTCAATGAATCCTTCAGCATAATTCAATATACAAAGGAAACTTTGTAACTGTTTTTTATCTTTGATTTCTTCAGGAAATTCTTGAAGTTTTTCACCAATGTGAGATTGTAGTTGCAATTCTCCTTCTTTTATGTATAATCCAAGAAATTCTATCTCTGTTTTGGCTATCTCAGCCTTCTTTTGAGAAAGTGTAATACCATGCTTTTTCATAATATAACAAAATTTCTCAAGATATTAAATATGTTCATTTATATTATTTGAATGAATAAGTAAATCATCAACATAAGCAATACAAAAATAAGTGATTGGTTTGATTACCTCATCCATTCTTCTTTGGAATATTTGTGGTGCATTTTTCAACCCAAATGGCATTACATTCCATTCATATTGTCCTAAAGGATTAGGGGTGCTAAATGCAGTTAGTGGTTTACTTTCTTCTGTAAGTACGATTTTCCAAAACCCTGACTTACAATCAAATTTTGAAAATATCTTTTTATTCTGTACTTGTTTAATAAGGGTGTCCTTATTAGGCAAGTAGTATTCGTCAAACTTAGTTACTTCATTTAGCTTTTCATAATTAATCACCATTCTGGCTTTTCCTCTTTTTATTTCACTATGTTTTCTAACCATAAAGGCTGGGTTGCTATGTGGGCTTTTACTAGGCCTGATTAGTTTGGCTTCTAGCAATTCTTTTATCTGGTCCTTAAATTCATTTTGGTCTTCTACACTATATCTCATTGGTTTAACCCTTACTATAGTGTTTAGATTAATTAATTCTATCTTTACTTTTACCTTATCTGTATTCCATTTTTCTAAGGGATTTTCAGAATAGGTTTTAGAAATTTCCTTTTTCAATTTTTCTAACTTATTTTCTGTTGTCATTTTCAAAACTGTATTGGTTTGAATTTTTCTGTACTCCAACATCCACCACGCTGGGTTGAGGAGCTCTGATGTTTAATTTCTTTATATGCAATACTAATAGCTTTAGTGATTTTTGGTGTAAATATCTTATGTGCACAAAGAGTTGTGAACATATATCTATCAACATATTGTGTAAATGGTGCATATTTTAGTAGGAAGTTTTCTCCTAATAAAATATCACATCCAATTGTGGTTGACATATATATTGTATCAACAAATACTTCTCTAAAGGATATAAGAAAAGGTATTTGTGTAGCATATTTGCTGTATATTATCTTGTTTCCACCTGCTGTTGTAGCGGTGACAACCTTTTTTGAATCATATTTCCAATACTCAGATGGTAGTACATTTGGTAAGCATAAGCTTATTGTACTTCCAGTATCTAGATAAGTATGAAATTTAATTCTACAATAATTTCTTATATTGAGTGTAACTTCAATATATGGACTCATGGAATTGGTACTAATTACTGTTTCCATGATAACAATGATTTCATATTTTCATCTATTCTTGATATGATGATTGTATTATCATCAATTGTTATTTTTAAATATCCTTGACAAATTTTGTAAGGACTAAAATTTTCAAGGAAATTCATTCCTAACATTATAGGTAAACGGTTAACTCCATATAATTCATCTTTATATAAAATTATTTCTTTGGTAAATTCTTTTTGATCTTCTCCTATAAATATAAGAGGGAATTTCACATATTTTCTTATTTCAAGATTATTTCCCAAATAATCTTTAAACATATATGGTTCTGGTAATTCAAAGTCTACTAAATGGCTAACAAATTTAGCATTTACGTGACTTTTATCTGCTCCAGTATCTATAAGGACAAGAAGATTCTTCTTGTATCCTTCCTGATTAATATATCTAGTTTTGATATAGTATTGTGAACTTGTTGGTTCAGCAATACTTAATTTTCTATGATGACTTATCCTAGAGCTTTGTCTGGAGGGGAATCTTGCAATAAGATTATCTCCTTCTAGACTGATACTATTTCTTCTTATCGATTTTCCTTCAGAATTGATTTCTCTTGCTTGTTTGTGAAAGTCAAGCTTTATCTGTTCTGGTATGGTTACTTTATGATCTTGATATTTTCTAGGAGATATATATTCAGCTAATTCTCTAAAATCTTTATGTATGATAATGTTATCAGTTATTTTCCTTAGATTGTTATGATGGCTAGTACTAAAAGCAAAAATTGATTTTATGCTGATACTAATAGCTTTACTTTTCTGTGGCATTTTTGAGTTTCCAATTCTATAGTATAGATAGAAACTTTGATCTATATTCTCATCAATTATTGAAATAGCATAATTTGGTTTTACTGTGAACATTATCTTTTGGTAAACTAGATTTCCTACAATAGTTCCTAATAGAGCATCTACAGGATCTTGTAAGATTCTATTATCCATACAATATATTTCTATTGGTATGTTCACACCTTCTCTAAAGTATCCTTTTACCCTAACTTGTATTCCTCTTATCTCAATACACTTCAGTTTGCTTCTTACATTTTCTGGTATTTTGGATAACTTTTGTTTTACCCATTCATTTGTGATTATAGGAATTCTTGTTTTTCCCATTATATCTTCTATATAAATCGGTATTTCTTTGTAATTCATACTTATAATTGTTTTATTTACTCTTGGTAGTGTTCTTATGAATCCTTGATGGAATACGTCTTTTTCTTGTAAATCTAGTATTTTCTTAGTTATTCCTTTATATATTTTGATATCAAAGGTTATTTCTTGATTTATACCTTCTACCGAGTCTTCAACTTCCTCAGTTGTTTCCACTTCTGTTTCTTGGATTTCTTGATTCATATATACAATTTCTTCAGAATCTTCTTCTTCTGATGATGTATCTAATTCATAAATGCTACTGCATTCACTACTTAAATCTTCAAAATATTCAATTGGTTCTATATCACTATCATCTTTGAATTCTTCATAAATTCTAAGAGTTTTTACATTCTGTTTATCTTTCTTTTTAGGACATTGAGGGGCAATATGTCCTTCTTCATTACATATGAAACATCTACATTTTTTGATATATTTTGGCTTGGGCTTTACAGTCCAATTTCTTTTCTTAAAATATTTTTTATTTGGTTTAAAACTTCTTTTCTTAAACATTTTATAATTTTTGAATTTTTTTTAATATTTTTTATATGGCTTATATTTCTTTTTGTAACATCCAAATTGTTCAACTTGACCTAAATCTTTGTAACAACACAAAGAATTTTTTCTTATTTTGTATGCTTTCTTATTTTCTAAAACTTCTCTACACCAAGTGCTTATCATTCGCTTTGTAAATTCAATCCTAGTTCCAAGACTATCTAGTTTTATACCTTCTTCTTCTCCATTTGGTAATATTTTTTCATATTCTTTTAATAACTTAATTCCCCAAGGGAAGGGTAACTTTGTAAAATAGGATCTTAACATTGGTTTATTTTCTTGGTAATCTCCTTGGTTCAATACGTAATATATTTCTTCAAACTTACACGTATACCTATCTAATTCACACATCACATATTTTTAAATTTTCCATTGCTATTGTTCATGCATTATATTCTTCTTGTTTTCTAAATTCTTCATCAGAAATGAATCTATGTCCTAAGAATTCTGTTCTTAAGGCTCTTTCAAGTCTTTTTAATATTTCTTGTATATTTTGTTCATTTAAGGCATTTCTATTATCTAATACTTCAGTTGTATCTTCTCCATACTTTATTCTTCTTTTAATATTTTTTGGTAGTTTTCTCCACCATTCAAATGCAATTCCTCTGAATGTATGTTCTATAAATCCAAACGCTGTATATGTTTCCCATTTATTAAATTGTATAGCTAATCTGTACTCTTTATCCATATATCTATAGCTTTATCTTTATCTATACAATCAAGATCTAACCATATTCCTGTTGTGTGGATTGGTTCATTATAAGATTTCATAGGACAGATTGTTTTCTTATATTTTCAGTATATCTTTTTTGTGTCTTTCTATATTGATTGAGACCATCCTTATTAGGTATTGGGTGATGAGGAAGCCATTTCTCATATTCTTCATCACTACTAAAGTCTTCTGGTTTTATATTATAACTAGATGTTGGATTAGTATTCATTTTTATATTTTCCATTTTTTCAGTTAATTCTTCTAACTGTCTTTTATATTCATTATATTCTTCGCCAGTAGATTCTAAGAATTTTTGTTCTATTTCTTCAACTTCTGTATTCATATATTGATTTATCTCTTGATTTTTTCCTTTATTTTAATCTTTTTGTGTTATCCTAAAATCTAAAGGTGGATTAATTATAATCCTGTCTTTTCCTTTAAGATTATTATTTAAAAGAGCATTTCCTATCTGTAGATTATATTCTAAATTTTCTAATCTTTTGTGTACATTTTCAAAACTTTCATTTATACTATTTTTAAGTAAATAAGGATAATTTGGTTTTTTATATTTTCCTATCTTATCCAAAAATTCTTCAATTATACTTTCTTCATCCATTATGTTCATCATTATTTTAGGTTCGTAACATGTCTCTGATACCATTTAGACCAGAGTGCGCAAAGGCGACGGAATTTAATTTTAGATAGTTGTATATTCTACGTAATTTCTTAGCTCAAAATGTTTTATTCTGTTGTTAATTATGGATATATAAAATCTTAGAGTTAATTTATATCTTAATTCTTTATAAATTTTTCTAATTCTATGAGTTTTAGGACTTCTCATAAGATACAATATTTTTTAGGTTTAAATTCTATGTTTATAAATTTTTCAGGGACTAAATTGAAGCTTTTATTCTTTTGCAATGGCTTTTAGTTGTAATTTATGTATAAAGGGTATTTTTGGAAGTTTTTGTTTCTGTAAAACTTCTGTAACTTATTTTTCTGTACGTTTATCCTTTTCCTAAATTTTATTAGGTTTTGATGTAAACTTATATAAAAATAAAAAATCTGGTTGGTTGGGATATGGATTGTGAGTAGGAAAAGGGGGTATACGCCGTGAACAAAACCTCAAAAGCACGACAAGGTAGAGAGATTGCTCTAATCGAATTAGACAAGTGGTAATTTTTGGGTTGGGACACAGTTTGGGGATGCATTTTTTTTTTCGTTTTAATTTTTCTTTCTATCTTTCAATATATTATTCAACTCTTTATATTTACACGTTTTAGCTTTGGAAAACAATTTATTACTACCTGATGCCATAAAACTGAATAAGTTGGAAATATTTTTACACACACTTAATAAGTTGGGGACATCAGGTGTAATTTTTTAAAACTTTTCACATATTTGATATTTGGGAATGCTTTTTCAAAGTTACAAGTTGTTAAAAAATCAACTCTAACCCCATAATTTGTAAGATCAGTTGATTTTATCCGCTCATTTCGTAAGATCAATTGCTAATAAAATATTTACGAAACAAACTCTATTTGTTTGGGGTTGCTCACAAGTAAATAAAGCAATTTCCACGGTAGAAAAATTTTGCTCAACCTTTTTTTTTTTTGCTTATTATGATCGCTTATTTTAAATATGTAAAATGCTTTACTAATCACGCGAGACACGATAAAATAATGCCTGTACATTTCTTTCATTCGTATATATTACATACTATTTTATTTTAATTAGGATATCTTTTGCATAATTATTGTATTATTGAACTTATCTTTTTCTCCCTTATTGAATTATCAAATGTGAAGATGAAATAGTCTAATCTTCGTGTTTACAAACAAGGGATTTTTATCTAAATTGTTAGGTGGAAACGGACAAATTATTAAATAGAAAAAGATAGCACACAGTTGTTCTTCGTCGATTCAGGTTGTTCTTCAACTACTTCTTCAGAAATCAATGTTTTTTAACCTTTTACTTGGCCTTTTCATATAAGTTTATGATAGTTGTACCACACTTCTCATAATTATGGCTTGTTTTCCCTTTTCATCTATATTTTTGTTACGCCTCGCCTTTGGGGCTCAAAGTAAAAATGTCACGTAGACAGAAAGTCAAATAAAGACCCATGAGATCAAAATATGAAGAAATCAAACAAAAATGAGGTCCTTGCACTGCAAGACCGAAGTCCATATTGAGGCATTGCCTTAAGGATGAAGCACTACAACTTGAGATGAAACACTGCCTAAAGAAGCAAAGAAGGGAACTGAAGCTCTCTACTTAGAGAACCACCTCAAAGATCTTTTTGAGGCCCTCAAACTCGTTTGATGCTCATGAAGCCGACGATATCTCTTTTAATAGATTCGAAGATTTTTTAGAAATGATTGATGTAATACTTGTAATAAAGTTTGTCAGTGTGTTAGCCTATTTGATAGAGCAGCTGACCTCTTATCAATTTATTAATTGCATAAATAGACAGTGTTGTGAAGCCTCAATTAAGGAGATGGGGCCACGTGCTTCTAATCCAACGGTGACCATGTCGACCAAGGCAGTATAAATATGTCCTCTTTGTAACTGAAAGGATAGAATTTTTGGTTTTTGGTGGATGGAATTTTGACAATCACTTCAAAATATACACTTGAACTCTCAAGAAATTCATACAAATACTTGGTTGAATATTTCTCATCTTCTTTACATGTTTATTGAACAAAAATTTCAATATACAATATAGTGACTTCTATGGACATTTCATCAATCTTTCCACATATCCTCGTTGATCACCGTATACTTAGTTTAGCATTTGATCGGTGATCGTTGTTAGCGTAATTGCCTTTGTTTTACCTGCTGGGGTCTGTACATTTCTGTCTCTCGCCACAAAGTACCTATCGCATCCATTTTCTCATTGCTACTGTTGTTGTTGTGGTAGGAACGCGTCAGAATCATGTTTAACTTGGCGTGAGTGAGCTAGGCATTTGTTGGCTCATTTTCTGGGATCAACAGATTAGCACTGTCTATGAAAAATCTTACATTGAACCACAAAGACACCCGTGGGAAAAATCTAGCTGGAACTACTTTGGCAAGAAAGTTCTAACCCTTAAAAAAAAGTGCCCTTGAAGAAAAGACCTTTAGAAACTTCCAACCCTTGAAAAAAGAGAGTTCTTGAAGAAAGAACCGTGAAAAATAAAAAAATTCGATACTTAATTGAGCTTTGATGAAAGGAACATTTGCTTAAGAAAAGTATTTGAGAAAAATGAGCTCAAGTGATGAGAGTGCACCTCGAAGGACGAGAAAACACCTTGAAGGAGGGGAACACTCATGAGTGGCCCCAGCTGCTCGCCCACGACCCTCATAACATAGACGAGGTAGGTTAAAAGGTAGAGGCAGGATCGTGGCTAGGCTCACTAGAGAAATGGCTACAATGGCTGCCAACATGAGAAATATATCCCAGCAGAATACGGCTATGCATAAAATGCTAATGAGCATGCAGGGTCGACGAGGGTACCCATTCCTCCATATGAAGCCTCTGAAAATGGATTTCATGACCCTCAAGGGTACTATAACGAAGAAGAAGAAGAAGTCCAAAACCAAATGATTGGATACCATCACACTAGGATGGAAGCTCCCCGGAAAAAAAGGAGATTGTAGTTGATACATCAACCAATTATGCCTCTGAACGGCCATGAGGCTCTATATAACTTCCCTCTAAACTATAAGCCAGAAGACCGACCTCAAAGGTCAGCAAGTGTTTTCGATAAGATAGGCCAAGAGTTACCTAGGAATATGTAGGCTCATTCACCCCTTGTACCTAGAAATAGACAGTCTCGTCCTCGTTTTCTTATGCCTAGAAATAGGCAACATGAGCCTCATCGGTATGAAACACAAGAACTAGCCTACCATGAAGAGCCTCTGATTTTTTCCCTAGAAAAAGGCATGAGAGAAGAGGCCGAGCTATAAGTAAAGTAGGACTATTTCAACCACCTCTCCAAACTCAGCAGAGAGAGGTGGATGATTTTCATGAACCATAGAGGTCCTGCAACCTCGATGACGACGATGATCATTCACCATTCTCACAAGCTATTAGAAACGCCACATGCTGAACCACTTCATACTCTCTAAAATTCCTAAGTCTGATGGAAGAGGTGACACCGCGAAGTACCTCAACAGCTTCAAGACACATATAAATTTGAAAAGGGCCACCTCAGCTAAGAAGTGTAGAGCCTTCCGCTTGACCTTGAGTGGATGATCTAAAATTTGGTATACTAGACTACTAGAGGATATCATCCAAAGCTAGTCGGACTTCAAAAAGGCATTCCTAAAATGCTTTGCCACCAGCAAAGAGGGCGAAAGGCCCATTAAACGATTGCAAGATATGCGACGACGACCAGATGAGACGCTGAAAAGTTTCTTGTCCTGTTTCACTGATGAAATGACCTACTACGTGCAAGTCACAAATAAGTAAGCTTTAACTGCCTTAAGAGGAGGTTTGGAAATGAACTCTCTCTTTTGGAGATGCGTGCAAAACAAGGACCCTACCACCTATGATGCCCTATTAGAAACGATAAGGTGAGAAATCCTCAATGAAAAATTAAGAGATTATAGGAACAGGGCCAGTCAGGGACTTCTCCCTACTCAGATGCAAAGGAAAAGAGATCTCACATCCCATTTGATAGATCACCAGACACCTCTTTATCATGGACAAGCACTAGCTGTAGCAACACTTAATGCAATACCCACTTTGGCTGATGAGGTAAACCGTGATGCTCAAATACATCAATGCCAGCCCTACCAAAGGCCCACGAAGGGAAAGAGGTAGGGATGAGATGACAAATCTAGAAATAGGAATGAATAAGCAAATGATTGACATGAACTCATTAGGGAAATTGACACAATCATTGGAAGCCTCCAAGCAAATGACGGCCAGAAACTCATCAGGGAAATTGACGCATTTATTGGAGGCCCACATGTTGAGGAAGAGTCTACAAATTCAGAGAAATTACGCTAGAGAAGTAAAGGACCCTCGTATAACAAGTTGCATAGTTAACCAATCTCCCTACTGGAAGAGCAATTCCACCAATCACATTTACTCAAGAGAACGCAGTACGTGTGCGTTATCCACACTATGACACCCTAGTGGTAAGGGTTGTCGTGGCTCGAAACGACATGAAAAGAATGTTGGTGGATAATGGAAGCTCGATCTATATCATCTTTGGAACAACTTTTGACAAGATGAAAGTTGACCACAAGCTGACCCCAGCGAGTTCCCCTTTGTATAGCTTCATAGGAGATATCATCATTCCAATGGGTAAAATCACTCTAGCAATAGGAATGGAGATTGTACCATTGACTTCTCACCACTTCATAGAATCTTTGGTAGTTGATAATCGCTCTGCTTAGTGGAGTACTTGGGAGGGCAGCCTTAAAGGAACTATTGGCCGTCAATTCCATTCATCACTTATGTATGAAGTTCCCAAAGAGGTATTGAAATTAGGGGTGTAAGCGGTCCGGTTTTTGCAGTTTTTGACAAATTTTCAAACCAAACCGTTTAAACCGGTTTGAGAAAAACTCAAACCTAAACCAAACCATTTTGAACGGTTTGAAGAAAACTCAAACATAAACCTAACGGTTTGGTCCGGTTTTAAACCGCCGGTTTCACCGTATATTTTTTTGTCCGTCTACTTTTATGACATTAATTCATTAAATTCAATATATATTTATATCTTATTAGTAATAAATCTAAAACAAACTAAATATATCTACTACAAATTTAAATATCAACTAAATCAAAGTGAAATCACAATAAATTAAAATATAGTTTTTTGTTTGCCATTTTTGACTAAGACGTTACGATAACGTTATAATACAAGTCTACTAAACTAAATATGAAGCTCAAAAAATATAATGATGTTCAACAAGACCTCGTGATCATCATATCTGAAAAACAAAACTACTGATTAAACAGAAAGAATAACCAATCATAATAATAAATCAATTGTTTATAATATCTAAACATAACAATTATACAAGCTTGCCGTTGTATTTTGTTACGAATTCAGTTTCTCACATATACTCCAACACCAATTGTTGTCACATATGATTCAGTCTTCATTGTCAAACAAATGCATTCGTTATATCATCATAGTATTGGATACTAGATAGATAAAAGAATATTTAAAAATATGGTAATAGAAAATATAAACTACATGCCACAACTTTCATTGAATCATCAAATGCTTCCACTTCATCTAAATATTGGCACAGCACTGTAGGTTCATTTTTAATTTGCAACCAATTCTTTCCGCATATACAAACATCAACCATCCTTGCACCTAATAAGCTCTTAAAGGAATCAGGTATTTGACCTCCATTTGAGAATGGAGATTGAAGCAATTGTAGAAATTTGAATTCTAAAGAAGAAAATGATTTTTGATAGACAATGTTAGTCTTGAGATTACTAGATATAAATTAGGATTATTTAGTAATAATAATATATATGTAATACAAAATTATAAATTGACAAAAATACATATAAATGACAAAACTATTGAATTTTATATATTTGGATGATTTTTAAAAAAAAATCATTATTTTTAGTTTTTTATTTTTATATATTTTTTCGCCGGTCCGGTTTGGTTTCAAACCACAATTAAAATTCTCAAACCTAAACCAAACCATTTTTGACCGGTTTGGTTTGGTTCAAAACCATTTCGTTGACGGGTCCACGTGGCACCAAACCGACGGTTTCTAAAATGCGGTTTCGGTTTGGTTTTCCGGTTTGACGATTTTTGCTTACAGCCCTAATTGAAATGAATCCTAAAAAGATCAAAGTTTTGATTGAGATAAGGTCACCACAGAAACTGAAAAAGATGCAGAGCCTCACTGGACGAGTAGCAGCCTTGAACCACTTCGTCTCCAAGGTAACATACAAGTGCCTACCTTTCTTTAAAATCTTCAAAGGAGGAAATAAGTTTCAATGTACAGAGGAGTGTGACGTAGCCTTGCAAAGGCTAAAGAAGCACTTAGGACATGCTCCATTTCTCTCCAAACCTAAGGATCATGAGCCACTACAATTGTACTTAGCAGTGACTTCCGAGGCTATCAGTTCGATTTTGATAAAAGAAGAAAGTGATCACCAACTGTCTGTTTACTATGTCAGCAAAACACTCTTGGTAGTAGAGACTCACTATCCAGACATGGAAAAGCTAGCTCTTTCTTTGGTGACATCATCAAGAAAGTTGAGACCATATTTCCAAGCTCATAGTATACACGTGTAGATCAGAAACATGATGCTTCAGAGGTTGCAAAAGCAGGCTGTGGAACTTAGTTTGACATTATTTTCAAGTCAAGTCTGCTATTAAGGGCTATGCCCTAGCAAATTTTGTAGCAGAGTTCATTCTTATCCCAGAGATGAAAGAAAAAGATGGAACTTGCCGAACCTTCAACTTGGAGCCTTTCAGTTGATGGGTCATCAGAAGAGATAGGGTCAGGAGCTAGAGTTGTTTTGGTCAGTCCAGGAGGACATAAGCTTACTTATGCTATGAGGTTCGATTTCGAAGCCACCAATAATGTAGCAAAATAAGAGGCTCTACTCGCTGGCCTATGGTTAGCCAAAGAAATGCAAGTAAGGAGGCTCATCATCAGTAGCGACTCCCAGCTAGTAGTAAGGCAAGTCAATGGTAATTTTTCAGCCAAAGATAAGTCTATGGCTATATATTTGAAATTGGTTACGAATTTCATTTCCTTCTTTGAACAGTTCGAACTTGTGTAAATCCCACGCTCTAGGAACATACATGCCGATGCACTGTCCAAATTAGCAAGTAGCAAAGAATTCGAACTGCTTACAGTTGTTCCTATAGAACATCTTTCCAGACCTTCTATCACCACTGGCGAGGTTGTAATGTGGGTTAAAGACACTCCATCTTGGATGAAACCAATCATATCCTACTTTAAGGATCAGACCCTACCCTTGAAAAGGAGGCTCAGAAGCTCAAAAGGAGAGCTGCCCACTTAATCTTCCAGGACTATGTACTATACAAACGTGACGCCGGACATAATAGAGATTATTCTGCAGGCTAGTTCTACTAGCAAATTTAAAAGGAAGAAAAACAAAAGTAACGCCGAAGACACAGAGAAAACATCTCTGAAAATTATAGAGCTTTTATATATTCAACAATAATGAAAATAACTCCACAAGCTCGGACTTCATAGCCAAAAATATGAATTTTACCAAAAATGGTAAAATTCCAAAAGTCATGTCAAATTAAAATATGGAATAAAATAAGTAGTTTGCGAAAAATCTAACTCAAATCGGGTTAAAATCATCTCATAACATGCAATCGAAATATTACCAAAAATAACAAAATTTAACTAAAAATAGCAATTCGGAAAGAGAAACAGTGGAATTTGAGGTCAAAAATGGCACACACATAGAGAATAGCCGGGTGACCATGACGTGCATGCCAAAACAAGTTTTCCGAATTGGGGTCATAATCGCGATTTTGATAACCGTAGCCAAAGTTATAGCCAATTTACCGAAACACGTCTCAATTACTAAAATTACGCGATCACTTGCCATCCTTGCGCCGATTTGTCAACTCGTGATACTTTAGAGCCATTAATGTATTATCTGACAACTCAACATCTTACTCGAACCCTCCTACATCGTCCTCGAGTTCAGGTTAATGTCATTATAATCCACAAAACAAGGACTTAGGTGTTTCGCATTAAAGACATTAGAGGTTTTCAAGTGACTTGGAAGGCACAACCGGTAAGCATTATTGTTGATCTTCTGTAGTACCTCACATAGCCCAATCTTCTGGTCTTTAAGCTTATTATACTCACAAACAGGAAAACGATCACGTGTTAATACATCCCAAACAAAATCATCAACATCAAAAAGTGCCTGATGACGATGACCGTCAACCCAAGCCTTGTACTTGGCATTGCTATCCTGAATTGCCAACTTCACTTGCTCATAGATACTCCGAAGATGCTCTGCCATCTCATCTACCTTAAGACTGAAGTGCCCTACATGTAGAACAGGGGCCGGTGGTTCTGTTTGTTGATCTGTTTTAGGCGAATTCTGCTTGAGGTAATGTTAAATCCCATTGCTTCGGCTTAGTTCCTGCCAAACACCTCAAAAGGTTTCCCAAACTCCAGTTCACTACCTCAGTGTGACCATTTGTCTGGGGGTGATAGGCACTGCTAAAGTTCAGTTGTATCCCCAGTCTCTCCCACAAACTCTTCCAAAAACGACTGATGAACTTGGTATTACGATCTGAAGTGATAGATCGAGGAACACCATGTAAATTCACAATCTCCCGGAAATAAAGATGGGCAATCAGAGTGGCATCCATAGTCTTCCTGCAAGCTACAAAATATGCCATCTTCGAAAATCTGTCAACTACAACAATGATAGAATCTGCGGCTCACTGGGTACGGGGTAAACCCAACACAAAGTCCATGCTAACATCAAACCAATGAGCTTCAAGAACATGTAAAAGTGTGTACAGACTCGCATTGGTGATAACCCGTTTAGACCGCTGACAAACATAACAACGGTTCACAAAATGCGCAAAATCACTGGTCAACTTAGGCTAATAAAAGTCAGAAAAGATAAGGGCCAATGTCTTATCTAAGCCAAAGTGCCCTTCAATGTGAATTTCACTGATAAGTTGTTACCTCAATGAACAATCTGGACTGCACGACTGTAATCTACGAAATAGATAGCCATTATGTAGAACAAAATCATGACAGTGACCATTAGTTACCTCTTAAAATATACTGTCGAATGAAGGATCATCTACATACATATCTGAATAGGTCTCAAAGCTTGTAACTCTAGTACTAGTAGTGGTAAGGAGCATAGTATGATGGCTCAATGCATCTGCGATACGATTTAGGCTCCATGCTTGGTGCCAGAGTGTAAAGATGAACTCCTGCAAGTACGCCACCCACTTGGCGTGTCGTCTACTCAACTTGTGTTGACCATTAATGTACTTCAGGGCCTCATGATCAGTAATAGAATGGACTCCTTACTAGATAATGACGCCAATGTTTCAGGGACTGAACAATAGCATAGAACTCTAGGTCATAGGTGGAATAGTTTTTCTTGGATCCCGAGAGCTTCTCACTGAAGAAAGTAATCGGCCACCCTAACTAACTCATAGCACCTCCAATGCCAATGCCTGATGCATCCTAATTTACCTCGAACACCTTGTCAAAATTAGAGAGTGCCAAGACTGGTGCTTCGGTCATCTTCTGTACTAACTGAAAACTGGCTTCTGTTTCCTCAGACCATTTGAAATCACGTACCTTAAGACGTTCCGTAATAGGAGCAATCAAAGTGCTGAGGTTTCTGATGAACCGTCGATAGAATGATGCTAACCCATGGAAGCTCCGACATCATGCAAGTTTTTGGGTTTAGGCCATTCCAAGACTGCGTCTATCTTTGACTGATCTGCACGAACACCATAAAACCGAGGAAAGTTACAGAAGTAGTAAAAAATGAACACTTCTTCTGATTGACAAATAAACATTCCCTTGTCAGCATCTCAAAACAGTGCGAAGATGATCAAAGTGTGGGGCCCTCATCGGACTATAAATGATGATATCGTCGAAGTAAACCACCACGAATTTTCCCTTAAAAGGTCGCAAAACCTGATGCATAACCTCATGAACGTACTGGGAGCATTGGATAGCCCAAAAGGCATGACCATCCACTCATATAAATCGTGTTGCATTTTAAAAGTTGTCTTCCATTCATCTCTAGACTTTATTCTGATCTGGTGGTATCCACTTTTCAGGTCAATCTTCGAGAAGATCGTAGATCCAACATATCATCCAGTCAATGAATTGAAAACCTATACTTCATAGTAATTTTATTTATTGCTCGACTGTCAACACACATACGTCATGAACCATCTTTCTTTGGCACAAGTAATGTAGGGACTGCACAAGGTCTCATACGTTCGCGAATACGACTTTTCTCCAATAGCTCCACCACTAGTCACTGTAACTCTTCAGCCTCTTTAGGACGGAGGCGGTATGTTGGTCGATTATGCAAGCTCGATCCTGGAACAAGATCAATTTGATGCTAAATATCCCTCATAGGTGGTAGTCCATGAGGAAGGTTTTCGGGCATAAGGTCAGCGAATTCTGCTAATAGTTGTTGCACCTCTACTGGTTACTCAGAATCTACTAACATCACTGCACTATTCCCGCAAGGCAGTAGAGTATATACCACATCCCCATGCTCAACCTCTTCTGAAAACCTAGACATAGAAAGTAGATTAGTATTGTTGGCTACTAGAGTAAGAGATGCCCCTTCACGCCGGGGTGCCAAAACAATCTTTTTTTGCCTTAATGTTAAGGGAATATGTATTCTTCCGTCCATCATGGATAACACTGCAATCATACTGCCAAGGTTGACCCAACAATATATGACACGCATCCATTGACACAACATCACACCAAGCATAATCAAAATATTTTCTACCAATTGAAAAAGATACAAGATATCGCCTATCTACTATTACCTTACTGCCCTTATTCAGCCACGACAACTTGTATGGTTTAGGATGACGATCTATTTTCAATTGCAATTTTTGGACAACTTCCTCAGACACTACATTCTCACAACTACCACTGTTAATGATCATTTTGTAGACTTTATCAGCAACTGTGCAAGTCGTGTGGAAAATATTGGTTCTCAACCAATCGTTTCCTACATCACCCTTGGGAGTCAGTAAACTCTTATGAATGACCAAAGTCTCTTGGCCATCTCCATATAGTACTTCATCAATGTCATCATCATCATACACAGCCTTCCCAACCTTCTCAGTCTCATCTACCACGTCCTCCTCCATCAACAAATTTTTCTCCTTTTGACTAGCAGGCTTCCTGCAATCAGTAGCCCTATGTCCTTGTTCGCTACAATGAAAACATTTAGTAGAAGGATTAGAATTACCCTGTGGTATCTGCTGGATGAGACAAGAATCCTAAGAGCGAACTGGTCGATTGTTCTAATCGTTCCTGATCACTGGCCTCTTATTTTGTTGTTTTTCAACAGTAAGTGTACGCTGATATGCTTTCTAATATGTCCATAGTGAGTGATGACTGAGCACATCATATAGGGGCTGCCACAACCCTCCCAAGTACTGTGCCACCATATGTTCATCCTTCTCAGATAAGTCATTCTGGGTGACTCATTGGTAAAACTCTTCCGTGTAATCATCAATTGATCTCATACCCTGCCTCAACGTATGAAGTCGCTGAAATATGGTTTGAGTGTAACCAAAGGGAAGAACGTGACCCTTCATATTCTTCTTCATCTTCTCCCAATCAGTGATCTTGGGCTTGCCCTGCCTATCCCGTAAACATCTAAACTATTCCCACCATGCAGACGCCCTACCCTTGAGTTTGATGGCAACCAATTTTACTTTTACACCATCTGGGACTTTCTTGTAGTCAAAGATACGTTCCACTTCATTTATCCAATCGATAAATCCCTCAGCTTGTAACTTACTAGAAAATTCTTGTAGATCCACCCAAAAATCGAGATCCCTATGACGCTCCTCTCGACCATAGTGCTCTCAAAATAGATCACGTTGGTAGTAGGGATTTTAAAAAACAACAGAATCAGAATCAATATCGGAGACCTCACGATCTTCTAAATCACGCTCCGCTAGGTACTGGGTTAACTCTGCAACTTGCCACTGCAGATCTTCATTTGTGACATTCTAAATGTTGGACTTCCTCAATTGGAACTTGTCCACGACGACCACGACCTCCAACCATTGAAACTGATGAAATATCACCCAGGAAGGAAACATTGAAGCTCTGATACCAACTGACGTCAGACATAATAGAGATTATTCTGCAGGCTAGTTCTACAGGCAAATTTACAAGGAAAAAACACGAGTAACGCCAAAAACACAGAGAAAATGTCTTTAAAAATTAAAGAACTTTTATATATCCAACAACAATGAAAATAAGTCCACAAGCTGGACTTTACAGCCAAAAATCCAAATTTTACCAAAAATTACAAAATTCTAAAAATCACGTCAAATTAAAATATGGAATAAAATAAGTAGTATGCAAAAAATCTAGTCCAAATCGGGTTAAAAATCATCTCCTAACATGCAATCAAAATATTATTAAAAAAACAAAATTTAATTAAAAATAGCAATTCGGAAGGGAAAACAGCGAAATTTGAGGTCGAAAACGGTACACATCGAGCATAACTGGGTAAACACGACATGCACGTTGAAACAAGCTTTTCGGATTGGGATCATAATCGTAATTCTGATAAGTGTAGCCAAAGTTATGGCCAAATTATCAAAACACATATCAATTACTAAAATTACACGATTACTTGACATCCTTGCGCTGATCTGTCAACTCGTGATACTTTAGAGTAATTACGTGTTATCTAAAAACTCAGCATTTTGACTCGGATCCTCCTGCATCAAGACGTGAGTTCTCACTATCCCTGCTCAGAGAAAAATCCATGAAAGGGTTTGTGGAACCACACTGGATGATGGTCCTTATCATAGAAAGTACTAAGACAGAGATACTACTGGCCTACCTCGAAAAAAATGAGCAACAATTTGCTAGAAAATGTGACAAGTGTTAATGTTTCGCTACTATTCAGGCAACCTTCTCAAGAGTTGAATGTTGTGTCTAGCCCTTGGCCATTTGCAAAGTGGAGAATTGATCTTATAAGACCTATTCCTGAAGGGAGAGGAAACTCTAGTTCACAATTGTAGCCATTGATTACAAGTTCCTATGGAAGAACCCACTTGCCAAAATCACTAAGGTCAACATTTCCAAGTTCATGTGGAAGAACATCATCTACAAGTTCGGAATTTTTCATTCGATTGTATCAGAAAATGGTAGGCAGTTTGACAACAAGAATGTTAAAATCTGTGTGAGGAGCTGGGTAGCAAAAATCATTTTTCCTCCCCATCGTCCATAGCTAAATGGACAGGTCGATGCTGTTAACAAAATGATCAAGTATACAGTGAAAAGGAAATTGGATGTCTCTAAAGGGGCATAGGTCGATGAACTACCTCAAGTACTCTAGGCTATCAAAACTACGAGAAGAACTGCTACAAGAGATATCGCATTCTCTATGGCCTATGGGGCTGAGGCTCCCTGTGAGCCCAGTTGAAGTGGGTCTGCCATCTTCTCATCGAATACACTTCAATAAAATAACAATGATGAGATGTGAACTCGACATCCTTGAAGAACGAAGGGACGACTACCAAGCAAAATTGGTCATTTATCAAAGGAAAATGACTAGATACTACAATTCAAAATTGAAAAAGAAGTCATTTCGTTTGAATGAATTGGTACTTCAAAGAGTATTTCCATCCTCTAAAGAGTATAGTTCAGGAACCTTTGGTCCCAACTGAGAGGATCTTTACGCATCAGTAAAGAGTTTCGGCCTGAAATTTATAGAATTGAGAATATGGATGGAAAGGCATAGCCTCATCCTTGGAATATAGAACATTTGCTCAAGTACTATCAATAATATAAACATATTGTGTATTCAGCTTGAGATTCATGAAATAACTTCTATTATATTGTTCATGAGTAAAAAAATACCTCCCAAGAGGCTAAAGCCCTATGGGATGCCTCTGTATAGACGAGTCGTCCCTATGTAGGGAAGCGTGAAACACCTAGACAAAGAGCTAGATCCCACAAGGACCATCTTCTATTCATAAAAGTGTTGCACATACCCTTATCTAAGGCTAAGGAAGCCACAGAATGGGGCACCGCACAACCCCATATGAAGGAAACAAAGTTTACAACATGAAATATAAATGTACCTCATAGTAAGAAAGACTCATAGGAGAAGCCTCTTCATAGATGATTCGTCCCTATGAAGAGGTGCGTGGGCACTTCGACGAGGAGCTGTATCCCAAGAAGGACCACGTTCGGACTCGTGAAGTATGGCACATGCCCTTAACAACTAAAGTTGTTAGGGAAGCCTCGGAATTAGTGAACCACTCAACCTATGCTAAGGAAAGTGAAAGGCAAAGCGAATTTCTTATACTTGTGCAAATTATAAATTACAGAATTACAAAGCCAAACTAAAGTCTGAAGTACTAAAGTACTAAAGAGCCTCAACTCATACATATAACAGTACATAAGTTCAGAAATTCACAAAGGTATACGACCTTCTAACACTTGGACAAATTTTAGTGTTTGAGTTATTATCGAAGTACTATGTGCAAAGGTATGATGTTACTTAGATCTTATATATATCTGATGTTATATGTTTGATTATCTGGTTAAACAAATTCTAAAGTAGTATGGAGGACTTTAGCTAAATTTATTGCTGAGGTCTGATGTTTTTAAGTTCTTAACTTTGTTGCAAGTTTGGATATGTTGCTGAGGTTCATGTTGCATAAGTATGATGTTTGATTAAGTTCTGAAGTTTGTTAAGTTTAAAGTTATCATGCTTTGAAAGTTATTATACGTCTAATGTTATTATAAGTTTGATGTTGTTTTAAGCTCGATGTAATTGTTGAAGTAGAAGTGGTTCGAATCAGAAAAAGCATATCACTATAAAGCATAAGTAAAATGGCATAAGTATTGAATAAAAGCCGAACTTCATTCCTAAAAAGGTATTTACATAAGGTGGGTTGAATCCATTACACTTAGACAAAAATAATAAGAAAAATACATTGAAGTCCTAAGTCGTAAGAGGGTGGGGGTTGATGAGCCACTTCTTCAGCTGCAACATCTACGAGCTCAATAACTTGGCCTCTCTCAGCCGGAGTCTGAGGCTCAGGCTCTTCATCTCCTTCTCCAAAGAAAACCGACCTCAACTGAGTGGTATCGATGCCTTGAATATTGACCTCCAACCACTCCGTCCTATCAGTGTATGCATAATTCCACTAACACTTGGCAAACTTTAATATGCCCTAGTCAAGTGGAAGTTGGCAAGGAACATCTTCACAGCATTACTGCTGGCAAGTTCAGCTTCTCTTATGAGAGTCTCCACTTCTTCAATTAAGCCAACCACTTGGGAGGTCAACTCCCACACCTACCCTTTCAAGGCAGAGTTCTCCATATTGGCTTTCTCCAAACCTTCAGCTGCCAGCTTCTGATGTGCATCAGAAGTTTCCACTCGCTTAGTAAGTGAGGTCACCTCTTGTTTACGAAAATATGTTTTTGATTTAAATCACCTCAAGTGCACATTTCGTTAACAAGTAGTAAAGTGGAAATCTTAAAATTTCGAGTATCATTCCCACGATGATTGGTTTAACTTGATTTCTGTCTCCAAGACCTTAACCAAATCTATAAAACTCAAGTTGATATGTGACATGAATTTTAAAACTAAATTATATTATCAAGCATTTTGAACTAAAATTACGAAATGAAAGCAAAAATATCTTGACTGCAAAAGTTTGAAGAAACTAATGTATGAAAAGTGCACTAGGATGCCGAATCACCAAGCAAAGTTCCTTTTTAACCCCTATTTCACAATTTGATAACCGATGAATTGGTCAAAGAATCAATATTTCTAACTTATCCAACAATCTCTTTCGAGTATAATTGAACCTATTCTACCATACCATTTGACTATATTTCTATTACAAATGCAATATACAAGAATCCATGACGTTTTGTAAACACTTAGAGATTCAAGTAAAGTATATAAAAAGTACATAAAAAGTCTAGCCTAGCATTGATAAAATTAAAGAACAAGAAAAATAATAAAAAGAAGACATCACCAAAAACTTGAATTAAATCTTGAAATATTGAAGCTTAAAGTGAAAATCCTAGTTTTTGCCTTCTTGTTAGCTCTCCAATGTGTTTTCTCCCTAGGAATGTGTAATCCTAGGTTCTAGATGAATTTTAGCTTTTATAGTTGCTCTAGAATTATTACTACGATTTGGAGTTAGATAAAGAAACCAAAAATTCTGTGCCGGATTTGTTTCATGCGATCTCATGGTTATATGCCATGCGATCACATGGAACAACTATTTTTTTCCCGCCGGATAGCTTTCGATATTTTGGTCATATCTTTCATTCCCGATATCCGATTGAGATAATTCTAATTGCCTTCAAGATCTTACTTAAAGGGATACAAATCTTCCAGAGATATAAATCTTCAAATTCGAACGTCTTCTATGCCAAAAGTGGGTCTCAAACTAAGACTGAAAATTCGAAGCAAAACATTTTCGGCTAGAGGTTGATTTGTAATAGTACTTCAATTATATTTCATCTCTTTGACTTCTTTTCTCATCCAGTTGATGCCCAACACTCTCAAATATTCATCTTGAGATTGACACAACTTTTCAATATTTGCACTTGAGTCCTTAAACTTTGATTTTTGCTTCCTTTAATCTATTTTTGCTTGTTTTTCCTAATTTCCCCCTCAATCATCATTATTGTCCTACAAACACAAATTACAATGAATTAAGTTATATTCTGCACATTTATCCACATTTGTGAACCGAAATAAACGTGTAAAAATACCTTTATCAACTTCCCCAAGCTTGAATTATTGTTTGTCCTCAAACAAAATCATAATTTAATTCTAAGTAAAACATGGTTCAACAATTTGCTGTGTCTCAGGATTGGAACTTAGTAAGAAACAACATGAACAACTACAACCGTGCAAAATTATATCAATCTCCACATGTTACATTCATAACTGGACGTGTGTGTGTGAAAACTCATACCAACATATTAGACTTATGACTGACTCATACCCAACCCAATGTAGTCAGAATTTCACCTTCACTGCTCGAAAGATACACACACCTCCTTCAAACTTATTCTTTTCACTCAATTGTCCCGGAGTGTGTTCTAAGGTTGAACTCATTTATAAATACTCTTTCTCTTCTCTTAGTTTTGATGAATCACACCGTCACAAGTTCTCACTTCATCAAATAGAGGCTCTCATAATTTTTTAGAGATATAGCCTTATCAACCGAGTGTCTGGGGCTAATCAATGCATTTCATATAGAAGAGTATGTATGTTATTCATCAGCAGATAGAAATGGCGTTTTTTTTTCATGACATCTTTCATTTGCTTTCTGTATAGCCCATATAGCGAGCCTTAGACCGATGACTCCCAAGTCAGATGATCTTAGGTTATCAGGTTTTAAACCCCTACAGGTTTAATCACTCAAGTTATACATGCTCGAACATATGTCTTTATTTATCCCATGATTAGTACAATATCCCTTTTCTTTTAGACACCCAATCTCTAAAACCAAACCCTAACTTGAAACTTTCACTTAGTTATCATCCCATTAGTTTTAGATAATCCACACAATATATCATGCACGGAGCCCCTACTCATCTTAATGTTCCCTTGCAATAGTTCAATCACATCTAAACTATTCTAAAAATTGGTCATGGTTTAGCATAAAAGAGGTTTTCTCGGTATAATCTCTATGTTCAACTTTCTCTAAGCAATGAGTCAAATCATAAGCCCAATACGCAAGCATGAGTGTTGTGCGCAAAATAAATCAAGTTTCACATTAACATGTATTGATCATGCTAATAATGCACAATTTTCATCATTCATAGACCGTACATAGTGCAAATTCTAACATCATAGTCATCGGAATTGTTAAACCCACACAAGCACACAAAATTGTGAACTACTATTGAAGATGCAATAGCAAAACTCAAAATAACTCAACAACAAATGGAGAACTCTCTTTTTTTACACAATCACACAAACGTATATAGAACATTGTCCCACCCAAACGTATATTGAACATTGTGCTCAATGTTTAAATAATAATAAAATGTAAATTTAGCAGCGCATAAAATTAATGACAAATTCACAGAAGATAAAGAATAAAGGGTGAGGAATACTCCCCTGATCAATGGAGATGCGAAGGTGAAGATGGTGGAGGACAAAGAAGTATGGACCATGCATAGGATTTTTTATTAACTGTAGAGACGATGAAAAAGTAATCTTATTAAAAATTATAAAAAACTTGAAGAAGAAATTCCTAATTTAATGCATAAAGTGAAATAAATAAAAGGGAAGAATAGTTGGGTTGCTTCCCAACCAGCGCTAAGTTATAGTCTATAGCTTGACTTTACTCCGTTAAGATCATGGTGGTTAAAATCGAAGGATTTCACCAGTGCATTCCTTGCAAGTGTCTGCTCTGCATCCTCTTTTAGCTCTCCATACTTTGAATTCTCCATTCTCGTCTCTACCAATAAATCCCCCAAATTTTAGTTTTCTCTTCTGAAAATTTTATTGAAGGGATAGTTCATCTTCAGTGATACACTGACACTCGTCGATGGCTGATGATTGTTTGGGTAGATTATTTAATTTAAACACTTATTGCTCCTCATCTACTCTCAATATTAGCTCTCCTTTCTCCATATCAATCAAAGTTCGACCTGTTGCTAGGAATGGTCTCCCCAATATTATTGTAATATTTCTATCTTCTTCTATATCTAAAATTATGAAGTCTGCTAGAAAGATGAATTTCTCCACTTTAATCAACACGTCATCTATAATCCCTCTTGGGTGGGTAAATGATCAATTAACCAGTTGTAAAGTCACCGTTGTTGCTGTAGCCTCTCCCAAACCGAGTTTCCTGAAAATAGAAAGTGGCATCAAGTTAGTACTTGCTCCAATATCACATAAAACATTAAAAGTATCAGCTTTCCCAATTGAAATAGGTAGAGTGAAACTTCCTGGATCCTTGAGCTTGGGAGGCAATTTCTTTTGTATTCTTGCATTACTTTCCTCTGTTAGTGCCACAGTTTCAAATTCTGAAGGTTTTTTCTTCTTTGAAATCATATCATTTAAGAACTTTATATAACTTGGAATTTGTCGTATCACGTCTATGAACGGGATATTAATGTGTAGCTTCCTTAGCACATCCAAAAATTTCTCAAATTGTTGGTCTAGCTGGTGTCTCTTCAACCTTTGTGGGAATGGAATAGGAGGCTCGTAAAGGTTGATAGGAACGGTTACCTTAACCCGTGGAGTATCTGAACTCTCTTTAGTAGATGTCTCTATCACCAGCTTAGTCTTTTCCACTTGCTCCTTATCTGAAGAAGGTAATATTTCCTTACTCATACTCGGCCTCTTGATATATATTTTCGGTAGTTGCATTCCACTCCTAATGGTGATTGATTACATAGATAGACCCTCAACTATTTTATTTTCTAAAACACTTATGGCCATTACCTGCTCCTTGGGATTAGTCTCGATATTGCTTAGCAGGATATCTGGTGCTCTATTTATCACAAAAAGAGCTAATTATCCCATTTGTGTCTCCAAATTCTTAATAGCAGACCCTGATTTTGGAAATTTATTTCAGTCTTTCTCATGAACTGGTTAGTTGTTTCCATGTATTTATCCACCTTCTTCATGAGTTTTGCAAACATCTTCTCCAACTGAGATTTTTCTCCTGATGAAACTGTCCTTGAACTTGGTTGTGATTTCGATTGTGATTGTGATTTTGATTTCCACCACACCTAAGAGAAGTTTGGATGATTTCTCCAGCCCATATTGTATGTTTTAGAATGAGGGTTGTTGTGATGTCGTTGACCCTATTGAACATAATCCATGTGTTCCTTTCCTTGAGTAAGGATGGGGCACTCAACTATGCCATGTTCTGCTCCACACTCTTCACAGTTTGACTTCTTGACTTGTGTCGAATTCGCCGTTTGTGTTATGCTCTCCATTTTGTGAAATAAAGAATCAATCTTTGCAGATAAAGTCGAATAGGTATCTACCTCGTAAACTCCAGCTGTTTTCTTTGGACCTCATCGATCTGAAGACCACATGGCTGAAGTATTAGCCATTCTCTCAAATAATTCCCAAGCTCCATCAATTGTTCTGGTGGTTAGAGATCCATTTGATGACGAGTCCACCATGCTTTTGAAAGTTGGAAGTAGTCATGTGTAGAAAAACTTGATTTGTGATGGTTGGTCGAACCCATGTTGTGGACATTTTCGAAGCATATTCTTGAATTTGTTCCATGCCTCACCAAATGCTTCGGAATCATTCTGGCTAAATATTGATATCTCATGCCTCAACCGTGCAACCTTAGCTCGTGAGAAGAACTTCATGCAGAATTTATGAGCCAAATCGTTCCAAGTAGTGATGCTAGCCACATGGAGTGAATCTAACCATTCCAGTGTTTTATCCCGTAGAGTGTGTGGAAACAACCTCAATCTGATCGGATCCTCTGATATCCCTTGATACTTGAACTGTTGACACATATCCAAGAAGCGGGATACATGTGTGTGGATTTTTGTTGGCTATTCCATAGAATTGATGTCTATTCTGAAAGAATTGGATGACATTTGTCTTCAGTTGAAAGTTCGGTTGTTCGAATGTGGGGTAGACAATGCTAGATTGACTTTGAATGACCAATGGTGCAAAAACAATCCCTAAACGAAACATTCCCATCATATTGTGCTTCAGCATTGGCCGGAGCTGCAAGTTCTACAATTGGTTCCAGTTGTTGATCAACCATATGTATTTGTTCTTGATTTTTTCGTTGTGCTGCCCTGGCCATCCTCTGTCTTCAATGAAAAGTTCGTTCAATTTTCAAATCAGTTGGAAGTAGTTCACTCCCAACTGATCTTTACATGCAAGACCTGAAGAAGCGAAAAAAATAGTAGCACTTAACTCAACCTAAGTAATTGAACTTAATAAAAATAAAATAAAAACTAAAAGAAAAAAAAGTTCGAATTAGTGTCTAAATAAAAAAAATCAAATTAATACTCAATCCCCGACAACGGCGCCAAAACCTTGTTCGTGAAAATATGTTTTGGATTTACACCCTAAGTGCACGGTCTGTTGACAAGTAATAAAGTGGAGATCCTATAATTTTGAGTATCGTTCCTACGAGGATTGGTTTAACTTGATTTATGTATCCAAAACCTTAACCAAATCTATAAAACTCAAGCTGATATGTGACGTGAATTTTAAAACTAAATTATGATTATCATGCAATTTGAACTAAAATTACGAAATGAAAGCAAAAATATCTTGAATGCAAAAGTTTGAAGAAACTAATGTATGAAAAGTGCACTAGGATCAAATCACCAAGCAAAGTTCCCTTTTAACCCCTATTTCACAATTTGATAACACGATGAATTGGTCAAAGAATCAATGTTTCTAACTTATCCAACAATCTCTTTCGAGTAGAATTGAACTGATTCTACCATACAATTTGACTATATTTCTATGACATATGCAATATACAAGAATCCATGACGTTTTGTAAACACTTAGAGATTCACGTAAAGCATAGCGGTATATTTCTATCCCCTATCAAACCCTACAATGATTTATATCTTGTTGAGTTTATTTATCTTCTTTCGAATGTATAAAATAAACCACCCAAACTCATACAACTATTGCGCATATAATTGTAGAGGCAAGAAAGTGTATATAAATCATTCAACATCTATCAAAAGTGTTTAAATATCAAATTTCAAAAATAGAAATTAAAATATCACAATGAGAGGTTCATCGTTCTCCTAGTACATAAAAAGTCTAGCCTAACATGGATAAAATTAAAGAACAAGAAAAATAATAAAAAGAAGACATCACCAAAAACTTGAATTAAATCTTGAAATATTGAAGCTTGAAGTGAAAATCCTTGTTCTTGCCTTCTTGTTAGCTCTCCAATGTGTTTTTCTCCCTAAGAATGCGTAGCCCTAAGTTCTGGACGAATTTTGACTTTTATAGTTGCCCTAAAATCATTAACATATGAGTTGGAGTCGGATAAGAAAACCAAAGATTTCATGCCGGTTTTTGTTCCATACGATCACATGGTTATATGCCATGCGATCATATGGAACAACCAATTGTGTCTCTGGAATTTTCTGTCAAGGCCTGGGCGACCGCATGGTTATATGCCATGCGATCGCATGGAACAACCATTTTTTTCTCGCCGGACAGCTTTCGAAATTTTGGTCATATCTTTTGCTCCCAATATCCGATTGTTGTCATTCAAATTTCGTTAGAAATCTTACACAAAGGGATACAAATCTTTCTGAAATATAAATCTTCAAATTCGAACATCTTTTATGCCAAAAGTGGATCTCAAAGTAAGACAGAAAATTCGAAGCAAAACATTTTCGGCTGGAGGTTGATTTGTGATAGTACTTCAATTATATTTCATCCCTTTGACTTCTTTCCTCATCCGATTGATGTCCAACACTCTCAAATCTTCATCTTGAGATCGACACAACTTTTAAGTATTTGCACTTGAGTCCTCAAACTTTGATTTTTGCTTCATTTAAGCCATTTTTGCTTCTTTTTCCTAATTTTCCCCTTGATCATCATTATTGTCCTACAAACACAAATTACAACGAATTAAGCTATATTCCGCACATTTATCAACAGTTATCCATATTTGTGAATCGAAATAAACATATAAAAACGCCCTTATCACCTCTCTCAGATGGACCATAGGATATATACAATCTGAGAACATTTACTACAGTATTTTATATATACAATTTGAGAACTTACTTCACCATGATACGTCATCTTATTTCTACTTGTGTGAACATCAGCATCCACAATACTTAGCCTTCATCGTTTGCATCTACAAAAATAAAGTAAGAAATAATGAAATTAGAGATATTAAAGACATTAACATCAATATAGTACCACATAAATAGAAAATTAAAATAAAGCAAGAAAGAATCTTAAAAATATACAATTGCCATATTCAATATCAATGCCCTCACAATCATGTCTTACGTAGTATCCATCTTCAACAATCATATCGAATCTTAATGCATCTGATGTGGATGGAGTATAAGCCTCCTCATCAAAATTTTCTAAATCATGAAATCCTCTAAGAGGTGCCTTTAATACAATAAAACTTTTTCTAACTCACTCGCTTAGTTGTTTAAACATTGATATGTTAATGATATACCCGAATGACGTCGTATCAACAACTTTTGCCAAATAATATCTAATATCACCAAAGTATGAATGACATCATATAAGGTACTATGATGACCCTAAGTCGAATGATCAATTGTACTATTGAGCATTAGATATTAGCCATTCACACTCAAATAGATATCCACATGGAATCTCTAAAGCGGGTCTCCAGTGTTATGTTTACTTAACAAAATATTCTTGCATCCATTTAAATGTCACAATTTTTAACTTGTGAGGTTAGCCACTCACGTCATAAGTGATAAATGTCACACATGATGGTGTATCCTTAATATCGATATACGCATCTCGTTATTACTTATGATCATGGATAATTTAAGATTCAGTAATATCTATCTCGTATTTTACAATTACAATTCCTAGTGATTAACAAGTTACTGAAGCTTAAATCTACGGACTCCATTAATTTAATTTATCAAAAGTAATAATTCAATTAAATAATAAATCTGTCATAAATAAAATTGCACTAAACTTATTAAAGGCCCGTTTGGATGGCTTTTTTTGCCTGTAGAAGAGCTTTTGAAAGAATCTACCTTAAATTTTATTTAGAAACTTATTTTTAAAAGCGATTCTTATTACGAAAGTTCTTTTAGAGGAAGCCACATTGGAACAACTTCATTTAAAAGTTCTTCTAACAATCAGAAGTATTTTCATAACACTAACCAAACGGGTCTGTTAGGTTTTTAGTGTTGGCGATTATGTGGACAAAATGACTGATTTGTAATATGTTGTAAACGTCAAGGACCTAGGGTGCAATTTGTATAAGTTGGGTTATGAGGTCTAGGGTTCGAGCATAAAAAGAAGAGAAATACAGCATTGCATTTTCACTAGCCTATTGCCTGGACACTGCTTGAACGACAAAAACAGAATCCCCGTCACTCGTTTGTCGCTCGATTTTTGCTCGAGCGAAAGGCCATCACTTGCCTGTCGATTAGGTTTTGGTCGAGCGACAAATTTCTATGAAAAACCCAAAATTGCATTTTAAATAGATTTTTCCAGCACATTCAACTCCTTACTCTCTCATAAATACCCAACCCTATGCACGAAAATTTAAGGTGGTTTTTATTATTTTTACTGCCTCATCTTATTTTCTAAAGATCCAAGAACATATTCTTTCTTTGTGATTCATTTTTTATTCTTGAGATCATATAACCACATGTTTGGGAAAACATCACATTGAAGAATCCAAAACACATATTTCCTAAACATCCTTATGAATGAACTTTCTCAATTGGACTTTGGAAGTTTTTGGAGGTTGAGGGAGGGTTGGACTGCAAGCACATGAAAAGCACAAGAATTGGAGATTATTGAAAATCCACTTAGAAGACACAATTAAAGAAGATTAGGAAGTTGGAAGGAGATAGAGAATCTTGGAAGCAACAGGAAATAGATCGAGAAATCTGGCAAGTTGGCTAGATAATGTCTATAGTAGTAGATCGTGAGTCTGGAAGATAGATCTTGGAGATCACAAGAATTACAATGGCTGGAACTAGTGGAATTTGTTAGGCTAGAAGCGCACTGTAATCCATATTGTCTGTAGTGGATATAACTGACTTGGTCCCGGAGTTTTTACCCAGTTGGGTTTCTCCGTCAACAATTATTGGTGTTCTTTATTGCTTTCCATATTACAAAATGCGGTAATCAAATATACGAAAATTAGACGTGCATGCTTAATCATTTAAAAACTATTAAAAAGTGACTTGTTGCTTTTAATATAATAATTCTGCACGTATGGTCCAAACTAAAAACAGATAATTATAACCATTCAGTAACTTATTAGTCATTAAATTGATAATCCGTAATTTTCAATTGGTATCAGAGCCCAAATTCGTTCCTTGACCCATATTTTCTAGATGAGTATTTCATTATCCGTCTCGCCTTATTTTGATGGCAGTAATTATGCCTACTAGAAGGTTAGGATGAGAGCTTTTTAGAAATCTATGGATGAGTGTATATGGCTGAGTGTAGTAAATGGATGGGCTACCCCTAGTTCTACGGTTAATAATGAACTTGTCCCTACTTCCATTGCTAATTGGACTGGAGCAAACTTAGATGAGTGTAACTGGAATAACAAAGCCTTACATACCCTATTTATGGCAGCGTCTTTTGAAGAGTTTAGGAAAGTATCTATGTGTGAGGTTTCTAAAGAAGTTTGGGATGTTCTACAGACCACACATGAGGGAACTCAAGCTGTTAAAAACTATAAGCTGCAGATGTTGACCACTAGGTTTGAAGAGATTGGGATGAAAGAGGACGAGACATTTGATGAATTCTATATGAGTTTAAACGACATAGTGAATTCTAGTTTCAACCTAGGTGAGAGAATCCCGGAGCCTAAAATTGTTATAAAAATCCTTAGATCCTTACCTGAGCGATTTAAGGCTAAAATCACTACTATTGAAGAGAGTAAGGATATAGACTATATTAAGGTGGAAGAGCTGGTTGGATCTCTCTAGACTTATGAACATACATTAGCTATACCTACAAACATAAATCACCAGCCTTAAAAACTGTGAGGAATAGTTATAAAGAGTCTTCGGATTCAGATTCTCTTGATGAAGAGGAGTTAGCATACATTGCTAAAAAACTCCGAAAAATATTTAGAAAGAAAAATAATCCTTAAGAGAGATACAAAGGTAGCCTGAGTGAATCTAGGAGAAAATCTAAATTTGTGAAATGCCATAATTGTCGAGGTTTTGGTCATGTTAGGATTGAGTGTCCTAGCAGTAGGAAAAAAATTAGATAAGGCTATGAATTTTATTCTCACTGATGACGAGCTATGAATTTTATTCTCACTGATGACGAGTCTAACTCGGACAATCGAAATGAGAAATCCATTCGTGAGGAAAGTGGTAAATATATTGCCTTCACTGCTAAGTTTAAGGAAGGATCTGATGAGGGGAGTGAAAGAGATAAGGACTTAGATAGTAATGAGGATTCTGATGAGGAGTCTATGAGTGAGGACGATACCCAAAAGGCTTATGATAAGATGTACGAGGAAAGTCTTAAGATTCTTACTAAAAACAAAGTCTTGAGTGCGAAAAATAAGGAACTTGAATTGGAAAATGAAACGTTAGTAGCGCACTTTAAGTAATCTACCCTGAGTGAAGTGAAATTCATGAATGCAACTTTAGAGACTCATGTTAAGAACCTCACAAGTGAGCTTAAGAAGTCCTCTACGAGAGTCAGGGAGTTGACCACTGAGAAAGAGACATTAGAAATCCAGGTTAAGAACTTTCTTAGCAATTTAGAATATTCTAAGTCTCAACTGCTTGTCTTCTCTAGTGGTTCTGAAAAAGTTAGATAACATTTTAGGAATGGGCAAACCAGCTGGAAATAAGAGAGGTCTAGGTTTTAAGGAAAACATTGCTAATACTTCTAAGACCATGTTTGTCCCTGCCACTAACCAGCCCAAATTTGTGCATAACCCTACCCATATCTTAAAAATAAGGGATTTGTTAGACATAGGCCAACTAGACAGTGTAGGATCCATCGACCGATGAATAGACGTCAGTGTCCACATAACATTGGTCCTAGGTTTATCCTTACATGTTTTAACTGTGGTGAGTTAGGACACATAAAGCCTATGTGTCATCATTTCCTGAATATAAATAGAAACTAGAACTTACATAGAAATAAGAATCAGAAGTTTGTTGGTCAGATCGACTTTCTTACTAATCAAGTGAGGCAGTTGACGAAGTTAATGACATGGATGAATAGGAATATTCTTGTCACCAGGCAAGTTTAGGTGAAGAAAAATGATCTCAAAAATTGTGAAGTAGATCACGGTGCTCTTAAAGGTAAGAGCATTTGTGTATCAAACTGATTAGGCAATTTTTGATACATGTTCGAACTTTATCATCGTGTGTCATTGAGTTATGCATGCATCCATTTAATTTTTTTTTTCTAGGTATAAATCACATGTATGTTTTGTTATTTTTGTGTGTTTAATTTTTTTGTGTACTTGTTGCATTCATGTTTTAAAATAAAAACAACAAAAAAATGGAAAATTGAAAAATAAAAATGATGAATTTTTTTACTATTACATGATATATAACATTCTTGAACTTGTGAGTTGTGATCATGCATAGGTTTAATCGCTGAGCTATTGCATAGTTTCCGTCCTTGGGTTAGGTTATTCATAGAGTACTTAGTATATACGTTTTCATGTACCATATGTACTACACACACTATGATATTGTTAGTGGGACTCTGCCGCATGTGTGCGATTTGGGATGTCAGTCACATGTTAGTAATGTGACTTTGAACATGAATTGACCTTATTTATTAGACATAAACTCAAATTTATCCCCGGTAATAAAAAGCTCAATATCTTAAATTATTCTTTAGAGCCTATTTGGCTCGAGCAATTAAGCCCGCGGGGTTTCTCATAGCTTGATGCATATGGTCAACTGACTTAGGTTAATCGGCATAAATTCGTTACATGGGTCATTTTAGTCACTTAATGGAGAAAAGCCTACACTTAAGATGTGAAAAAATTATGAGCTTAAAATATTGAATAATATGAAAAATATATATGCAAAAAGTCAGGGGGAGAAAAGAAAATGAGTTTTTATTTCAAGGTCTAAATGCATGTTAAATGGTTTGACTTTCATAAATAGGTGAATACACTTATGGTAGTGATGTTTAGCATGTCCTTTCTCACAAAATTAAGGTTTGGAGTCCTACTTACAAAGGATTAGTGACACTTTACACACATGGATCACTTATAAAATTTACTCCATGTTAACTTGAACTGAGTATGTGGGAAGGTTTACCGTACATTGATTATATTTATACATGTTAACGACTGCATTTTTGAGTGATTATATGTTAATGTTAAAATTTTGTTTGTCCCTTCGTCATTTGTGACAAAAAGGGGGAGAAAGAAAAAATTGAGGGGAGAGTTTTGATTTAAGGGTGCATTGAATCTCATTGAGATTTACCATTTTATGTCTGAAGAGTCGCTGGGAAGAGACATAGATTCATTTGCCTACTGTAATAAAAACATTGAGAGTTTACAGTAAGTGGGAGACTATGTATTGCATCTACATTGCATATCATATGTATAGCTGCTTAAGTTTTGATGTTTTGTGATGTAAATGTTTTGGTTGGTGTTTTGATTGACATTAATTTCACATCTCAAACGCATGCTTATTTGTGTTAATATTTTTTATTTCCCGTATCACATACTTTTACATTGGGTATTGAGTTGTGGATTTTAGTGAACAAGTTTAACAAGAAATGTAAAAGACATTGTTTGATGAAGATTGGGTAGTTTAGATTTTGTTTTTTTAGTGTTTCATTGACTTATTGTATAGTTTTGTCACAAAAAGTCAAATGGAGAGTTTGTTAGGTTTTTAGTGTTGGCGATTCTGTGGATAAAATGACTGATTTGGAACATGTTGTAAAAGTCAAGTTCTTAGGGTGCAATTCGTATAAGTTGGGTATTGAGGTCAAGGGTTCGAGCATAAAAAGAGGAGAAACGTGGCATCGCATTTTCGCTAGCCTATCGCATGAACACTGCTCGAGCGACAAAAACGGAATCCCCGTTGCTCGCCTATCGCTGAGGTTTCGTTCGAGCGACAAGTTTATACGTAAAACCCTAAATTGCATTTTTAAATAGATTTTTCTAACCCATTCAACCCAATTGCTCTCTCATATAAATACCCAAGTCCATGCACGAATTTCTAAGGTGGTTTTTATTATTTTCATTGCCTCATCTTATTTTCTAAAGATCCAAGAACATATTCTTTCTTTATGATTCATCTTTTATTTTTGAGATCATATAACCACTTGTTTGGAAAAACATCAAATTGAAATATCCAAAACACATACTTCATAAACATTCTTAGGAATGCACTTTCTCAGTTGGACTCAGAAGTTTCTAAATGTTGAGAGAAGTTGGACTGCAAGCACAGGATAAGCTCAAGAATTGGAGATTCTTGGAAATCCACTTGGAAAAGACAATTGAAGAAGATTAGGAAGCTGGAAGGAGACAGCGAATCTTGGAAGCTACATGAGGTAAATCGAGAAATCTAGCAGGTTGGCTAGATAGTGTCTACGGTAGCAGATCGTGAATTTGGAAGAAACAGCAAATCTTGGAGATTACATGAATTACAACAGCAGAAACTAGTGAAATTTGTTAGGCTAGAAACAGACTCTAATCCATATTGTCAATAGTGGAGGTAACTGGTTTGGTCCCGGAGTTTTTTACCCAGTTGGATTTCTCAAAGTCAACAATTATTGGTGTTCTTTATTGCTTCTATATTACAAACTACGATAATAAAATATAGGGAAATTGGACGTGTACGCTTAATCATTTAGAAACTATTAAAAAGTGACATGTTGCTTTTAATAGAATAATTCCGCACTTAGGGTCAAAACTAAAAATGGATAATTATCACCATTCGATAACTAAGTAGTCATTAAATTGATAGTCCGTAATTTACAGAGTCCAAAAGCAGTTCCAAAATTGATTTGAGCTATAGAATAACTCTTACATAACCAACACATGTTTAGCTAAGAAATTTATAAAAAACTTAAGCTAAAGTCAATAATTAATTTTAATTATAAATTTTGCGAAATCTACAACTTTGATCAAAATCTACTAAATATCTTATTTTTAACGAAACCAAATAGGGTCTTTGTATGCTTAAGATCAGTTTACACATATAAACACAAAAAGTAAAACTGAAGACAATGATAGTAGTAAAGGAGATATTCTTGAAATCTCAACAAACTTGTAAAAATAGACAGTGAGATAAGTGGGTGAGTGTATGAGTAGGGGAGGGGTATGGACAAAAGTGGTGCTTTACTTCTATTGTATATAATGGAAATTTCTAATCACTTTCAAATAGAGGGATTCATTGCCTTGACTCATTTGTCGCTGAGAAGTATAGATCTTATGTAAGTATAGATATAGATAAATGCTTCCATAGACTAGTAGTTTTTGAATATATGAAGCATACTGCATACATAAATTATACATACACATTCAGGGACTTCAGTTGCTTCACACACTTTTGCTATCTCTCCTCTCTTCTGTCTATCTTGACCAACTCTTTATTTGTGTTTTCATATGCTTTGATGGTGGTGTGATGCGTAAAATAGATGGGTTTGTGTTTTGTCTGACTTTGGTGTCGATTCTGGTGGCATCATCACATTGTAAAGCCAGAGGTTGTGGAAGGGGTGATTGATTAAACCCTTGGGATCCTATAATCCGATCGTTGGTGGAGGGCGTGAAATGGAAGATTGGGAGTAGGGTAGGTCATTAATGTCGAAGGAGGCTATTTTTTCAATTTTTATTTATATTTTAAGAGATTTGCAAAAATTTCACTTCTCAAAAAAGGCATGTACAGTGCACGAGAAAATGTAACGAACATTTTTTATGGCAATGAACGGAAATGACAACTCCTTCAATGGAAACATTGATATAGGGATGTTTTTGCAAAAATTAAAAGGATATGTCTCGAGTCCATAGAAACCAGGGACCAAAAGTGCAAAAAGACAGAAAAACCCACCCTCCTAACTAGGGGACGGGATTTGGCTAAAACATAGGACGCCATAGATTAGGTACAAATTTGAAACTACAAATGGCAATGAGTGTTTCCCATTCCATCCCGGAGAATTGGATCATTTCCTTGTATATGAGAAAAACTTCTAGATTAATAGGAAGAAAGCTTAATCGGAATGAATCAAAATTTTTCTTCTATGATCGATCGGTATAAATATCAACAACTACGAATTGGATTAGTTATTCCTCTACAATTGCTTAGGCCACTAAATTTGTGCTTAATGGAGAGATCGTTGGAGATGTGATAAACCCTATACTTTTCATTACAAAACCAATAAACCTTAAAAAGATGGATTATTTTGTGAAAGAATTTTTGGGCCTATAAAAAGTGGAATTTGTGCTTGCAGAAATTATCGAGTAATCGGAGATGAAAAAGAAGACCCAAAATTTTGTGAACAATGCGAAGTCAAATTTGTCGATTCTCGGATACAAAGATATTAAATGGGTTACATCAAACTCCCATGCCATTAATCCATGTGTGGAATTTAAAACGTCAATTATATTCTATTAATATATAAGTTGAATTAAACTATAAAAAAATTACTACAAAATTGTAAAGTATAATATAAAAATTCTCTAATGAAAGTGATAGATAAATTATCCAATATTTCAATAATAAAGGCATAAAAATGATCCAACTTATTATTAAATAGATAATTGGTTAATAGTCAAACACCCAACTTATTGGATTCAATTTTGTCAAGTAAATAAAGCAATGTTAGAAAAATTATCATCACTTATTTGAAATAAGTAAAATGCTTTACTTATCATGCGAGACATTTCTTCCGTTTATAAATATTACATACTATATATCTTATTCTTAATTAGGATATCTTTCGAATAATTATTGTATTATTGAGCTTCTCTTTTTCTCCCTCATTGAATTATCAAATGTGAAGATGAAATAGTCTAATATGACAAGGGATATTTATCAAAACTGTTAGGTGTAAATGGACAAATTATTAAATAGAAAAACAAAATGTACTCAAACGATATATTTGACATGTGGTACCTAATGTGATGGGAGTATTATGGTATACAAGATTTATCCCTTGTATCGTTTAAATAAAAATTAGTTTTTTAGTAAATTTTAATAAAAGTTGATGAAATGTATGTCTCAAAAGTTGGAGATCCCATAAAATATGTGATTAATATTAATTATTAACTTCAATTATTGGTGCTTAAACGTTTTCGAATATTGTATTTTCAGGTTAATTTTTAAATGATTATATGTTTTTTGATGGATAGTTTCGGAAGTAATTAAAATTGACAAACTCCTCGACAAAAATAATGGTTCCAAGCACTCCACGAATGAGTGAGGCTCAATCTATCCTCTTACAAGGCTAATTAATAAATTGGTTAATAGTCAAACACCCAATTTATTGGATTCCAAAAATTAGGTCTAATATTTTAAAAGCTGAATTGAGCTTTTGAACATTCATTGGTAGCTAAGATGAATTAGATTTTTATTTATTTTTCTTTGACGAAAGCATATAAACTGGTGGTTTATCTTTAGCACATGACCAATGAATTTGATTGCATTCCAAAAGTAAAATGAAGGTTAATCTCTTGTTATTATTAAAATTTCTTGGACTAATTTTTTATTATTATTAAAATTTAAGTCAAAATCAACAATTAATTTTAACTACACATTTCATTGAATCCATAACTTTTCGATCATATATTCCATCAATTTTCATAAAAAAATGCTAAAAATCTGATTTTAATATCTACCAATTACATGAGCTAAGAATGGAAGTCTATGACTCCATTCCAAAAAGTAGTCGAGAAAAAAGTCTCTCGTAAGTCCATTTTAATTGTTGATTCAATTTTTAACAAGTGGGTAATTATTTAGTAATTGCAATTTATAATTGGACTTTTAGTTGATAGAAAATCATAGAAAATGGTTATCAATCCAAAACATTATCAAACATTATAATTTATCAAAACCCTTTCTCAAATATAACCATCCATGTTGAAATCAATAATAATGAAAAATGATGGAAGCATAAAACATATCTTAAACCATAGATTTCCGATTCTTTACCTAAAGGGGTTAGATGTTCCAATTGATTGGTGGTCTCCTTTTGACAGTTGCTCTCCATTGATGGGGATGTAGATAAGCTCAAACACTTACCAACAATTGGGGACCATGACCCCATATAATCATAAGATAATGAAAGGTCATTATCTTTCATTTGTTTCAAATCGGCCCCTTCAACAATTTAAAACAAACTTCCAGTATCTACACTTTAATTCCATGAAACATAATACTCATTAGTCAAAATTCATCTTTATTGGATCACTTTAATTGACTAATATATTTTAAATAATAGTACCACACTTTTTAATATGTTATGTGTGGCCCCAAATATATTAGAATTTTCCAACAATCTTCCACTGGGCCATATGTGTAACATTTTAAATGTGCACAACCTTACGAGCTCAAAAATTTTGCTATTATTAGTATGTGTATTTCAAACAATCTCGTCCATCATTCATATTGATATAGGGTCAAAGCGTTTTCGTCACATGTAACGTGACTAAATCCATCAAGGTTCAAAACTAGGTTACGTCTTTCATCCCAATTTGTAGAATTCGATGTTGGAATTTATGATTCATAGATTTCAAAATCTAAGTCTTTAACTTCCTAATTTTTGTCTTAAAGTTAGTCTTGTATTGTGAAAGATGAATTGATCTTGTAACTAGGATAGTTGCTTAAAGGACATGTATCAATGGCTAAGATGAATTTAATTTTTTTATTCTTTTTTAAATTGACAAAAGCATATAAAGTTGGTTTATCTTTGCTCATGACCAAGGGATTTGATGTAGCGAATTGGACCTTCAATTTGGTGGAATTCAGGCTTAGTTCAACTTATCAATATCAAACACAATCAAACAATTACTCCAATCCACAACCAATATTATAATTCTTTGGTTTCCAATTCTAATATACCCACAAGGAACACAAGAATCGTGTTTGCAAAAAAGGGGGGCCACAATGGCAGAGAGAAGGCAATGCACGCAGGAGGAGAAGAAAGCAGCCACATGTTCTCTCTCTCTTCAACACAGTCAATTGTAACTACGGTATTCATCCGCCACAAGTGAAGACATGTTAATAAATTCTACGAGGTTCCACCCTCCTTCCCAAAAAAAAAAAGTCACAAACCACACACATTTCCACACTACAAAATGGGCATCTATATAAGTTAGGTTATGTCATCAATTGGGCCAACAAACAAAGTAATGGGCCAGCACATTAAAAGGGCCATCCAAGAGTTATAGTGGCCATGAACAATATTAACTAATTAAGTTGCTTTCAATGGTCCGAGTTGTTTTCGGGTTGAGCTTATAAATTAATTGTATTGATAGTTATTTCATTCATTGGTCGAGGCCTATGAAATATAATAAAAAACTGTTTAACATCATTGCCCATGATTTATTGGGTATAAAAAAATCTACAAATCTCCTACTTGATACCCAATCAATCAGCAAGCAATCAAAACACGGAATAAAAGCTTGCATAATCAAGGCAAACGATAGAATTGGAATCACAAACCTTACCTTATGTTTTGGACTGGAAACACATACTATACTTGTTTCATATACTCACTAAGGCTAAGGTCACAAACAAATACCCAAGTAGCAGTAGATAACCACAGTAATCAATTAAGAGCAAATACATATACAATGGAGATATCATATAGGATAACACAAATCTTTTCAAAAAAGACACGATAACACATATGCAACAAATGCATAAATGACCCCACGAAAAAGATCTCACAACACTTATCATATTCCATTCTGTGTTACTCACTTCTCGAGAACACTTGTCTCACTTCATCGCCCACCATGCTCACAGACTAGTCACTCAACCAATGTCTTTATACATGCTCGAACATATGTCTTTATTTATCCCATGATTAGTACAATATCCCTTTTCTTTTAGACACCCAATCTCTAAAACCAAACCCTAACTTGAAACTTTCACTTAGTTATCATCCCATTAGTTTTAGATAATCCACACAATATATCATGCACGGAGCCCCTACTCATCTTAATGTTCCCTTGCAATAGTTCAATCACATCTAAACTATTCTAAAAATTGGTCATGGTTTAGCATAAAAGAGATTTTCCCGGTATAATCTCTATGTTCAACTTTCTCTAAGCAATGAGTCAAATCATAAGCCCAATACGCAAGCATGAGTGTTGTGCGCAAAATAAATCAAGTTTCACATTAACATGTATTGATCATGCTAATAATGCACAATTTTCATCATTCATAGACCGTACATAGTGCAAATTCTAACATCATAGTCATCGGAATTGTTAAACCCACACAAGCACACAAAATTGTGAACTACTATTGAAGATGCAATAGCAAAACTCAAAATAACTCAACAACAAATGGAGAACTCTCTTTTTTTACACAATCACACAAACGTATATAGAACATTGTCCCACCCAAACGTATATTGAACATTGTGCTCAATGTTTAAATAATAATAAAATGTAAATTTAGCAGCACATAAAATTAATGACAAATTCACAGAAGATAAAGAATAAAGGGTGAGGAATACTCCCCTGATCAATGGAGATGCGAAGGTGAAGATGGTGGAGGACAAAGAAGTATGGACCATGCATAGGATTTTTTATTAACTGTAGAGACGATGAAAAAGTAATCTTATTAAAAATTATAAAAAACTTGAAGAAGAAATTCCTAATTTAATGCATAAAGTGAAATAAATAAAAGGGAAGAATAGTTGGGTTGCTTCCCAACCAGCGCTAAGTTATAGTCTATAGCTTGACTTTACTCCGTTAAGATCATGGTGGTTAAAATCGAAGGATTTCACCAGTGCATTCCTTGCAAGTGTCTGCTCTGCATCCTCTTTTAGCTCTCCATACTTTGAATTCTCCATTCTCGTCTCTACCAATAAATCCCCCAAATTTTAGTTTTCTCTTCTGAAAATTTTATTGAAGGGATAGTTCATCTTCAGTGATACACTGACACTCGTCGATGGCTGATGATTGTTTGGGTAGATTATTTAATTTAAACACTTATTGCTCCTCATCTACTCTCAATATTAGCTCCCCTTTCTCCATATCAATCAAAGTTCGACCTGTTGCTAGGAATGGTCTCCCCAATATTATTGGAATATTTCTATCTTCTTCTATATCTAAAATTATGAAGTCTGCTAGAAAGATGAATTTCTCCACTTTAATCAACACGTCATCTATAATCCCTCTTGGGTGGGTAAATGATCAATTAACCAGTTGTAAAGTCACCGTTGTTGCTGTAGCCTCTCCCAAACCGAGTTTCCTGAAAATAGAAAGTGGCATCAAGTTAATACTTGCTCCAATATCACATAAAACATTAAAAGTATCAGCTTTCCCAATTGAAATAGGTAGAGTGAAACTTCCTGGATCCTTGAGCTTGGGAGGCAATTTCTTTTGTATTCTTGCATTACTTTCCTCTGTTAGTGCCACAGTTTCAAATTCTGAAGGTTTTTTCTTCTTTGAAATCATATCATTTAAGAACTTTATATAACTTGGAATTTGTCGTATCACGTCTATGAACGGGATATTAATGTGTAGCTTCCTTAGCACATCCCAAAATTTCTCAAATTGTTGGTCTAGCTGGTGTCTCTTCAACCTTTGTGGGAATGGAATAGGAGGCTCGTAAAGGTTGATAGGAACGGTTACCTTAACCCGTGGAGTATCTGAACTCTCTTTAGTAGATGTCTCTATCACCAGCTTAGTCTTTTCCACTTGCTCCTTATCTGAAGAAGGTAATATTTCCTTACTCATACTCGGCCTCTTGATATATATTTTCGGTAGTTGCATTCCACTCCTAATGGTGATTGATTACACAGATAGACCCTCAACTATTTTATTTTCTAAAACACTTATGGCCATTACCTGCTCCTTGGGATTAGTCTCGATATTGCTTAGCAGGATATCTGGTGCTCTATTTATCACAAAAAGAGCTAATTATCCCATTTGTGTCTCCAAATTCTTAATAGCAGACCCTGATTTTGGAAATTTATTTCAGTCTTTCTCATGAACTGGTTAGTTGTTTCCATGTATTTATCCACCTTCTTCATGAGTTTTGCAAACATCTTCTCCAACTGAGATTTTTCTCCTGATGAAACTGTCCTTGAACTTGGTTGTGATTTCGATTGTGATTGTGATTTTGATTTCCACACCTAAGAGAAGTTTGGATGATTTCTCCAGCCCATATTGTATGTTTTAGAATGAGGGTTGTTGTGATGTCGTTGACCCTATTGAACATAATCCATGTGTTCCTTTCCTTGAGTAAGGATGGGGCACTCAACTATGCCATGTTCTGCTCCACACTCTTCACAGTTTGACTTCTTGACTTGTGTCGAATTCGCCGTTTGTGTTATGCTCTCCATTTTGTGAAATAAAGAATCAATCTTTGCAGATAAAGTCGAATAGGTATCTACCTCGTAAACTCCAGCTGTTTTCTTTGGACCTCATCGATCTGAAGACCACATGGCTGAAGTATTAGCCATTCTCTCAAATAATTCCCAAGCTCCATCAATTGTTCTGGTGGTTAGAGATCCATTTGATGACGAGTCCACCATGCTTTTGAAAGTTGGAAGTAGTCATGTGTAGAAAAACTTGATTTGTGATGGTTGGTCGAACCCATGTTGTGGACATTTTCGAAGCATATTCTTGAATTTGTTCCATGCCTCACCAAATGCTTCGGAATCATTCTGGCTAAATATTGATATCTCATGCCTCAACCGTGCAACCTTAGCTCGTGAGAAGAACTTCATGCAGAATTTATGAGCCAAATCGTTCCAAGTAGTGATGCTAGCCACATGGAGTGAATCTAACCATTCCAGTGTTTTATCCCGTAGAGTGTGTGGAAACAACCTCAATCTGATCGGATCCTCTGATATCCCTTGATACTTGAACTGTTGACACATATCCAAGAAGCGGGATACATGTGTGTGGATTTTTGTTGGCTATTCCATAGAATTGATGTCTATTCTGAAAGAATTGGATGACATTTGTCTTCAGTTGAAAGTTCGGTTGTTCGAATGTGGGGTAGACAATGCTAGATTGACTTTGAATGACCAATGGTGCAAAAACAATCCCTAAACGAAACATTCCCATCATATTGTGCTTCAGCATTGGCCGGAGCTGCAAGTTCTACAATTGGTTCCAGTTGTTGATCAACCATATGTATTTGTTCTTGATTTTTTCGTTGTGCTGCCCTGGCCATCCTCTGTCTTCAATGAAAAGTTCGTTCAATTTTCAAATCAGCTGGAAGTAGTTCACTCCCAACTGATCTTTACATGCAAGACCTGAAGAAGCGAAAAAAATAGTAGCACTTAACTCAACCTAAGTAATTGAACTTAATAAAAATAAAATAAAAACTAAAAGAAAAAAAAGTTCGAATTAGTGTCTAAATAAAAAAAATCAAATTAATACTCAATCCCCGACAACGGCGCCAAAACCTTGTTCGTGAAAATATGTTTTGGATTTACACCCTAAGTGCACGGTCTGTTGACAAGTAATAAAGTGGAGATCCTATAATTTTGAGTATCGTTCCTACGAGAATTGGTTTAACTTGATTTATGTATCCAAAACCTTAACCAAATCTATAAAACTCAAGCTGATATGTGACGTGAATTTTAAAACTAAATTATGATTATCATGCAATTTGAACTAAAATTACGAAATGAAAGCAAAAATATCTTGAATGCAAAAGTTTGAAGAAACTAATGTATGAAAAGTGCACTAGGATCAAATCACCAAGCAAAGTTCCCTTTTAACCCCTATTTCACAATTTGATAACACGATGAATTGGTCAAAGAATCAATGTTTCTAACTTATCCAACAATCTCTTTCGAGTAGAATTGAACTGATTCTACCATACAATTTGACTATATTTCTATGACATATGCAATATACAAGAATCCATGACGTTTTGTAAACACTTAGAGATTCACGTAAAGCATAGCTGGTATAATTATACTATCCCCTTCAAACCCTACAGATGTTTCTATCTTGTTGAGTATTAGTTATCTTCTTTCGAATGCAAATAACCACCCAAACTCATACAACTATTGCGCATATAATTGTAGAGGCAAGAAAGTGTATATAAATTCATTTTTTTTTTTTTTTTTTTTTTTTAAATATCAAATTTCAAAATAGAAATTAAAATCATACATCACAATGAGAGGTTCATCGTTCTCCTAGTACATAAAAAAGTCTAGCCTAACATGGAATAAATTCTAAGAACAAGAAAATGAATAAAAAGAAGACATCACCAAAAACTTGAATTAAATCTTAATATATGAAGCTGAAGATAAAGTTATCTGCCTGTTCTTTCGATCTCTTAAAATCTGAATTTTTTTTTTCTCTCTAGGAATGCGTAGCCCTAAGTTCTGGACGAATTTTGACTTTTATAGTTGCCCTAAAATCATTAACATATGAGTTGGAGTCGGATAAGAAAACCAAAGATTTCATGCCGGTTTTTGTTCCATACGATCACATGGTTATATGCCATGCGATCATATGGAACAACCAATTGTGTCTTTTGGAATTTTCTGTCAAGGCCTGGGCGACCACATGGTTATAATGCCATGCGATATCAGCATGGAACACAACCATTTTTTTTCTCGCCGGACAGCTTTCGAAATTTTGGTCATATCTTTTGCTCCCAATATCCGATTGTTGTGATTCAAATTTCGTTGAACTCTTACTAAAAGGGATACAAATCTTTCTGAAAATATAATCTTAATTCGAACATCTTTATGCCAAAAGTGGATCTCAAAGTAAGACAGAAAATTCGAAGCAAAACATTTTCGGCTGGAGGTTGATTTGTGATAGTACTTCAATTATATTTCATCCCTTGTGACTTCTGTTCCTCATCCGATTGATGTCCAACACTCTCAAATCTTCATCTTGAGATCGACACAACTTTTAAGTATTTGCCACTTGAGTCCTCAATAAACCTTTGTTGTTTGGGGGGATTTTATGCTCATTTAAGCGATTTTTGCTTGTACAGGGTTCTAATTTTCCCCTTTATCATCATTATTGTCCTCAAACACAAATTACAACGAATTAAGCTATATTCCGCACATTTAACGACAGTTATCCATTATTGTGAATCGAAATAAACATATAAAAACGCCCTTATCACCTCTCTCAGATGGACCATAGGATATATACAATCTGAGAACATTTACTACAGTATTTTATATATACAATTTGAGAACTTACTTCACCATGATACGTCATCTTATTTCTACTTGTGTGAACATCAGCATCTACAATACTTAGCTTCATCGTTGCATCTAAAAACTAAAGTAAAGAACTAATGAAATTAGAGATATTAAAGACATTAACATCAATATAGTACCACATAAAATAGAAAATTAAAATAAGCAAGAAAGAATCTTAAAAATATACAATTGCCATATTCAATATCAATGCCCTCACAATCATGTCTTACGTAGTATCCATCTTCAACAATCATATCGAATCTTAATGCATCTGATGTGGATGGAGTATAAGCCTCCTCATCAAAATTTTCTAAATCATGAAATCCTCTAAGAGGTGCCTTTAATACAATAAAACTTTTTCTAACTCACTCGCTTAGTTGTTTAAACATTGATATGTTAATGATATACCCGATGACGTCGTATCAACAACTTTTGCCAAATAATATCTAATATCACCAAAATATAGAATGACATCATACATAAGGTACTATGATGACCCTAAGTCGAATGATCAATTGTACTATTGAGCATTAGATATTAGCCATTCACACTCAAATAGATATCCATGTGGAATCTCTAAGCGGGTCTCCAATGTTATGTTTACTTAACAAAATATTCTTGCATCCATTTAAATGTCACAATTTTTAACTTGTGAGGTTAGCCACTCCACGTCATAAAGTGAATAAATGTCACACATGATGGTGTATCCTTAATATCGATATACGCACTCTCGTTATTATATATGATCATGGATTATTTAGATTCAGTAATATCTATCTCGTATTTTACAATTACAATTCCTATGATCTAACAGTTACTGATCTTAAATCTACGGACTCCCATTAATTTTAATTTATCAAAAAAAAAAGTTTTTTTTTTAATAATTCAATTAAATAATGAATCTGTCATAAATAAAATTGCACAAACTTATTAAAGGCCCGTTTGGATGGCTTTTTTTGCCTGTAGAAGAGCTTTTGAAAAAAGAATCTACCTTAAATTTTATTTAGAAACTTATTTTTAAAAGCGATTCTTATTACGAAAGTTCTTTTTTAGAGGATTCCACATTGGAACACCTTCATTAAAAGTTCTTCTAACAATCAGAAGTATTTTCATAACACTAACCAAACGGGTCTGTTAGGTTTTTAGTGTTAGCGATTATGTGGACAAAATGACTGATTTGTAATATGTTGTAAACGTCAAGGACCTAGGGTGCAATTTTGTACAAATTGGATGATGAGGTCTAGGGATCCATGAGCAATAAAAAAGAGAGAAATACAGCATTGCATTTTCACTAGCCTATTGCCTGGACACTGCTTGAACAACAAAACATAATCCCCGTCACTCGTTTGTCGCTCGATTTTTGCTCGAGCGAAAGGCCATCACTTGCCTGTCGATTAGGTTTTGGTCGAGCGACAAATTTCTATGAAAAACCCAAATTGCCATTTTAATAGATTTTTTCCAGGCACATTCAACTCTTAATCTCTCAATAAATACCCACCCTATGCACGAAACTTTAAGGTGGTTTTATTATTTTTACTGCCCCTACATCTTTATTTTTCTAAAGATCCAAGAACATATTCTTTCTTTGTGATTGATTTTTTATCTATGAGATCATTATAATCACCCACATGTTTGGGAAAACATCACATTGAAGAATCCAAAACACATATTTCCTAACATCCTATGAATGACTTTCTGAAATTGGACTTTTCATAAGTTTTTGGAGGTTGAGGGAGGGTTGGACTGTGCAAGCACAGAAAAGCACAAGAATTGGAGGTATTGTTATATATTGAAAATCCACTTAGAAGACACAATTAAAGAAGATTAGGAAGTTGGAAGGAGATAGAGAATCTTGGAAGCAACAGGAATAGATCGCGAAATCTGGCAGAGTGGCTAGATAATGTCTACGGTATTAGATCGTGAGTCTGGAAGATAGATCTTGGAGATCACAAGAATTACAATGGCTGGAACTAGTGGAATTTGTTAGGCTAGAAGCGCACTGTAATCCATATTGTCCATAGTGGATATAACTGACTTGGTCCCGGAGGTTTTACCCGTTGGGTTTCTCCGTCAACAATTATTGGTGTTCTTTATTGCTTTCCATCTTACAAAATGCGGTAATCAAATATACGAAAATTAGACGTGCATGCTTAATCATTTAAAACTATTAAAAAGTGACTTTGTTTCTTTTAATAAATAATTCTTGCACGTTGGTCCAACTAAAAACAGATAATTATAACCATTCAGTAACTTATTAGTCATTAAATTGATAATCCGTAATTTTCAATATAGGTAATACAGATCCCAAATTCGGTTCCTTGACCCACTATTTTCTAGATGAGTATTTCATTATCCGTCTCGCCTTATTTTGATGGCAGTAATTATGCCTACTAGAAGGTTAGGATAATAGCCTTTTTAAAATCCTTGGCTGAGTTATCTGGCATAGAGTGTAGTCAATGGAAGGGGCCTACCCTAGTTCTAACTACATACTAATATTAACTGTCCGTTTTTTTTTTTTTGGGGAGGGGTGTAAACACTTCCATTGCTAATTGGACTGGAGCAAACTTAGATGAGTGTAACTAGAATAACAAAGCCTTACATACCCTATTTATGGCAGCGTCTTTTGAAGAGTTTAGGAAAGTATCTATGTGTGAGGTTTCTAACGAAGTTTGGGATGTTCTACAGACCCACATGATGGAACTCAACACTGTAAAAACTATAAGACTGGCAGATGTTGACCACTATGTTTGAAGAGATTGGGATGAAAGAGGACGAGACATTTGATGAATTCTATATGAGTTTAAACGACATAGTGAATTTTAGTTTCAACCTAGGTGAGAAGATCCTCGAGTCTAAAATTGTTATAAAAAAAAAATTCCTTACAACATCCTTACCTGAGCGATTTAAGGCTAAAATCACTACTATTGAAGAGAGTAAGGATATAGACTATATTAAGGTGGAAGAGCTGGTTGGATCTCTCTAGACTTATGAACATACATTAGCTATACCTACAAACATAAATCACCAGCCTTAAAAACTGTGAGGATAAGTCATAAAGAGTCTTCGGATTCAGATTCTCTTGATGAAGAGGAGTTAGCATACATTGCTAAAAACTCCGAAAACTATTTAGAAAGAAAAATAATCCTTAAGAGAGATACAAAGGTAGCCTGAGTGAATCTGGAGAAAATCTAAATTTGTGAAATGCATATTGTCGATTTTTTGGTCATGCCTCTTCAAATGAAGTATAATCTTATCATTTTATTTTAAAAAAAATTAGATAATGCTTGAATTTTATTCTACACACTGATGACGAGCTATGAATTTTATTCTCACTGATGACGAGTCTAACTCTAACAATCAGAGTGAGAAATCCATTCGTGAGGAAAGTGGTAAATATATTGCCTTCACTGCTAAGTTTAAGGAAGGATCTGATGAGGGGAGTGAAAGAGATAGGACTTAGAATAGATAATAGTGATCTGATGATGAGTCTTGAGTGAGGACGATACCACAAAGGCTTATGATAAGATGTACGAGGAGAATCTTAAGATTCTTACTAAAAAAAAGTCTTGAGTGCGAAAAATAAGGAACTTGAATTGGAAAATGAAACGTTAGTAGCGCACTTTAAGTAATCTACCCTGAGTGAAGTGAAATTCATGATACTTTAGAGACTCATGTTAAGAACCTCACAAGTGAGCTTAAGAAGTCCTCTAAGAGAGTCAGTGAGTTGACAACTGAGAAAGAGACATTAGAAATCCAGTGTTAAGAACTTTCTTAGCAATTTAGAATATTCTGAGTCTCAAATGCTTTGCCTTCTCTAGTGGTTCTGAAAAAGTTAGATATATTATTAGTCAGAATGGGCAACCCAGCTGGAAATAGAGAGTTCTAGGTTTAAAGGAAAACATTGCTCAATACTTTCTAAGACCATGTTTGGGTCCTGCCAACTAACCAGCCCAAATTTTGTGCATACCCTAACCCATATCTTCAAAACATAAGATGGATTTTGTTAACATATGCCAACGAGACAGTGTAGGATCCCATCGACCGATGAAATAGACGTCATGTCCACATAACATTGTCCTAGGTTTGTCCTTACCCCAATGTTTTAACTGTGGTGAGTTAGGACACATAAACCTATGTGCATCATGTTCCTGATATAAATAGAAACTAGAACTTACATAGAAATAAGAATCAGAAGTTTGTTGGTCAGATCGACTTTCTTACTAATCAAGTGAGGCAGTTGACGAAGTTTTAATGACTATGGATTGAATAGGAAAATATTCTTGTCATAGGCAAGTTTGAGTGAAGAAAAATGATCTCAAAAATTGTAAGTAAATCACGGCGCTCTTAAAGGTAAGAGCATTTGTGTAACTTAATGAAATTTCTAATCTGACATCGAGTTTTTCCACTAGGATGATTTGAAATTCAAAATATAAAATTTAATTTTTGTTTTTCTAGGTATAAATCACATGTATGTTTGTTATTTTTGTGTGTTTTAATTTTTTGTGGTACTTGTTGCATTCATGTTTTTAAAATACAAACAACAAAAAAATGGAAAATTGAAAAATAAAAATGATTAATTATTTTTACTATTACTGTATATAACATTCTTGAACTTATAAGTTGTGATCATGCACGTGGTTAATCGATGAGGCTTTGCATAGTTTTCCGCCTTGGGTATAGGTTATTGTGGAGTATTTAGTATAGGTTTTTCATGTACCATATGTACTACACACACTATGATATTGTTGTAGGACTCTCCGCATGTGTGATATTTGGGATGGCAGTCACATTTTAGTATGTGATTTGGAACATGAATTGACCCTTTAATTTATTAACATAAACTCAAATTTATCCCCTGTAATATAAAAAGCTCATATCTTAAATTATTCTTTAAGAGCCTATTTGGCTCGCGCCAATTAAGCCCGCGGGTTTCTCATAGCTTGAATGCCATATGGTCAACTGACTTAAGTTAATCGGCCTAAAGTCCGTTACATGGGTCATTTAGTCACTTATGGAGAAAAGCCTACACTTATAGATGTGAAAAATTATGAGCTTAAAATATTGATAATATGAAAAATATATATGCAAATTTTTTTTTAATTTAAATAGATAAGAAATGAGTTTTTATTTCAAGGTCTAAATGCATGTTAAATGGTTTGACTTTCATAAATAGGGGGGGGGGGGGGGTTGAATAACCTTATTGGTAGTAATGTTTAGCATGTCCTTTCTCACAAATTTAAGGTTTTGAGTCCTACTTACAAAGGATTAGTGACACTTTACACACATATAGATACATTATAAAATTTACTCCATGTTCACTTGAACTGAGTATGTGGGAAGGTTTACTGTACATTGATTATATTTATACATGTTAACGACTGCATTTTTGAGTGATTATATGTTAATGTTAAAATTTATGTTGTCCCTTCGTCATTTTGTGACCAAAATGGGTGAGCACAAGAAAAAATGTTGAGGGGGAGTTTTTTTGATTTTAGGGTCTGCATTGAATCCATTGAGATTTTACTCTATTTTATGTCGAAGATAGTCGCTGGGAAGAGACATAGATTCATTTGCCTACTGTAATAAAAACATTGAGAGTTTACAGTAAGTGGGAGACTATGTATTGCATCTACATTGCATATCATATGTATAGCTGCTTAAGTTTTGATGTTTTGTGATGTAAATGTTTTGGTTGGTGTTTTGATTGACATTAATTTCACATCTCAAACGCATGCTTATTTGTGTTAATATTTTTTATTTCCCGTATCACATACTTTTACATTGGGTATTGAGTTGTGGATTTTAGTGAACAAGTTTAACAAGAAATGTAAAAGACATTGTTTGATGAAGATTGGGTAGTTTAGATTTTGTTTTTTTAGTGTTTCATTGACTTATTGTATAGTTTTGTCACAAAAAGTCAAATGGAGAGTTTGTTAGGTTTTTAGTGTTGGCGATTCTGTGGATAAAATGACTGATTTGGAACATGTTGTAAAAGTCAAGTTCTTAGGGTGCAATTCGTATAAGTTGGGTATTGAGGTCTAGGGTTCGAGCATAAAAAGAGGAGAAACGTGGCATCGCATTTTCGCTAGCCTATCGCATGAACACTGCTCGAGCAACAAAAACGGAATCCCCGTTGCTCGCCTATCGCTGAGGTTTCGCTCGAGCGACAAGTTTATACGTAAAACCCTAAATTGCATTTTTAAATAGATTTTTCTAACCCATTCAACCCAATTGCTCTCTCATATAAATACCCAAGTCCATGCACGAATTTCTAAGGTGGTTTTTATTATTTTCATTGCCTCATCTTATTTTCTAAAGATCCAAGAACATATTCTTTCTTTATGATTCATCTTTTATTTTTGAGATCATATAACCACTTGTTTGGAAAAACATCAAATTGAAATATCCAAAACACATACTTCATAAACATTCTTAGGAATGCACTTTCTCAGTTGGACTCAGAAGTTTCTAAATGTTGAGAGAAGTTGGACTGCAAGCACAGGATAAGCTCAAGAATTGGAGATTCTTGGAAATCCACTTGGAAAAGACAATTGAAGAAGATTAGGAAGCTGGAAGGAGACAGCGAATCTTGGAAGCTACATGAGGTAAATCGAGAAATCTAGCAGGTTGGCTAGATAGTGTCTACGGTAGCAGATCGTGAATTTGGAAGAAACAGCAAATCTTGGAGATTACATGAATTACAACAGCAGAAACTAGTGAAATTTGTTAGGCTAGAAACAGACTCTAATCCATATTGTCAATAGTGGAGGTAACTGGTTTGGTCCCGGAGTTTTTTACCCAGTTGGATTTCTCAAAGTCAACAATTATTGGTGTTCTTTATTGCTTCTATATTACAAACTACGATAATAAAATATAGGGAAATTGGACGTGTACGCTTAATCATTTAGAAACTATTAAAAAGTGACATGTTGCTTTTAATAGAATAATTCCGCACTTAGGGTCAAAACTAAAAATGGATAATTATCACCATTCGATAACTAAGTAGTCATTAAATTGATAGTCCGTAATTTACAGAGTCCAAAAGCAGTTCCAAAATTGATTTGAGCTATAGAATAACTCTTACATAACCAACACATGTTTAGCTAAGAAATTTATAAAAAACTTAAGCTAAAGTCAATAATTAATTTTAATTATAAATTTTGCGAAATCTACAACTTTGATCAAAATCTACTAAATATCTTATTTTTAACGAAACCAAATAGGGTCTTTGTATGCTTAAGATCAGTTTACACATATAAACACAAAAAGTAAAACTGAAGACAATGATAGTAGTAAAGGAGATATTCTTGAAATCTCAACAAACTTGTAAAAATAGACAGTGAGATAAGTGGGTGAGTGTATGAGTAGGGGAGGGGTATGGACAAAAGTGGTGCTTTACTTCTATTGTATATAATGGAAATTTCTAATCACTTTCAAATAGAGGGATTCATTGCCTTGACTCATTTGTCGCTGAGAAGTATAGATCTTATGTAAGTATAGATATAGATAAATGCTTCCATAGACTAGTAGTTTTTGAATATATGAAGCATACTGCATACATAAATTATACATACACATTCAGGGACTTCAGTTGCTTCACACACTTTTGCTATCTCTCCTCTCTTCTGTCTATCTTGACCAACTCTTTATTTGTGTTTTCATATGCTTTGATGGTGGTGTGATGCGTAAAATAGATGGGTTTGTGTTTTGTCTGACTTTGGTGTCGATTCTGGTGGCATCATCACATTGTAAAGCCAGAGGTTGTGGAAGGGGTGATTGATTAAACCCTTGGGATCCTATAATCCGATCGTTGGTGGAGGGCGTGAAATGGACGATTGGGAGTAGGGTAGGTCATTAATGTCGAAGGAGGCTATTTTTTCAATTTTTATTTATATTTTAAGAGATTTGCAAAAATTTCACTTCTCAAAAAAGGCATGTACAGTGCACGAGAAAATGTAACGAACATTTTTTATGGCAATGAACGGAAATGACAACTCCTTCAATGGAAACATTGATATAGGGATGTTTTTGCAAAAATTAAAAGGATATGTCTCGAGTCCATAGAAACCAGGGACCAAAAGTGCAAAAAGACAGAAAAACCCACCCTCCTAACTAGGGGACGGGATTTGGCTAAAACATAGGACGCCATAGATTAGGTACAAATTTGAAACTACAAATGGCAATGAGTGTTTCCCATTCCATCCCGGAGAATTGGATCATTTCCTTGTATATGAGAAAAACTTCTAGATTAATAGGAAGAAAGCTTAATCGGAATGAATCAAAATTTTTCTTCTATGATCGATCTGTATAAATATCAACAACTACGAATTGGATTAGTTATTCCTCTACAATTGCTTAGGCCACTAAATTTGTGCTTAATGGAGAGATCGTTGGAGATGTGATAAACCCTATACTTTTCATTACAAAACCAATAAACCTTAAAAAAATGGATTATTTTGTGAAAGAATTTTTGGGCCTATAAAAAGTGGAATTTGTGCTTGCAGAAATTATCGAGTAATCGGAGATGAAAAAGAAGACCCAAAATTTTGTGAACAATGCGAAGTCAAATTTGTCGATTCTCGGATACAAAGATATTAAATGGGTTACATCAAACTCCCATGCCATTAATCCATGTGTGGAATTTAAAACGTCAATTATATTCTATTAATATATAAGTTGAATTAAACTATAAAAAAATTACTACAAAATTGTAAAGTATAATATAAAAATTCTCTAATGAAAGTGATAGATAAATTATCCAATATTTCAATAATAAAGGCATAAAAATGATCCAACTTATTATTAAATAGATAATTGGTTAATAGTCAAACACCCAACTTATTGGATTCAATTTTGTCAAGTAAATAAAGCAATGTTAGAAAAATTATCATCACTTATTTGAAATAAGTAAAATGCTTTACTTATCATGCGAGACATTTCTTCCGTTTATAAATATTACATACTATATATCTTATTCTTAATTAGGATATCTTTCGAATAATTATTGTATTATTGAGCTTCTCTTTTTCTCCCTCATTGAATTATCAAATGTGAAGATGAAATAGTCTAATATGACAAGGGATATTTATCAAAACTGTTAGGTGTAAATGGACAAATTATTAAATAGAAAAACAAAATGTACTCAAACGATATATTTGACATGTGGTACCTAATGTGATGGGAGTATTATGGTATACAAGATTTATCCCTTGTATCGTTTAAATAAAAATTAGTTTTTTAGTAAATTTTAATAAAAGTTGATGAAATGTATGTCTCAAAAGTTGGAGATCCCATAAAATATGTGATTAATATTAATTATTAACTTCAATTATTGGTGCTTAAACGTTTTCGAATATTGTATTTTCAGGTTAATTTTTAAATGATTATATGTTTTTTGATGGATAGTTTCGGAAGTAATTAAAATTGACAAACTCCTCGACAAAAATAATGGTTCCAAGCACTCCACGAATGAGTGAGGCTCAATCTATCCTCTTACAAGGCTAATTAATAAATTGGTTAATAGTCAAACACCCAATTTATTGGATTCCAAAAATTAGGTCTAATATTTTAAAAGCTGAATTGAGCTTTTGAACATTCATTGGTAGCTAAGATGAATTAGATTTTTATTTATTTTTCTTTGACGAAAGCATATAAACTGGTGGTTTATCTTTAGCACATGACCAATGAATTTGATTGCATTCCAAAAGTAAAATGAAGGTTAATCTCTTGTTATTATTAAAATTTCTTGGACTAATTTTTTATTATTATTAAAATTTAAGTCAAAATCAACAATTAATTTTAACTACACATTTCATTGAATCCATAACTTTTCGATCATATATTCCATCAATTTTCATAAAAAAATGCTAAAAATCTGATTTTAATATCTACCAATTACATGAGCTAAGAATGGAAGTCTATGACTCCATTCCAAAAAGTAGTCGAGAAAAAAGTCTCTCGTAAGTCCATTTTAATTGTTGATTCAATTTTTAACAAGTGGGTAATTATTTAGTAATTGCAATTTATAATTGGACTTTTAGTTGATAGAAAATCATAGAAAATGGTTATCAATCCAAAACATTATCAAACATTATAATTTATCAAAACCCTTTCTCAAATATAACCATCCATGTTGAAATCAATAATAATGAAAAATGATGGAAGCATAAAACATATCTTAAACCATAGATTTCCGATTCTTTACCTAAAGGGGTTAGATGTTCCAATTGATTGGTGGTCTCCTTTTGACAGTTGCTCTCCATTGATGGGGATGTAGATAAGCTCAAACACTTACCAACAATTGGGGACCATGACCCCATATAATCATAAGATAATGAAAGGTCATTATCTTTCATTTGTTTCAAATCGGCCCCTTCAACAATTTAAAACAAACTTCCAGTATCTACACTTTAATTCCATGAAACATAATACTCATTAGTCAAAATTCATCTTTATTGGATCACTTTAATTGACTAATATATTTTAAATAATAGTACCACACTTTTTAATATGTTATGTGTGGCCCCAAATATATTAGAATTTTCCAACAATCTTCCACTGGGCCATATGTGTAACATTTTAAATGTGCACAACCTTACGAGCTCAAAAATTTTGCTATTATTAGTATGTGTATTTCAAACAATCTCGTCCATCATTCATATTGATATAGGGTCAAAGCGTTTTCGTCACATGTAACGTGACTAAATCCATCAAGGTTCAAAACTAGGTTACGTCTTTCATCCCAATTTGTAGAATTCGATGTTGGAATTTATGATTCATAGATTTCAAAATCTAAGTCTTTAACTTCCTAATTTTTGTCTTAAAGTTAGTCTTGTATTGTGAAAGATGAATTGATCTTGTAACTAGGATAGTTGCTTAAAGGACATGTATCAATGGCTAAGATGAATTTAATTTTTTTATTCTTTTTTAAATTGACAAAAGCATATAAAGTTGGTTTATCTTTGCTCATGACCAAGGGATTTGATGTAGCGAATTGGACCTTCAATTTGGTGGAATTCAGGCTTAGTTCAACTTATCAATATCAAACACAATCAAACAATTACTCCAATCCACAACCAATATTATAATTCTTTGGTTTCCAATTCTAATATACCCACAAGGAACACAAGAATCGTGTTTGCAAAAAAGGGGGGCCACAATGGCAGAGAGAAGGCAATGCACGCAGGAGGAGAAGAAAGCAGCCACATGTTCTCTCTCTCTTCAACACAGTCAATTGTAACTACGGTATTCATCCGCCACAAGTGAAGACATGTTAATAAATTCTACGAGGTTCCACCCTCCTTCCCAAAAAAAAGTCACAAACCACACACATTTCCACACTACAAAATGGGCATCTATATAAGTTAGGTTATGTCATCAATTGGGCCAACAAACAAAGTAATGGGCCAGCACATTAAAAGGGCCATCCAAGAGTTATAGTGGCCATGAACAATATTAACTAATTAAGTTGCTTTCAATGGTCCGAGTTGTTTTCGGGTTGAGCTTATAAATTAATTGTATTGATAGTTATTTCATTCATTGGTCGAGGCCTATGAAATATAATAAAAAACTGTTTAACATCATTGCCCATGATTTATTGGGTATAAAAAAATCTACAAATCTCCTACTTGATACCCAATCAATCAGCAAGCAATCAAAACACGGAATAAAAGCTTGCATAATCAAGGCAAACGATAGAATTGGAATCACAAACCTTACCTTATGTTTTGGACTGGAAACACATACTATACTTGTTTCATATACTCACTAAGGCTAAGGTCACAAACAAATACCCAAGTAGCAGTAGATAACCACAGTAATCAATCAAGAGCAAATACATATACAATGGAGATATCATATAGGATAACACAAATCTTTTCAAAAAAGACACGATAACACATATGCAACAAATGCATAAATGACCCCACGAAAAAGATCTCACAACACTTATCATATTCCATTATGTGTTACTCACTTCTCGAGAACACCTGTCTCACTTCATCGCCCACCATGCTCACAGACTAGTCACTCAACCAATGTCTAGCTAGTAGACTTCTATAGATCCTAAGTTTTGGGATAATTTTCTATCACCACATCACTTCTTCCAACCTAAGTGGATAATGGGTTTCCATCTGACATAAGTGATAGTGCCTCTCTCACACTCTACCTGATTAGGGTCTCTTCACAGATAAAGAATTTCAACATTTGATCACCTTTCCACTCGTGATGCAAATGTCACTTTTCACATCCCAGGTACAAACCACCAATATACCCATAGATATCTATATTCCATCTTCACAAAAGACATACAACACACTGCTAATGCATCTTAACCTTGTTACACTTGAACCATTTATAGTCAAATAAAAATTAAATTGAATGAGTGATTTTTAGGTGTCTAATTGGTAATTACTAATACTTGAGGGGCTAGAGCTAATATATGTAGAAATATAGGAAGTTAATTTACATTATTACAAATGAAAGGACTAAATATGATTTGTATGAAGAAGGGGACTTGACTTTGCAATTTCTTTTTAGTCATCCATTTAACTTGCCCATATCTATCCATTTGGCTCAAAAAACTGGGGAAACAAAGCGCAACAGAGGCCAAACCGTGGGGGAGAAAAAGAAAAGGGAAAGGAAAGGAAAGAAAAAAAGAGAGAGAAGAAGAAAAAGGAAAGGAGAAAATAGGAGGATAAACTAGAGTCTTCAATTTCTTCTCAATTCTTAGAGGTAAGTATAAATTTTATTTATTGAATCGTGATATTAGATTTTAGGGTTCATGAGAATTTTTCCTAAATTCGAAATTTAATATGAAGTAGGGGTTATTGGAACATATTTTAGATATTAAGCAAGAATATATATAAAGAAATGCATGTTGGAGGACTGGTGTTGGAGAAAGTAAAAAACTTGAAGATGGGTTTATTGAATTGACACTCATTCTTTAATATCCTTGTGTTTATATGATATAAAACATTTGATTACGATGTAGTAAATAATGAATTTAATATATGTGGTAATTGGTGGGTAAATTGGTAAAGAGAATTGAAATGGTTATCCTATTATTATTATTAAAATTGTGGATTGAGTTTTGACCCGAATAAATTTATTATTATATCAGGAGGTAGCGTAGAAATCGAGACAGCCTACCAACAAAACTAATCACCCCGTAAATAGCTTGTGAGTGGAAAAACTTAAATATTCTCTAAGTATTGATAAATTAATTATACTATTATACCTTTTATGATATTATACAAAGTATTTGTTCAATTATATGATTGATATGGAAATGTTCTTTCACTATGATATATGTGGGATTCAAAGAGAGTGTATGGATTATTTGTGAATTGGAATGTGAGACATATGTGATATTGAGATCGACCATAAAAGTACCCATGATTATATACTTATTCTAGTTCACGAAGTGGTCTTAGTCGTGTTCTATACTACACTAATGGGTCTTGACTGTGGATGAAGGGGTCTGACCGTATATATATAGTTCACCGAGGGGCATTGGCTATGTTCTAGTATTGATTATGAGAGATCTTTGAGACCCACTTTCGTTCACGGAGGGGCCTAAGGGCCGAACGAAAGTATTTTGCCCAAGAGGCGGATTATAGATTTCAGTCAAAGTGTACATTTTTGGTTGATTACATGTGATGGGATGAGACGATGATATGGATTTGCGTTGATGATTATATCATGACTATTAGATGATATTTATCAGTGTTATGAGATGTCTATCTTTTTAGTTATTATTATTATATGTTGTTATACTGTAGATTGTTAAATTATATAAACTTGATGTTGATAAAAATGTGTAAATGAAAAAGTATAATTATTTTTGAACTTCTCCACTCACTGAGCTATCAACTCATATATTTTTCCACAATTTCCTTATCAGGTAGCGGTTGAGTTTTTGGGCATCTTGTGGAGTTGGGCCTTGATTTGGAGTTAAAGCCACCGATGAAGTTAGCTACTAAGACTTATTTTCTAGAGCATGTAGTCAGTGTTTTGGGACTTATATTCATTTTTGGATGCCATTCAACATCATTTGTAGATAGTTAGTGGGCTCACTACGTGTATTTTGCATCCATATGTACAGTTGATGTTATTTTCATCGTAAAAGTTTGAGAATTCGGCTTATCGCTATACCGTGTTATACAATCATAAATTAACATTCATATGATATTATTGTTGGGATTGCATAAAATTGTTTACATGTTGGTTAGTCCAAATTACACTGGAGATAATGCCGAAATTTTTATTAAAAGAATTTATAAGTTTCATATTGTAATAGCCTTTATGGTGGGTCTAACTTTTAGTTGGTATCTATCATCAGCACACGTCACACTCCGGGTCCACTAGCTTTATTAGAGGTAGGGTGTGTCAAACCTACTGTGCATGCAAACAATTACACCAAGTAATTAAATTGCTCTCAAATCCATGCAAATGTACATTGAAATGGTTTTATACGTTTTAGACACTTTTCATCACAATTAACGATATTTTGAACAAGTTTGTTTAAAATATCCAAATTATCATCAAGATCTTTTGAATGGTCCATTTTAAAACTGAAAAATCTTTCAAACAAGTACAACTTATTAGGAGTAGACTTAAACAAATATAAGCCCTCCAAATTTTGCTAAAGTTCTTTTGCAGAATCAAGTTTTCCAACTTTTCTCAAAACAGTGTCAAATAGGTGTAAAATAATTGAAGTGTAAACAAGTTCATCATATTGTTCTTTTTGTGTTTCCGTCAAATTTGCAGGACATTTGCCATCTATGACCTTTGAAATTTTTTGTTGAACCAAAATACCCTTCATTTTTTGTTGCCAAATTGAAACGTCCTATTTCCCATTGAAAATCTCAATTTCAAAATGTAAATACATTTTGAAAAATAGAGCAACCAAAGTGCACAAATATGTCACATAAAGTAATCGTAAGGCCACAATATACACTGTTCTAAATTCATAGGGTTTTGTGAGACTAAAGATCTCAGATGAAGAGAAAGTCCAAACAGGTCAAGTTTAGGTGTTCTAACAGAATATTCAGTGCAACACGAAGGTATATCAACAAAAAATTCAAATTCTCGCGCAATACAAAAAATTAAATACAGAAGCAATTATCAACTTTCAGTTAAATCCAACACTTCAAATATGACAAATAATTCCTAAATTTCTAGAACAAGCAATGGTTACCTAACGCGGTATATCCAATTCTATTGTCACCCCATACGATGATGCGCTAATGCTGAAATTTTAATTTGTGCTAAGCCAATATATTAGAGTGGACCAATCTGAATCCATAAACAATGAAAGACGCAAATTTACCACATTAAGGCAATCACTGTTCGCCCTAAAGCTTTTAGGAATTGCAGCAACCAATCGAACACCGAACTGAATCACAAATACACAGGAGCAAAATCGTCCAGTTTTCACTTTATAATTCAAAATAGAAAACTAACAACACAAAATCTCAAGAAAAATGTCAGGAAAAAATTGTCTCAAGACACCATCGTCAGGAAACACTCCACAGGGTCTGGCCTTCATTTCACCAATGGACTTGTGGATTGCTCGAAAATCAAGTTTAAACGTCCAGTTTTTAGGAATTTTTTTGGGCAGTTTGTTCTAGCTAGTTTATGCTTTGTTTCTACGTGTTTTCATGTTGATTTTCGCTCGAATCCACCACCGATGTGGCTTGATACCAATTTTAGTGGAATGGACCTTCGATTTGGTGGAATCCGAGCTCAATTCAACTTACCAATGTCAAACACAATCAAACAATTACTCCAACCCACAATTAATATTATAATTCTTTGGTTGACACTTCTAATATACTCACAAGGAACACAATATGGTGGTGTTATATATATATATATATATATATATAAGTTATGTCATATCATCAATTGGACCAAGAAACAAAATTATGGGCCAGCACATTTAAAGGACCATCCAAGAGTTACAGTGGCCATGAGCAACATTAGTTAATTAAGTTGCTTCCAATGGCCCGAGTTATTTTTGGGTTGAGCCTATAAATTGATTGTGTTGATAGTTATTTCAATCATCAGACGAGACCTATGAAATATAATCCAAAATTTTTTAATATCATTGTCGGGGATTTACTTGAGTATCCAAAAACCCAACATTTGATTTCATTTCAAGGGTGGAATGAAGGTTAAGATTAAAAGTCTCCATTCCAAAAGGTAGAGGAGAAAAATAATTAGGGATGGATTCTCTCTTAACGTCATTTTAATTGTTGGTACAAATTGCAACAAGTGGGTAGTTATTTAGTAATTGCAATTTGGATAGGGATTTTCAGTTTCCTTGTGGATTTTACAGGAAAAAAAAAAAAAAAAAAAAAAAAAACCTTCGAGTTTGAAAGCACATGAGTTTTTCCCTTGTTGGGGATTGCGTTACTCTAAATTGGATTTATATTATTTCATTGTTGCTTTACACTGTATTTGCACTTAATAAAATATACAAATATATATATATATATATATATATATATATATATAAACAAACTAGAATTTTGATTCAAATTAATTCATGCACATCCATATTAATTTCATGAATAATAAACCACCAAGAAATTTTAAAATGAAAGCAAAAATAAAAAAAGCACTTTATTTAAGTTTTGACAATATTTATTATTGTATTTTAACGTTCTACATGAACGATTTTGATAGTGCTTAAATATTGACCACTAGTGTCATAAAACAGTACATTATTTTTCAACATTTAAAGAAAACAATTCTTTAAATATATTTATTTTGCTATTTCCAATAAATATTGGCAGAGGGTGCTCGGCTTTGAAAGCATTGCCATGTGGTCAGCGTCTTCTATCTCTTTCTGTATTGCCACTGGATTATTTTCAATTTCCCAACGTTGGAACTCCGGGCTTATAGTTTTATCTTGGCTGGTTATGATGAAAGCACGCTTTACTGATCCAAACTTTTCATCGGAAAATGTGCTCCTATTTGATAAATCTTCCAGAAAAACAGAGCCTGGTCTCACTAATGAGTTTGCTAACGCAACATCCTACCATAATGAATTAAAAACACCTGTTAATCAATTTATAGCAGAGTTTCATTTCGACCACTATAAAATTTTACATGCTAATTTAACGGAAATGTCAACCTGAAAATCTGGTAGTGCACTGTTATTATCAGCACGTTGGATAAAAACTAATCTTTTGAAAATCGGAAAAGATCAGTTAATTTGACTAGGAACTAGTCTGGGTGTAATGTAAAAATAGGAAAAATGGCATTCGTTTGAAGAATAAAGAATCTTTTAGTTCTCTTAACTTTTTTCATTTTTTAATCTCTTCTATCACTGGTTCCATTCTATATATTTTTACCTCAGGTGGAGAGAGTTGATATAGGTTGGATGATAGGTACTTCGGACCAAAGAATATTGATTCGAGATTATCTTCGGGTCTACCAAATGGCTCAAATTTAGTGTCCAAAAAATATCCCTCCGGGATCCGTGCAAAGTACTGCCAAATAAGTTAATTAAAGTCAATTAAGAGTGAAATTTATTAAAATTGTCTAATTCAAATATATACAATCTTTACCTCTTCCTGAACATAGGATGGCTTATGTATAGTGTCAGGCATCATAGCCGCAAGAAAAACAGCCACAGAAATCTTTTCAGGGTATTTCTCCATTGCAAAAGCCAAGTTCGTGCCACCAAGACTATGTCCAACTAGAACTACCTTTTCGTTTAGTGGAATTGATTCCATTACCTCAAACAAAGGCTGCGTATAGTCTAAAATGGTGCGAAGCTCATCTAGGCTTTTCGGGTCGATGCCGGAGGCTGAGAGATCAATTACAGTGACGCGGTGACCGGCCGCCTCCAACAACGGTTGTAGCTTGTACCAGCACCAAGCTCCATGGCATACACCATGTACGAGAACAAAATGCTTTTGTTGATTTTCTTCCATTTGTTTTGCTTCAAGGATGCTGTGTGTACATAAGACACACATACATAATTGCAACAGAAAACGCACGCAGGTGGGGCTCATTTTTTATTTTTATTTTTTTGTAATATTTTACTCACATGGGGTGGTCTGGCACTTTTTTGTACAAATGGAAAATTTGTTTTTGCTTAGTATATATAATATACACAACATCTGTATATATAGAGAAATGTGTGGGAGTTAAAGACAGGAAGGATTGATAAAAAGTGATGTGTACGAAAAGTAAATGAGAGTAGGTCAATGAATCATCATGTTCACGCAAAGTCAACTTTTTGTGAATCACGTGGAATATCTAATCAAACTCCACGTATCTTATAAAAACTCCACTTATATCTAAAACAAATAATTAATTTTATTTAAGATATGTTCTTTCTGTTAGGAAATTGATTAGTACAATAAATAGAAGAAAACAAAGAAATAGATGAAAAATTTATTTGTCGTATATGATTTCAAATTTTCTTGAGGCATATTTTGCTCCTTTCATGTAATGCACGTCCCCCAAAATATAACCCTTCTTTCAAGACTGGCCACAATAATAACCTTGGCTCGGGAACTACAATTTTATAGTACTCTTCTTCATCGGATTATCAAAGAACTTGAAAGCCGAAAGATTTGAATTTATGACAAACTTGAAAATTATTTAGGAGAGAAGAATTTCGAAATCAAATAAACTTGTTTGGGATACAGAATATTAAAAGAAGCGAGTTCAATTTATAGATTCCATGTGTTTATCTTTCCACACCAGAACTGTCTAATTCTCATGTCTCTAATGGTAATTCATATAGGAGAACAAAAATGAGATATTAGAATTTCTCTTTCTTGTACTAGCAAAATTATAATAATTGTGAAATGTGATGGGTTTCCACAAATCCTAACTACTTATTAATAGGTGTTTAATTGGACCGAACCTACCTATTACACATAAGTCAACCCAATATTTAATTAATATAATTAATTAAACTTGGCCCGCTAATTAAGTTGCTTAAATCTATTAATAAACAATCCAGTCTTGTGAATTAATTAATTAATAATATCATTCTTTTAGTCCATTCTTTTGTGTGTGACCCATTATGTTTCAATTTACGATGTCGAATAGTTGAAATTATTATTTTGATCTGATTAAAATAAGATAAATTAAAACTCTCCGTTTAGTTTATCATCAATTCACCTTAATTAATTATTTACATTCAATGTCCCAAATTGACATCTAGCAATGTGTCAGTCACGATTATACATATGACGAAAAGTGTCACGTGGTGTGACAAAATTTAACTTTTTCATTTATCGTGTAATCCATTAATCAGTATGATTCGATCAATTGCGAGATATGAAAGTATATGAATCTCGATTATCGATAATATTTTTCATCCCTCTTAAATCAGTAACAGTTGAAACTCGTTTCGACGTATGAACTCACTTTGACGAAGGATTTCGTTATCAACTTAATCCGCTAAAATATAGATCATAGACTCTTACTATCTAAAAGTGACACATACTTTATTGATCATTCACAACATTCACATATTATTGACATATCCGAACAATGTTGTATTAGCTATCTTTGCAAAATAATATTTAATATCATCAAAATATGACCATCTTCATATAAAGTACTATGTTGACTCTAAGTCAAATGACCAATTGCACTATTGAACATTAGAGGTTAACCATTGACACTCAGATAGCTATCAATATGAAATCTCTAAAGCGGGTCTCCACTATTTTGTTCACTTAAGAAAATATTCATGCGTCGACATTTATAGACGCATGAATAGAATTGCATTTAAACGTATTAAAGACCCATTTCGCATGACTTTTGCTTCTTGTAGAAAAGTTTTTGACAATAATTACCTTAATTTTTGTTTAGAAACTAATTTTTAAAATCAATTCTAATTCTAAATGCGCTTTTAGAGGAAGTCACATTGGAACCACTTTCTTTAAAAGCTCTTGTAACAACTAGAAGCACTTTCATAAAACTAGCCAAACGGGTCCAAAAGCAATTTTTGGATCTCAAAAACTCCTTTTATTTTTTCAAAAGCATACCAAACAAGCCCTAAGTGTTTACATTCAAAACCGATTTGAGTTAGGGTACAACGCTTACACAACCAACACATGTTTAGCTCAGAAATTTATAAAAACTTGAGTCAAAGTCAATAATTAATTTTAATTATACATTTCACGAAATTCACAAATTTTATCAATTTTATGAAGATCTACTAAATATTTTATTTTTAACGAAACCAAACAAGGTCTTTGTGTGCTTAAGATCAGTTTACACATATAAACACAAAAGTAGTAAAAGCAAAGAAAATGATTGTAGTAAAGGAGATATTCTTGAAATCTTAAGCAAAAATAGACAATGAGATAAGTGGGTGAGTGCGGGGTAGGAGAGGGGTATGGACAAAAGAGGTGCTTTAGTTTTAGTGTATATCATGGAAATTATGAATCATTGTCAATCCGATTATTGGTGGAGGGCGTGAAATGGAAGATTGGGAGTAGGGTGGGTCAGTAATGTTGAAGGAGACTACACTACTAGAAAATGCGGCTTCATAGACGAAAATTTCCGTCGCTGAAGCCTTAAATTCCGTTGCTAAAGACTTCCACAAACAGATTTTATTCGTTGGTAACCCCGTCGGTAAAACGCCCGCCGATAATTGTAGCGACAAAATTCTTTGTCCATCAGTAATTAGCGACGAAATATTCCGTCGATTTTTAGCGACGGACAAAATTGTAGCTAATTAGCAACGGTATTAGCTATAATTTTTCCGTTGCAAATTACCTACGGATTTAGGCACATTGGTAATTAGCTACGGATTTTCCGTCACTATTTCTGTCGCAAATTTGAAAAAAAATTTAAAATTTTTTTGAATAACTATTCAAATGAACTACTACTGCCTACAGCTACGTATTGATACTAATATAAAGCCATTACAAGTACGAAATGTAAAATGTCAAGTATTCTGAAGAGAAGCAAGGTCCTGAGTGAGAATGCTAAATGCTAGTAGAGCAGCAAAGAAGCAAAAGCAAAGTCAGTCGAGAGTCTCAACATAGTGGATATGTCCATTGTCTTGTCAAATACTTCCAGGATGATACTGAGTGCTAGTTACCTCAAATCCTGCCCAAATATAAACCTTCCCTGAAGAAAATTTTTTTGCACCAGAAGATATGCAATCAATTAAAAACTTAACAAAAATAACTAGCATTAACCTTATCAATTTATATTTCAAGACATTCACAATCTCCGTATATGGCTAAATCAAATAAAAATTTCAGCATACATTTTTCTTTTCTTTCCTAGAGACTTTGATAATACTATCAGGAAAAGAAATTCTCAAGCATCATAACTTGCATAATCTATGTCTTGACTTTTTTTAGTAAACAATATTGTTCCTTAAACTTTAAATACCTAAAAGGGTAATAAAAGGAACCCAACCAAAACCCAACAAGACAAGAAAACAGTCTAACAAATCCACAAAAAACCATGATTTATTAACTGCAATAGTTGCATACATTAATTTGCAGATGTCAGCTTACAACCTCAAGCTGCTGGGATATACGGATGCAAGCTTTTACTCATTAACTAGGAGGAAATACGAATTAAAAACCAATCCCTATCCTTCACATTCCCCTTTCCAAAAAAATTCACTCAGAAAACTGCTTTCTTGTCAACAATAAATTCCGAAACACCTCATCCGGTAACTAATCAACTAACTTTTTCTTTCTTTTTCTTCCTCTTTCCTTATACTAAGTTTTTCCTTTAAGCAACTTGGATTTAAAAATACGCTTATGCCTAGTGCCACAATATTCAAAACCATCCATTAAGGCACTTCAACAATATCGACTAGGAGGCAAAATAGTAGAAAGCACCATCTTATATTATCAAGCACAAAATTGGGGGTAATGCCAATTCATCACTAGTTTTCATGTTAGCATAAGAAAGATACATGCTGCAAGATTTGCAATAGAACATTGCTCTTATTCTTAAGAAATGTGAAAGCGATTTACCTCTGTTTCCACATCTGCCTCGACCTCCTCCTCATTTTTAGCAGCTCCATCATCCAAACCACGACCAATGCCTTTTGCTTAAGAGCTATCCTCTCTACCTCTTCCACACCCTACTCCAGGTAGCCTCCTATATGGAAAATATCCAAAGACAGCAGTTAACTTACAACAAGTTTCTGCCATGTCAAAATATTATTGACTTCGAATTCGTGATGCTACAATCTGACCAACAAATAAATCAGAAAAAATGAGTACTGGAAAGAACACATCAATTGACAAGCAGGACATGATGATCCGAATATGCAATATACAGGAAAGAGAACACATAACTTGACATCTCTCATTGTAGAATAAGATTAACTATGAGGCCACAGGACAAACTAGGATGAACCTCTTCTTTTGTGTAGATTACAAAGCATCAAATAGAAAGATGATCCAACTATCCTTTCAAAATGTAAGATGTCAAGATAAGATATTGCTAGTTCTACAATATCAATCCAATCACAAATATCTAGGCAATATAATTACCTTCATAAGAAAAGAGGAAACTTGGTTGATTATCATTTCTACTAGATGTAATCTATGGCGAGGATTGCTTAATTCAGAGCAAGTCCATATATATGTGTATCCAATGGACTTAAACTATGCATTACAGGATTATTGACCTTTAGCTAGATGCATTTACTTATCTATTTCATTCAATCCCTTTTTCCCATTATAAATTTATGCAACTCAAAGACAAAAACAGACACAGATGAAGAAGAAAAGGGTAATAAAAGGAACCCAACCAAAGCCCAACAAGACAAGAAAACAGTCTAACAAATCCACAAAAAACCATGATTTATTAACTGCAGTAGTTGCATACATTAATTTGCAGATGTCAGCTTACAACCTCAAGCTGCTGGGATATACGAATGCAAGCTTTTACTCATTAACTAAGAGGAAAGGTGAGTTAAAAACCAATCCCTATCCTTCACATTCCCCTTTCCAAAAAAAATTACTTAGAAAACTGCTTTGTTGTCAGCAATAAATTCCGAAACACCTCATCTGTTAACTAATCAACTAACTTTTTCTTTCTTTTTCTTCCTCTTTCCTTATACTAAGTTTTTCCTTTAAGCAACTTCAATTTAAAAATACGCTTATGCCTAGCGCCACAATATTCAAAACCATCTATTAAGGCACTTCAACAACATCGACTAGGAGGCAAAACAGTAGAAAGCACCATCTTATATTATCAAGCACAAAATTGGGGATAATGCCAATTCATCACTAGTTTTCATGTCACCATAGGAAAGATACATGCTGCAAGATTTGCAATAGAACATTGCTCTTATTCTTAAGAAATGTGAAAGCGATTTACCTCTGTTTCCATATCTGCCTCGACCTCCTCCTCTGTTTTTAACAGCTCCATCATCCAAACCACAACCAATGCCTTTTGCTTTAGAGCTATCCTCTCTACCTCTTCCACGCCCTACTCCAGGTAGCCTCCTATATGGAAAATATCCAAAGACAGCAGGTAACTTACAACAAGTTTCTGCCATGTCAAAATATTATTGACTTCGAATTCGTGATGCTACAATCTGACCAACAAATAAATCAGAAGAAATGAGTACTGGAAAGAACACATCAATTGACAAGCAGGACAGGATGATCCGAATATGCAATATACAGGAAAGAGAACACATAACTCGACATCTCTCATTGTAGAATAAGATTAACTATGTGGCCACAGGATAAACTAGGATGGACTTCTTCTTTTGTGTAGATTACAAAGCATCAAATAGAAAGATAATCCAAGTATCCTTTCAAAATGTAAGATGTCAAGATAAGATATTCTTGGTTCTACAATATCAATCCAATCACAAATATCTAGACAATATAATTACCTTCATAAGAAAAGAGGAAACTTGGTTGATTATCACTTCTACTAGATGTAATCTATGGCAAGGATTGCTTAATTCAGAGCAAGTCCATATATATGTGTATCCAATGGACTCAAACTATGCATTACAGCATTATTGACCTTTAGCTAGATGCATTTACTTATCTATTTCATTCAATCCCTTTTTCCCATTATAAATTTATGCAATTCAAAGACAAAAACAGACACAAATGAAGAAGAAAAGGGTGACTCGAGAAAATAACTATGTACAACATAGTTATATGATGATAAAACCATTTGACCAACGCGACCTGAGAGAAGTAGCTTGTACCCGAATAAAGACACATGAACAAGGTTTTAGGGCCACCACATAGCAGCGGGCTCGACCAAGTACCTTCAAAAAAGACTGACCCATCTAAATCCCAAAACCTGAGTCGTCAAAACCATCGCCCGCGCCACCCAGAAGCTCAACCTCTGTTCCTCCTCCAGCTCCGACGAGGCATGCGATTTCGGCTTCTGAATTGCCCAATTTCACTTCAAATTCAAATTGAATTTTAAAAACAAGAATTAATGTAATAAAAGCATGCTTACTTACTAAGAGGGGATGAGATTTCTTGAATTCCAGACATTTTCCTTTAGCAGATTCTCCAAGTAGATTGAAATTTGAAACCCTACCTTTTGGGGATTCTTGCGAATTCTCTAGAAAAGGGCCAATTTAGCGTGAGCAATGAGAATGATAGAGTGGTTTGAGAATGCAATAGGTATGCTTTATCCACACTATGACGCCCTAGTAGTGAGGGCTGTTGTGGCCCAAAACGACATAAAAGAACGTTGGTAGATAATGGAAGGTCGGTAAACACCATATTTGGAACAACTTTTGACAAGATGAAATTTGACCACAAGCTGATCCCCAATGAATTCTCCATTTTATGGCTTTATATGAGATAGCATCATTTCAAGGGATAAAATCACTCTAGCAATTAGGATGGGGACTATAATCTTGACTGCTCACCACTTCATGGAATCTTGGTAGTTAATAGTCGCTCTGCTTATAGTAGAGTACTTGGAAGGCTAGCATTGAAGGAACTATTGGCTATCACTTCCATTCATCACTTATGTATGAAGTTCCCAACTAAAAATAGCATAGCCACTCTCTGAGGTGATCAACAAAGTGTTAGAGAATGTTACTCGAACTCTCTAAGGAAAGCTAAACCAAGGACTATCAACGTTATTATCACCGAACTTGACATAAACGATGCCCCTGAACAAAGGAGTGCCACTAAACAAGGAGAAGATGTCAAGATGATCGATGTTCCTAAAGAAGGGGAACATCCTTAGAGTCATACGAATCCCTGAAGAAGTGGTTGTCTATATAGAATAGACCACCCTGAAGAATGGAGGACTGCTGAAGAAATAACTAACTTGGAAGAGTTAGACCTTCGCATCATTGGTTGCGAGCGTCAAAGAGCACCTATGGAGGAACTTGAAAGCTTCACACTAGACCTACAGGATCCCTCCAAACACTTGCAGGTTAGAAGAAATCTGCTAATGGAAGCAATTGAGGAGCTGAAAAGGTTCTTACTTAAAAATCTTGATGTCTTCGCTTGGAAACATGGCGACATGGTAGGCATTGATCTAAAGATTAGTTTCCACCACTTGAACATCGACCCAAAGGTCGTAGCACATAGGCCAAAAAAAAAGAGCTCTCAACCCTAAAAGATATGAGGCTCTAAATGATGAGGTTAAGAAGTTGATTAACAATGGATTTATCCGGGAATTAGTGTCCTAAGTGGGTTTTGAACCCAGTATTGATAAAAAATCACAACGAAAAGTGGAAGGTTTGCGTAAACTTTTCAAATTCAAACCAAGCATGTCCTAAGGACAGCTTCCCACTTCCCAGAATAGACCATATTGTGGATTCAACTACCGGATACGAACTTCTTAGTTTCATGGATATTTATTCTGGATACAATCAAATCCCATATGTTCCCAGCAGATGAAGAGCACACATCCTTCATCACGAACAAAGGTCTTTATTGCTTCAGGGTCCTGCTATTCGGGTTAAAAACGCTAGAGCTACCTACCAAAGATTTGCCAATAAAATGTTCATCGACCTTATTAGGAAAATCATGGAGGTCTATGTGGATGACATGTTTGTAAAGAGCTTAAAAGCTAGGGATCATGTCAAGAACCTTAGTGAAACATTCCAAAATTTGAGAAGATATCAGATAAAACTCATCCTTTAAAGTGTGCCTTTCGAGTTGCTTCTAGAAAATTCTTGGACTATATCGTCAACCAAAGAGACATTGAAATGAATCCTGAAAAGATCAAGGCTTTGATTAAGATGAGGCCACCACGAAAAACCAAAAGAGATGCAAAGCTTCATTGGACGAGTAGCAGCCTTAAACCACTTCGTTTCCAAGGTAACAGACAAGTGCCTATATTAAGGAGTTGGGGATTCTATTTAAACCTAAGTCAACACATCAATAATTAAATCCACATAATCAATTCACGCTCCAACACACGTAGTATATCAATAATGGCTATGTGCTGAAATAATTAAGTCTAACACGAATAAATACTCGAGTAGAAGCATATGTTATGGTGTTTTCTAGTATTCTACCTAAAGCTATACTCAATTCAAACATATATCATCATCGGCGTCAAGCCGTTCAACGCTAAACTAGACACTATCCTTGAGTTTTTTATTTTTTAAAATTAAATTAGTTATACAGACTCGATAAGTAGTTTAAAAGCAAGAAATAAAGATCCTAAGTTTCCAAATACATATCCATCCCCAAACTAGAATAATACATTGTTCCCAATGAGTAAAAATAATAAGAAAATAACTTAGTAGGGGATCGATACTCATTAGGGATAGATACAAATGAGTAGAGAAATCAGGCTAGTCTTGTTGGTTAGATGAACTGGTAGGTATGAAGGACTCGACTGTCTTTATTATCTGGATGACATCTTGATCAATTGCATCCAGTAGATTTCCAAAATGTAGCATTTGCTCGTGCACCTGATCATATTCCTAAGTGATGGTTCTTCGATCATGGCGCATTATGTTATTATTCTCCTAGAATCCACATACTTGCATACTGACTCTTTGCAACTATCCCTCTGTGTCGATCCGCCTCTACAGGGTTCATTACTAGATTTTGGTTTGGGGTGCGGGAGGGTTGGGGATGGAATTAGGGAAGAAGATGAAGTTTTAAATGTTTAGGACTGTAGGTGCTAAAAATGAAAAAATTTGGATATCTACAAAAACAATAAAAAGTTTAAAACCAAAATTACAATTATTCCTTTTAAAGACTGCAAAAATAATAATGGTGTATCTCTATCTTTTATCCCATCGTTAAATTTTACTACACAGTCTAAATGTATAACTATCCTCTCGATTTGTTGCAAATTCAAAAATTAATAAAATAGTGACCAATTATTTCAAAGCATGAAGAATAGAAGCAAAAGATTCATATATGAAACATTTAAATATGAGAATGGAAATTGAAATCAAAGGTTCAAAACTAGGTTACGTCTTTCATCCTAATTTGTAGAACTCGATGTTGGAATTTGTGATTTCTAGATTTCAAAATTTGAGTCTTTAACTTCCTAATTTTTGTCTTAAAGTTAGTCTCGTATTGTGAAAGATGAATTGGTCTTGTAACTGGGATAGTTGCTTAAAGGACATACATCAATGGCTACGATGAATTCAATTTTTTTTTTTTAAAATTGACGAAAGCATATAAAGTTAGTTTATATTTTCTCATGACCAAGGGATTTGATGTAGTGAATTAGACATTTGATTTGGTGGAATTCGGGCTCAATTTAACTTACTAATATCAGACACAATTAAACTTTTACTCCAACCCACAACCAATATTATAATTCTTTGGTTGCCACTTATAATATACCCACAAGGAACATAAGAGTGGTGTTTGTAAAAAAGAGGGGCCACAATGGTGGAGAGAAGGCGAGGCATGCATGAGGAGAAGAAAGCAACCACAAGTGTGTGTGGAGGTTATGTTATATCATCAATCGGGCCAAGAAAAAAAGTAACGTGCCAGCATATAAAAAGGACTATCCAAGAGTTATAGTGGCCACGAGAAATACTAACTAATTAAGTTACTTTCAATGATCCAAGTTGTTTTTGGATGGAGCCTTTAAATTGATGTATTTATAGTTATTTCACTCATTGGTCGAGGCCTATAAAATATAATGTAAAACTATTTAACATCGTTGCCCATTATTTATTGGGAATCAAAAAACCCAACAAATCTCCTACTTGATACCCAATCAATCGGCAAGCAATCAAAACACAGAGTAAAAACGTACATAATCAAGGCAACTGATAAAATTGGAATTACAGACCTTACCTTGTGTTTGGGACCCAAAACGCATACCATACATGCTCCATATACTCACTAAGGCTAAGTTCACAAATAAATACCCATGTAGGAGTAGATAGCTGCAGTAATCAATCAAGAGCAAATAAATCTTTTCAAAAAAGACACATTTGTACAGAATAACATAGTAACACCAAATTAATCAAACACACGGTCAACAATATACAACAAATGCATAAATGAGCCCATGAAAAGATCTCACCACACTTATCATATCCCATACCGTGTTGCTCACTTCTCGAGAACACTTGTCTCACCTCACACCCACCATGCTCACAAACTAATCACTCAATCAATGTCTAACTAGTAGACCTCTATAGATTCTAAGTTTTTGGGATAATCCTCTATTACCACATCACTTTTTCCAACTTAAGTGGATAATGGGCCTCAACCTAACAAAAGTGATAGAAGTGCCTTTCTTACGTTCTACCTGATTAGAGTCTCTTCATCAATAAAGGATTTCAACATTTGATCACCTCTCCACTCGTGATCCAAATGTTACTCACATCCCAAATACAAACCACGAATGTACCCATAGACATCTATATTCCATATCATCAAAAGACATAAAACACACTACTAATGCATCTTAACCTACTATGCATGCAAACAACTACATCAAGTAATTAAATTGCTCTAAAATCCATGCAAATGTACATTAAAATGGCCTCAAACACTTTTTCATCATAATTAATGATATCTTGAACAAGTTTGTTGAAAATATCCAAATTATCGTAAAGATCTTTTGAATGATCCATTTTAAAATTGAAAAATATTTCAAGCAAGTACAACTTATTAGGAGAAGACTTAAGCAAATATAAGCCCTCCAAATTTTGCCAAAGTTATTTTGTAGAATCAAGTTTTCCAACTTTTCTCAAAAAATTGTTAGATGGTGTAAAATAATTGAAGTATAAGCAAGTTCATCATATTTTTCTTTTTGTACTTCTGTCAAATTTACAAGAAATTTGCCATCTATGGCCTTTGAATATTGAACCAAAATTCATTTCATTTTTTGTTGCGAAATTGAAAAGTCTCATTTCCCATTGAAAATCTCAATTTCAAAATGTGAAGACATTTTGAAAAACAGAGCGACCAAAGTACACAAATAGGTTACACAAAGTAATCATAAGGCAGCAGTACACACCGTTCTAGATTTTCAGGGTTTTGTGAGATACTGTGTTGGGTAACCATTTCAGGAATTGTAGCAACCAATCGAACACCGAATTGAATCACTAACACACAAGGGCAAAACCGTCCAGTTTTCACTTTATAATCTGAAACAGAAAACTAATAACACAAAATCTCAAGAAAAATGTCAAGAACAAACTATCTGAAGACATCGTCGTCGCGAAATACTCCACGAGCCCTCATGCGTGGTGTCGGAGTTCCACGTGCCACTGCAACGCCCGCCACCGTCGCCGAACATGGGCTACCCACCCAGATGTGCCTCGTTCTGCAGATCAAGAATCTAGCCTCCATTTTACCAATGGACTTCTGGATTGCTTGAAAATCAAGTTTAAAGGTTTAGGGGCCGTTCTCTTCGTATTTCAGTTTTGTATTTTGTGTTTTGAATTCATTTTGTATTTTGTGTTTTGAGTTTCTGTTTTGAAATTTTTGAAAATGCGTTCTTTTTGTCATTCTGAAAAACTATTTTCGAAAACATAAAGATGGAAAACGCGTTTACTTTGAAATTTTGAGAATTTTTAAACAATATTTTATTAAAAAAAATCATATTATTCAATAAATTTTAATGGTTTAATGTTAATATAGTATTAAATAACATATAAATTTTGAAATTGGTGAAACGTCAAATGTTTTTTTCCAGATATTAAAAACGTAACCTAAATTACATTTGATGAAACAGTTTAATCGATACGATTAGAAGTTTACGTGTCATTACCAAATAAGCTGATACTGAACAACATACAAAATAATTCACAGTCATGCACGACATCTTGAATAGTCATTCCACATGTGTGTAGTAATTTGATTCCTAACTTGTTCCATTTGAACTGTTTGACTAGCATCAAAATGTATGACTTCTTGTGCTTGACTTGACTTCGGTATATCTTGGAACACCATATTCTCCTCTGAATACTCTTAATTTGTCGCATCACTAATTTTTTTCATTTATTTACTAGTGATAATAGTTCATGTTTAAGTGAAAAAATGAATTGTTGTTATCTTGCCAATTTATTTATATATAAATTTTACTACATTGATTTTTAAAATTTCAACCGCTCAAAACAAAAATTCTAAATTTGCCCCTGATTGCAATATAGGTTACATTTAAACAAAAAGGCTACCAATCTACGATTCTTACGATGTCCACTTTTATTGTGTCATGTCAGTTAGAATACACTGCAAAACAGATAATCAGGCACAAAAAGCTCCCAAGAATTGCATTGAACAGTGATATAATGTTAACATAATGCAGAGTCCAACAAAAGAAAAGAGAAATTTCAGTTAATGGTCTAACTTCATAGGAGTCATCACTGTGCACATTATATTTTACAAGTTCCTTAAACTGAAATTGAAAAATGAGCCACTGGATTCATGGTAAATTGACAATTCCTCGTACACAGGTACTAGCATCATGAACTGCTAAAGCAACAAGCATGAATGTTAATTGTCCAAATAAATGAATCATTAAAATGGTAATAACATCACAAAAAAGACTCAGGAAAAAGTGCGGTCCTATAGGAGCAACAAAGCAACAATAGTCCAATTCCAATTCCTACAGAGATTTAAAATGGTACAAATTACAACCTGCAAGAGAATGACTCTCAACAAAATATCACATCACTCACTAGCATTCCAACTCAGGATTATGATCTCAATGAACAGAGAGAGGATCTCCTATACCAATTTTTCAAACTTGCAATGCAGTTTTGTGGACCATTGTCTCCTTGTGGATTTGATGACAACTCTTCTCAACAAGGTCAAGCAGCTTCTCCAAGTTCATAGCCCATGAATTTAGAGTGTCATTGTTGTCCTTGGCAGTCTGGAAAGATACTATACCTACAGGTCTATCCTATTTAATAGAATCTACGTTAGATAACATTATTCTAAAATTTATGCTTGTAAATTGAAGTGAGAGGGAAAGGAGAGAACTAAATGCTTGAGGAATGCCAAGAATAGTAAAGAGGGCCAAAACACCGACCTTGACACCAGTGACTGGTGGCTTAGCATCATCAGTATGGGTGGTGTGACGCCGAGTAGACTCCGCCAATTTGGTGATCAAAACGGTCATGGCCAAGCAAACGGCTAACAAAAAGTTGACAATACCCTACAACCGCTTCACCCCACTGAGCCCACGTGCCAAGAACTCCATAGCGAGGGAAGTGCACCTCCAACACCACAATGCTCAGCATCAACTTGAGTGTCCCTGCACGAACCCCATGGTGGTACAACTTCCCTCCCCTATACCTTCCTTCCATACACCTCCTTCCCCATCCAATCAGTGTCGAACAACAAGAATGGGAACCAAGCAATCCAATTCAAACAAGTCACCAAGAGCAAAATCCACATAGGCTTAGGCAAACCCTTCAATGCACCAAATAATTCCCCCAAAACTGGTATTTCCCCCTTCTTACCCACCACGTGACCTCCATTTTCCGGTGGCTCTACCTGTGAAGGGACCACAACCATTTCACGCACAATAATCAAGGCCAATATTGTTAAAATTAACAAGAGAAATATTGAGAGGAAAAAACAGCTCTTGAGATTTGCACGATACACATCACACGCTTTTGTTTTGGTAAATGGAAACATTTTATACAGGTGAGTATATGAACCAGCTGCATAACCGAGCACGTTCCCCACTGCCATAAAGAGAGAAAAATGAATTTGCAATCCTCATTTTCTGAGCATTTCCACCAAAAAGATTAGCCAACAGAGCTCTACAAAGCCCCTGCAAAAAACCAAAAAATAAAAATTAAGAGACATAGCAAAATAATTGAAGAAAATATTCTTACTTCCCTTGAACTTTACATATTTTTGTACGTTTCTTGTTTCAGCTAAACTTTCCACATTAACCCATTATTGGATTGTTAATTTTTCAGTGAATGGATAAGTATAATAAGATTCTTCCTGTAAGTACAAAACAATATAAAAGTACCAAAAACAAGTTAAATTAAAATTCAAAATTATTAACCCACTATCTCCTAAAATTAATTGAAAGCACGGATACAAGGAAAAATTTGTACAAATTTGCAAATTCTATGTAAAAATTATCTATACCGATAGTACGATAGCATATGGAGTTGAAATTTGTATGTATAATTTACCTGTAACATGTTGTTGGCTACGTCAAGAATCCAAAACCTGACGACAAAAACAGCAATGGTACGAGGCTTCGCCGTCTTGCCGAATGGGTTACCGGAGGCATGACCAATATCTGCGGCAAACCCAATTAGGAAAACGACGACGGCAACAAGTGCAGTACCGACGGCTATAAAGGGATGGCGACGCCCAAATCTGGAGGAGCAATTGCCACTGTAGTACCCGAGAAGAAAGAAAGGAAGAGAGGGATCAGAAGAAGAGAGAAGGAAGACAAGTGTTTTGTGCGTTTTCCGTGTTTTTCAATTTTCCCGTGTTTTACCCACAAAACGTCCAAAACGTAAAAAAAGATGTTTTGTGTTTTCAGCGTAAACTTTTTTTTTTGTTTTTAAAAACGCGTTTTCGAAAATAAGAAAGAGAACGCGTTTTCGCTATTTTGAAAAATTGAAAACAGAAAACAGCTTGAAAACGATAAAGAGAACAGGGCCTTAGTTTTTGGGAAATTTCTTGGGTAGTTTGTTCTAGCCAGTTTTTGCTTCGTTTCTAGGCTTTTCAGGTTGTTTTTCGCCAAAAATCCACCATCAACGTAGCTCTGATACATATTTTAGCATAATTGACCTTCAATTTGGTGGAATTCGAGCTCAATTCAACTTACCAATATCAAACACAATCAAACAATTACTCCAATGAACAATTAATATTAATTGGGCCCAGAAACAAAGTTATGGGCCAGCACATTTAAAGGACCATCCAAGAGTTATAATGGCCATGAGCAACATTAGTTAATTAAGTTTCTTCCAATGGCCCTAGTTGTTTTCAGGTTGAGCCTATAAATTGACTATATTGATTTCATTTCAAGAGTGGAATGAAGGTTAAGAATAAAAGTCTTGAGTCTATCCCAAAAGGTAGAGGAGAAAAATAATTAGGGATGAATTTTCTCTTAATGCCATTTTAATTGTTGGTACAAATTGCAACAAGTGGGTAGTCATTTAGTAATTGCAATTTGGATAGGAATTTTCAGTTTCCTTGTGGATTTTTTTTAAAAAAAAAACTATTTCTTCCAAGTTTGGAAGCATGTGAGTTTTTCCCTTGTTGCTCTAAATTGGATATATGTTATTTCATTGTTGCTTTACACTATATTTGCACTTAATAAAATATTAAATATATATAAACAAACTGGAATTTTGATTCTAGTTAATTCATGCACATCCATATTAATTTCATGAATAATAAACCACCAAGAAATTTAAAAATTAAAGTAAAAATAAAAAAGCACTTTATTAAAGTTTTGACATCATTTATTATTTTAGTTTAACGCTCTACTTGAACATTTCTGATAGTGCTTAAATATTGACCACTAGTGTCATAAAATAGTACATTTTTTTTCAACATTTAAAGAAAACAATTCTTTAAATATATTTATTTTGCTATTTCCAATAAATATTGGCGGAGGGTGTTCGGCTTTGAAATCATTGCCAAGTGATCAGCGGCTTCTATCTCTTTTTGAATTGCCACTGGATTATTTTCAATTTCCCGATGCTGGAACTCTAGGGTTAGTGATTTATCTTGACTGATTATGATGAAAGCACGCTTTACTGATCCAAGCTTTTCGTTGGAAAATGGGCTCCTATTTGACAAATCTTTTAGAAAAATAGGGCATGGCCTCGCTAATGAGTTTGCTAATGCGACATCCTACAATAATAAATTAAAAACACTTGTTAGTCAATTTATAGCAGTGTTGAACTTTTCTTTTGCTCTAATTAAGTCATTAAGATTTTATTTGCTAATTGAATTGAAATGTTAACCTACACTGTTATTATAATCACGTTGGATAAAAACTAATCTTTTGAAAATCGGAAAAGACTAGGAACTAGTCTGGGTATATTATAAGAGTTGTGCTATAGGTAAATAATTGTACCCATAGCATTCTTCATATTATAATGTAAAAATAGGAAAATTTGTCTTCGTTTGAAAAAGAAAGAAACTTTTATAGTTCTCCTTAACTTTTTTCATTTTTTAAAATTGTCTAGATGATAAGAACTGCGGACCAAAGAGTATTGATTGGAGATGATCTTCGAGTCTACCAAATGACGCAAGTTGAGTGTCCAAAAAATCTTGCTCTGGGGTTTGTGCAAAGTTAATGAAAGTAAATTAAGAGTGAAATTTATTAAAATTGTCTAATTGAAGGGTAATAAGCTATTCCTAAGTGTGTACACAATTTTACCTCTTCCTGGACATATGATGGCCTATGTACAATGTCAGGCATTATAGCCGCAAGAAAAACAGTCACACAAATCTTTTTAGGGTATTTCTCCATTGCAAAAGCCAAGTTCAAGCCACCAAGACTATGTCCAACTAGAACTACCTTTTCGTCTGGTAGAATCAACTCCATTACCTTAAACAACAGCAGTGTATAGTTTGGAAATGAGCGAAGCTCATCTAGTCTTTTCGGGTCGATGCCAGAGGCTGAGAGATCAAATGTCGGGACGCGGTGACCGGCCGCCTCTAGCAGCGGTTGTATCTTGTACCAGCACCAAACACCATGGCGTACACCATGTACGAGAACAAAATGCCTTCGTTGATTTTCTTTCATTTGTTTTGCTTAATTAGTATATATCATATCCAGTGATACATCTGTATCTATAGAGAAATGTGTGGTTGACACGACTCGTCCCAAGTCACCATAATGGACCTGACACGTGTCGTGCGCCGATGGTAGATACCAGCTAAATGTCGGACCCACCACTAAGGTGACTATGACCTGTTCTATTTGTGACCCATTTTTATAAAAATTTTGACAGAGTTTCCTCTGTAATATGGACTAAACCATCTGAAACCACAATCAATATACTAAAACCAGTACATATAATTCAAAACAGGGCACGCCATCCCCTCACAACTCAAACTATTTACAATACAATACTTGAAGGTCGGCATTTACAAATACTTTACAAACAAAAGTCCCAAATGTAGTCAAAATACTCAATATGTAATAACCCGTGACATAGATACATGAGTTACAACTTTAACTTTCTGACAACAAATGCATGTATTCCCAAAAGAAGTATGTACAGAGTAAATTTGACAAAAGAGTAATACGTAAATAGACAAAATGTGGCTCTATACGGTGGATCACTGGGCTCGGATGCTACTCAACTCAGCTACTATCTGACAAGAAAAGAGTTGACAAAACATATGAGATTTTAACTCAGTGAGTGGATAGTATATAAATAAGAATATTTTTCTTTCATTTATACACATTTTTTGAAAATTCTTACTCTTTTGAAACTTGGAGAAAGTCGTAAATCTGATAATGATCTTAAAAACTGAAATATGATAGCATCATAAAATCTTTTGTCCTTCCTTTTAAATAAATAACTGTAAAGTATATTGAATAAAGTTAATCTCATATATACGAAAATATCTAAAACATTTTTGTTGTTCAATGCTATAAGTTGAAAACTTTATACTAAAAACTGAATATTTTGAATTCTATGATCATCAATCCAATAAGCGGTAGAAATACTAAAATATCACACCCAAAAGGTACCCCGAATATCCTTACTCATGTATCGATGAATATCGATATACATAGCAAAGCTATTCTATTCTTCAATTCTAAAATTCTGTAATTCTGAGTCATATGCGCGCAGAGCTATAATCCAGTCATACGCTATGGAAACACATTCACAATAGTACAGAGCGGGTAAACTCACCATAACTGATTATACACTGTGGAAACACATTCACACCAGTGCAAATTGGGTAAAATAACCATATAAAGTCATACACTGTGGAAACACATTCACAACAGTGCAAACTGGGGTAAAATCACCTGGGTACTTTCTGGTGGTTTTAAAATAACTTTAAATATACTGAAGTATGTAATATGAATATAACATGCTTAGAAAAATGATTTCAATGAACTGAATTTAACTTTAAAAGAATGACTATAAATCCATTTAATTCTGAAAGTCATGCTGTCAAATCAAGTATATCAAACAATTGACTTTCTCATATGATATAAATTCAATAAATATTTATTTCTGAAAACTAAACTTTTCCACTCACTCAAAGCAAGCTACAGTCTAAGAAGGTCGGTAGGTTTTTCCAATTTCCTCGTCACCACCTAAAATATCATACAAGATAACTAGTACAATCATGATCAATTCAAGAAACCTCTAATATGAAATGCTATAATGCTTCAACTAAGTTTCTCGATACTTGAATAAATGTCTCACATTATTCCTTTAATCAAGTGGGACCAATTACACTTTCTAATCCATTTATTAATAACCCCATTCATCAACGTAACCTTCCATCCAAGAATAAATGCAATTATCCACTTCAATCTAGTGAACTAGTAACCAACACCACAACAATATAATATACCTATTTTTCCATAAAATCACGCTTTCTAGTCTGTATTTATCCACACCATAATTTCCACTCATAATACTAGTTCAAGCATCCATTCAAACAATCTAGGGTTTGCCCAAAAAATGAATTTCTTACCTTGATATAAATGGAAACTAGAGGATTAGTAAACTTGAGCTCTACTGTATCTTGTCTCCCATAAATCTGAAATTTTACCACAACTTAAACCTTAGAAATTTATCATAATAATCTTCTATTTCTAAAGAAAATCACAAGAATAACAATGGAAATCCAAGTTCAAAAAACCCACTTTACCTTCTTCTCCTTTTCCTTCTCTTTTTCTTCCTCTTTTTCCCCTTTCTTCTTCTCTTTTTCGATCTTTTTTCTTCTCTGTCTCAGTCTCTATTTTCCTCTGTGAGTGTAAGTGTATGTGAAAATGAGAAAAGGGCTTGGGAAATGTCTAGATATAGGGCTTTTTGCAAAGGAAGTCCCTTAACTCTCCAATGCTAATTAAGTAAGTCCAAAACTTCCAATATAATCCAATTAACATCCTTTTCTTTCACTACTTAAAAAATAAGTCCCAAGAAAATAACTTATTCCAATTTAACTCCATAATGGACTTGGACTTTGACTAAAAAGAAATGGGTTGTAACAATCTTACCTCCTTAAAAGAATCTCATCCTCGAAATTCGGTGGATATCTAGCTAATCAGCAAATAGATAAGGGTATTGTGCACGCATCTGGTCCTCATTTTCCCATTTAGCCTCTTCTGCCGTCTGATTTCTCCAAAGTACCTTGACAAGTGAAATTGTCTGGTTTCGCTGAATCTGCACCTTTCTATCAAGAATCATTACTGGCTCTTCTATATAGGTCAAATTCTCCTTCAACTGAATTAGCTGAGACTCTAGCACATGAGACGCATCGGCAATATACTTGCGAAGCATAGAGGCATGAAAAACATCATGGATCCTGGATAGTTCATCAAGCAAATCTAATCGATATGCAACTGGGCCAATCCGCTCAGTAATCTGATAAGGTCCAATATATCGTGGACTCAACCTCCCTCGTATGCCAAATCTTAACACCCATTTCCAAGGAGATAATTTTAAAAATACTTTATCTCCAACTGCAAATTCAAGATCTTTCCTACGCCTATCTACATAACTTTTCTGTCTATCCTGCACTATCCTCAAATTGTCTCTAATCAATTTCACATTTTCTGAAGACATTTGAACCAATTCAAGGCCTACTAACTTCCTTTCACCAATTTCATCCCAACACATTAGCGTTCTGCACTTCCTACCATACAAAGCCTCAAAAGGAGCCATTTCTATACTGGAGTGGTAACTATTATTGTAAGACAACTCCATCAAAGACAAATGAGTATCCCAGCTACCTTTGAACTCCAAAACACAAGCCCTTAACATATCCTCCAGAGTCTGTATAGTCCTCTCTGACTGGCCATCTGTCTGAGGATGAAAAGCTGTACTGAAATGTAATTTAGTACCTAAGGCTTTCTGCAAACTAGGCTAAAATTTTGACGTAAATCGAGGATCCCTACTTACACAATAGATAATGGAATACCATATAAGCTCACTATTTCATCTACATACAACTTGGCCAACTTATTTAAAGAATAAATAGTCTTGATCGGTAAAAACCTGGCAGTCTTTGTCAATGATCTACAATAACCCAAACACCATCATGACCATTCTAAATACCATGAAGACCAAATAAAAAACCCCTAGTAATATGCTCCCACTTCCATTCCGGAATAGGCAATGGCTGTAAAAGTCATGTTGTTTTTTGACGAACTAGCTTTACTTGCTGACAGATAAGACATTTGGATACAAAATTAGCTATCTCTCTTTTCATACCTAGCTACTAGTAATGATCTCTAAACATGTGATAGATTTTAATACTACCGGATGCATAGCATAAGCAGAATTGTGTGCCTCCTCTAGAATCTTCTTCTTCAACTCTGGAATATCTATAATGCATAATCTATTACCCAAAGCCAATGCACCATCATCTCTGATCACATAGTCTGTTCTTAACCCTGTACTCACTTCTGTTTTCAACATTTTTAATGTCAAGTCTTGAGATTGAGCTTCTATAGCCTTATCAATCAAAGTAGGCCTTACCTGAAAATGAGCTAATACGGCCCCTGGAGTAGTAGCTGACAATTGAGCATTCAACTTTTTGAACTCACAAATCAAAGAAGCACATACTATACTGGATGAAGATTGTGAACTAGTCTTTCTACTGAGAGCATCTACAACGTCATTAGCTTTCCCTGAATGGTAGTCAATCTTGCAATTATAATCCTTTATCAACTCTAACCATCTTCTCTACCTTAAATTCAATTCTTTCTGATCAAAAATATACTTCAAACTTTTATGATCAGTAAATATTTGACATTTCTCACCATAAAGATAGTGTCTCCAAATCTTCAGTGCTAGGACCACTGCAGCTAACTCCAAATCATGTGTTGGGTAGTTTAACTCATACTGCTTCAATTGTCTTGAAGCATAAACTACAACCTTTCCATTCTGCATTAAAACACAACCCAGTCCTTGGCGTGAAACATCACTATAAATCACAAACTCTTCACCAGGAGATGGAAAGTAAGTATAGGAGCAGAAACTAATCTTTTCTTCAACTCTTGAAAGCTCTTTTCACAATCCTCAGTCTACACAAATTTGGAGTTCTTACGAGTCAGACTAGTCAGGGAAAGAGCAATTTTAGAAAAATCCTCTACAAACCGACGATAATACCCTACTAGCCCAAGAAAACTCCGCACTTATGTGACATTAGTAGGGAGTTCCCATCCTATCACAGCCTTAATTTTTACAGGATCCACATAGATGCCTTCTGCTGAGATAACATGACCCAGAAACACAACTTTATCCAGCCAAAACTCACATTTGCTAAACTTAGCATACAACTGCTTATCTCGCAGAGTCTGTAAAATGATTCTCAAGTGCTCGACATGCTCATCACGGCTGCGAGAATAAACCAATATGTCATCAATAAATATGGGTGAAGCACCCTATTCATCAGATCCATAAATGCTGCTGGGGCATTAGTCAACCCAAATGGCATTACCAAAAACTCATAGTGGCCATATCGTGATCTAAACACAGTTTTCTGAATATCAACATCCCTAATTCTGAGTTGATGGTACCCTGAATGCAGATTAACCTTAAAAAATACTATAGCACCTCGAAGTTGGTCAAACAAATCATCTATACGAGGCAAATGGTACTTATTGCGAATAATCACTTTATTCAACTGCCTGTAATCAATACACAATCTCATCGTGCCATCCTTCTTTTTCACAAATAATATTGGTGCTCCCCAAGGAGATGTACTAGGTCTAATGAAACCATTATCAATTAAATCTTGTAACTGAACTTTCAATTCCTTTAGCGCAACTGGGGCCATTCTGTAAGGAGTTTGTGAAATAGGGATAACCCTTGGGACCAAATCAATGGTAAACTCAATTTCCCTGTTTGGAGTTAGTCCTAAAGATCTTCAGGAAACACATCAGGAAAATCTCTTACCACCGGTATATCTTCAAGTTTCAACTTAGCAATGTGAGTATCAATCACATGGGCCAAATAAGCTTGGCACCTTTTTCTAAGCAACTCCCAGCATCAAGTGCAGATATGATACATAAAGGTAATATTCTCTGTTCACCACTAAGAACAATTTCAGGCTCTCCCAGCCTTATGAACACCACTTCCTTGCGGAAACAATCAACTGAAGCATGATTTACAGCTAAGAAATCCATGCCCAATATCACATAAAAGTCATGAATATCAAGTGGAATCAAATTAGCTTTCAACTCCTGATCATTCACTCTAATCACACAATCCCTGTACATACTATTAGCTAAAAGAGAATCTCCTACCGGAGTCCCTACTACCAAATCACTATCTAACAGTACTGGCATATGGTTCGTATAGATAGTAAATGCACATGATATAAATGAATGCATAGCACCGGAATCAATAAGAGAATGAGCCTTTCTACCAAAAATAAATAACGTACCCATGACCACATGGCGACTCATTGGCCTCGTGCTGAGTCACAGGAAAAACTCTTCCCTGAGTCCTGGGACGTCCTGACTGACCTTTCCGTCTGCTACCACTATTGCCCGCAATATCAGACTAAATAGCACTAGTAGTACTTGTTTTACCTGCCAACCTGTCCTGGTTCTGATTCTGTCTAGAGCTACTAACCCCGGGCTGTGTTCCATGTGATGTAGCACCCTGCTGAAAGTGAACTGGACATTCCATCCTCATATGCCCAGTCTGACCACGGTGATAACAAACACCAATGCCCTTAAGGCACTCGCCATAATGAAATTTCCCACACGACTGGCATTGGGAAAACCTAGCAACACTAGAGCTATCACTCTGTCCTGGAGTAAATGATCTCTGGACCGGCTCCTGAGTATGGATACGACTACTCCCCTGCTGCTGCGCTGATCTTTGGATAAATCTAGATCCCTGACTCCCACTAGATTTAGACTTAAAGCTACCAGAGGCGGAAACACCTAATCCACTTCTCATGTGATCCCTCAACGGTGGTCAATGCACAAATACTCATGCCCCTGTCTGATTACTACTACCAACTCCATGTCTCCCTGGGTGACCGCTCTGTCGTTCTACAATACTTTTCTCAAATCTTAGTCCTGCTTCCACTACGACGATGTTACTACTGATCTAGTTTCTTTTCTCAACCTATACTCAAACCTTCTGCACTTATTAGATCCATCAACTACAAGGGCTGAACATACTTTGACAATTTTGTAAACTTTTTCTGATACTCCACCACTGAAGAAGTTTGCACTAACCTCAGAAATTCATTCTGCTTATCATCTTTGTAGGAACGAGGGCAATAATACTCATTAAACTCATCTCTAAAATTATCCCAACTGATCATAGAAGGATCAACATTTTTACTCTTTATAGATTTCCACCAGTCATAAGCACCTCCTTCTAACAGAAAAGTAGTAAGACTTACTTTTCGATCACCTGGACAACCCATAACATCAAATATCCTCTCAATCTTTACCAGCCAAGATTCGGCTTCTACTGGATCAGCTGTGCCAGTAAACACCTTAGCTCCTAATTTGGTTGCTGGCTCAATACTATGATCTCTATCTGAACTGCGAAGAGCAGAAGCAATGATTGTGGCAATCCTGTCAGCTATAATATCAGCTTGAGCTATATCATCCTGACGAGGCTGGTTACGAGACTGATCAACTGATTCCTCACTCCTACTACCTTTTTTGACATCCTCTCTATCAGAAGCAGCTTGTAGTTAAGGCAGCATATCTGGGAGCCTACGAGTCCTACCACCACGAGTCATGAACTCCAACTACAAAATATGCAGGATAGGTTGGAAAGAAATCAGAATAAATGCAATGCAAACTGATACTATGACCACGCTTTGATACCAACTGACACGACCCATCCCAAGTCACCATAATGGACCTGACACGTGTCGTGCGCCGATGGTAGATACCAACTAAATGTCGGACCTACCGCCAGCTGACTATAACCTATTCTAATTGTGACCCATTTTTATAAAAATTTTGACAGAGTTTTCCCTGTAATATGGACTAGCCCACTTGAAACCACGATCAATATACTCAAACCAGTACATATAATTCAAAACAGGGCACGCCAGCCCCTCACAGCTCAAACTATTTACAATACAATACTTGAAGATCGACATTTACAAATACTTTACAAACAAAAGTCCCAAATGTACTCAAAATACTCAATATGTAATGAGTTCGTGACATGGATACATGAATTACGACTTTAACTTTCAGACAACAAATGCATGTATTCCCAAAAGAAGTATGTACTGAGTAAATTTGACAAGAGTCATACGTAAATAGACAAAATGTGGCTCTACACGGTGGATCACTAGGCTCGATGCTGTTCAACTCAGCTACTACCTAACAAGAAAAGAGTTGACAAAACATATGAGATTTTAACTCAGTGAGTGGATAGTATATAAATAAGAATATTTTTCTTTCATTTATGCACATTTTCTGAAAATTCTTACTCTTTTAAAACTTGGAGAAAGTCGTAAATCTGATAATGATCTTAACAACTGAAATATGATAGCATCATAAAATCTTTCGTTCTTCCTTCTAAATAAATAACTGTAAAGTATATTGAATAAAGTTAATCTCATATATACGAAAATATCTAAAACATTTTTGTTGTTCAATGCTATAAGCTGAAAACTTTATACTGAAAACTGAATATTCTGAATTCTATGATCATCAATCCAATAAGCAGTAGAAATACTAAAATATCACACCAAAAAGGTACCCCGAATATCCTTACTCATGTATCAATGAATACCGATATACATAGCAAAGCTATTTTATTCTGAAATTCTGTAATTTTGTAATTCTTTAATTCTGAAATTCTGTAATTCTACGTGCAGAGCATAATCTAGTCATACACTTATGGAAACACATTCACAAAAGTACAGAGCGGGTAAACTCACTATAACTTATCATACACTGTGGAAACACATTTACACCAGTGCAGATTGGGTAAAATAACCATATAAAGTCATACATTATGGAAACACATTCACAGCAGTGCAAACTGGGGTAAAATCACCTGGGTACTTTCTGGTGGTTTTAAAATAACTTTAAATATACTGAAGTATGTAATATGAATATAACATGCTTAGAAAAATGATTTCAATGAACTGGATTTAACTTTAAAAGAATGACTATAAATCCATTTAATTTTGAAAGTCATGATGTCAAATCAAGTATATCAAATAATTAACTTTCTCATATGATTTAAATTCAATAAATATTTATTTCTGTAAACTAAACTTTTCCACTCACTGAAAGCAAGCTACAGTTTAAGAAGGTCGGTAGGCTTTTTCGATTTCCTCGTCACCACCTGAAATATCATACAAGATAACTAATACAATCATGGTCAATTCAAGAAACCTCTAATATGAAATGCTATAATGCTTCAACTAAGTTTCTCGATACTTGAATAAATGTTTCACATTATTCCTTTAATCAAGTGGGGCCAATTACACTTTCTAATCCATTTATTAATAACCCCATGCATCAACATAACCTTCCATCCAAGAATAAATGCAATTATCCACTTCAATCTAGTGAACTAGTAACCAACACCATAACCAATATAATATACCTATTTTTCCATAAAATCATGCCTTCTAGTAAGTATTTATCCACACCATAAATCTGAAATTTTACCACAACTTAAACCTTAGAAATTTATCATAATAATCTTCTATTTCTAAAGAAAATCACAAGAATAACAATGGAAATCCAAGTTCAAAACACCCACTTTACCTTCTTCTCATTTTCCTTCTCTTTTTCTTCCTCTTTTTCCCCTTTCTTCTTCTCTTTTTCGGTCTTTTTTCTTCTCTGTCTTGGTCTCTATTCTCCTCTGTGAGTGTAAGTGTATGTGAAAAATGAGAAAAAGGCTTGGGAAATGTCTAGATATAGGGCCTTTTGTAAAGAAAGTCCCTTAACTCTCCAATGCTAATTAAGTATGTCCACAACTTCCAATATAATCCAATTAAAATCCTTTTCTTTCACTACTAAAAAAATAAGTCCCAAGAAAATAACTTATTCCAATTTAACTCCATAATTGACTTTGACTTAGACAATTCAACCATTGACTTTGACTAAAAAGAAATGGGTTGTAACAATGGTGGTAGTCAGAGAAAGGGAGAATAATAAAACGTGGACCCTTACGAAACGTAAAAGAGAGTATGGTCCATGAATCAGAAAATGAAGAAACTACAGACCTAAACGATCATCATGTTCACGCAAACTACAGACCCAAATGATCATAATGTTCACGCAATGTCAACTTTTTTGTGAATGACGTGGAATATCTAATCAAACTCAACGTAGCTCATAAAACTCGACTTATTTCTAAAACAAATAATTATTTTTATTTTAAGTTCTAGGAAATTGGTTAGTACAATAAATAGAAGAAAACAAAGAATTAGATGAAAATTTTATTTGAAGTGCTGTATACGATTTCAAATCTTCTTAAGGCATATTTCATGTAATGATTTTCTTTCAAGATTGGCCACAAAAACAACCTTGGCGGGTAACTACAATTTTATAGTACTCTTCTTGATCAGAATATCAAAGAACTTAAAAGTTGAATGATTTGAATTTATGACAAACTCGAAAATTATTTGAACTTAATTTAGGGGAGAAGAATTTTGAAATCAATTAAACCTTTTTGGGATACACAAAATCAAATGAAATGGGTTCAATTTATATATTACATGTGTTTATCTTTCCACATCACAACAATTCAATTCTCCGGCCTTTAATGTTAATCAATATAGGAGAACAAAAATGAAAGATTAGAATTTCCCCTTCTTGTACTAGCAAAATTAGTATAATTTTAAAATGTGATGTGTTTTCACAAATCCTAACTATTACACATATACCAACCCAATATTTAACTAATATAATTAATAGCCTTGGCCATTAAATCCGTTAATAAATTATCCAATCAATTAATTCTACAAATGTCCAATACTTGTCAATTAATTAATTCATAATATCATTCTTTAAGTCCTTCCTTTTTTGTGTGGCCCATTAAGTTCTAAATTACAATGTCGAATAGCTGGAATTATTATTTTAATCTAATCAAAATAAGATAAATTAAAACTCTCCGTTTAATTTATCATCAATTCACCCTAATTAATTAATTCACATTCGTTGTTCCAAATTGACATCTAGCAATGAGTTAGAATAATACATATGACGAAAAATGTCACGCAGTGTGACAAAATCAAAATTGTTCATTTATTGTGTAATCCATTCGTCAATATAATCCGATCAATTGCGATATGTGGAAGTATGTCAATCACGATTATCGATAATATTTTGCATCCCTCTTAAGTTAGTAATAGTCGAAACTCTTTTCGATTTATGAACTCAGTTTGGTGAAGGATTTCATTATCGCTTAATCGAGTAAAATATAGATCATAGACTCTTACTATCTAAGAGTGACAAATCCTTTATTGATCATTCACAACATTCATATGTTATTGACATACCCAAACGATGTCGCATTAGTAACTTCTGCAAAATAATAGCTAATATCACCAAAGTATGATTGCCTTCATATAAGGTACTATGATGACCCTAAGTTGAATGACCAATTGCACTATTGAACATTAGAGATTAACAATTGATACTCATATTACTATCCATATGGAATCTTTAAAGCGATTCTCCAACGTTTTGTTCACTTAACAAAATATCCATGCATCCATTTAAAAATCACTATATTTTAACTTGTGAGATTAACTACTCACACTTCATAAGGGAGAAATGTCACACGTGATGATCTTTCCCTAATAATGATATACATATCTTATTATTACTTACGGTCATAGGTAATTTAAGATTCAGTCATATGTAACTCATTTTTTACAATTACAATTTCTTGTGATTAACAAGTTACTAAAACTTAAATCTATAGACTATTAATTTAATTTATCAAAACAATTATTCAATAAAATAATAAATCTATCATAAATAGAATTGCATTAAACGTATTAAAGGCCCGTTTGGCATGAGTTTTTGCTTCAAACACTTTTTAATTCGAAAGTGTTTTTAGAGGAAGTCACATTAGAATAACTTCTTTTAAAATCTTTTCTAACAACCATAAGCATTTTCATAAAACTAGACAAATGGGTCCAAAATCAGTTTTTGGATCTCAAAATCTCCTTTAAATTTTTTAAAAGCATACCAAACAAGCCCTAAATGTTTACATTCAAAATCGATTTGAGCTAGGGTATAAAACTTACACAACCAACCCAAGTTTAGCTAAGAAAATTATAAAAACTTAAGACAGAGTCAATAATTAATTTTAATTATACATTTCAAAACTTTTATCAAATTTTATCAAAATCTACTAAATAACTTATTTTATTGAAACCAAACAAGGTCTTTGTATGCTTAAGATCAGTTTACACATATAAACCCAAAAGCAGTAAAAGCGAAGAAAATGATTTTGGTAAAGGAGATATTCTTGAAATCTTAACACAGTTGCAAAAATAGACAGTGGGATAAGTGGATGAGTGGGTGGGTATGGGATGAGTATGGACAAAAGAGGTGTTTTACTTTTAGTGTGTATAATGGAAATTCCTAATAATTTCAATAGAGGGATTCATTGCCTTGATTCATTTGTCGTTGAGAAGTATATATCTTACGTAAGTATCAATATAGATAGGTTTGCTTCCATAGTCTAGTAGTTTTTGAGTATATGAAGCATACTGAATACATATATTATACATACACATTTGGGACTTCAGTTGCTTCACACACTTTTCCTACTCTCTCCTCTCTTCCTTCTGTCTTGACCAACTCTTTATATGTGTTTTCATATGCTTTTGTGGTGGTTTGATGCTTAAAATAGATGGGTTTGTGTTTTGTGTGACTTTGGTGTCGATTCTGGTAGTGTCATCGCATTGTATAGCCAGAGGGTGTGGAATGGGTGATATACCAAATCCTTGGGATCCTACAATCTGATCGTTGGTGGAGGGTGTGAAATGGAAGACTGGGCATCATTAATGTCGAAGTAGACTACTTTTTCAAGTTTTAGTTATATTTTAAGTGATTTGCAAAAATTTCACTTCTCAAAAAAGGCATGTGCAGTGCACGAGAAAATGTAACAGCCATTTTTATGGCAATGAACGAAAATGACAACTCTTGCAAAGGAAACATTGATTTAGGGATTATTATTTTTTTGCAAAAATCGAAAGGATAGGTTTCGAGTCCATAGAAACCAGGGATGAAAAGTGCAAAAAGACAGAAAAATCCACCCTCCTAGATGGGGGATGGGATTTGGCTAAAACGTAGGACACCATAGGTTAGGTACAAATAGTAATGGAGTCATTAGTTTTATTTGGGGAGATATTGTGATAGTGGACACTATAGTAGTTGACGGTGGGTAGCATAGTGATAGTTGACAAAGAGAGTGACATATAAAAAAAATTATATATTTTGTAAATAATCAGCTTTTGATCAATCATACAAAAAATAAAAATAAGCTAGTGTTTTGTCAGCACTAATTAGCAAAAGAGAGTGGCATATGAATAAAAAGATAAACTACTATTTTGTTAATGAACTTTGGTAAAAAAATATAAAGTAATCAATGTTTGATTAACCGTACATAAAAATGCCAATACAATAGATTTTTCAACTTTAGCTATCAATAATTATTGGAGAATCTGTAAATTGTAGGAGGTCATTTTAGTCATTTTCATTTCTTTCATTTTCTATATATATTGTACATATTTTTCCATTTCAATTCAATTGGGATTTAACAGATTTTCCCTCCATTTTTACCTTTTTCTCCATTTCGTTCTCTTCCAATATTTTACATGGTATCAGAGCATTGAAGCTTTACTGCGATGGCATCACAATGATCTTCAGTTGGAGAATTGATCAGAGAGGAAGCGAATTCAATTACGAGTTGGCTGATTACCAAGCAGTCCCTACTATCTTCATTATGGTGATAACACCGATATGCAACTCATATAAGTGGTTCTTACAGAGGACAATTATGTGACGTGGAGTCGTGCTGTTGTTATGGCTCTCAGTGTGAAGAATAAAGAAGGATTCATTGATGGAACTATAATTGAACCAAGTGCTGATGATCTAACGTATAGCGCTTGGAGGAGATGCAATCATGTAGTCTCCTCGTAGATTATTAATTCCATTCCCAAGGAGCTATTTCCAAATGTGATGCACAATGATTAAGCTAGAGAGATATGGATTGAATTGAAGGATCGTTATAGTCCAGGTAATGGTCCTAGGATTTATGAATTGAAGAAGCAGATCTCCACCATTTCACAGGAGAATAGCTCAATTAATTCATACTTCAATCGATTCAAATGATTGTTGGTGGATCTTGATAACTATAGACCGAATATTAGTGGATCTGATTACAAGCACGAAGATCAAGTTATGCAATTCCTAATGGGGCTAGATGAACTTTACTCTGCAGTTAGAAGTCAAATCCTGTTGATGGATCCTCTGCCTCCACTTAACAAGGTTTTTGCGCTTATTTCACAAGATGAAAGACAAAAAGAAGTTGTTACAAAAAGGCAACAAAGCTTTGAGGCACCTGTATTTTCTAATAATACTATACAAGGATCTAATGGAACTCAAAGAAATGTTAGATTCATTCAAACTCGGAGAAATGATAGGCCTATTTGTAGTTACTGTGGGATGCTTGGACACATTAAAGCAAAATGTTACAAGCTTGTTTGATATCCCCCTGGACATCATTTTGCTAAAGGTAAAACGGTAGTTGCTAATGTTGTTGGACAATCTTCTAAAGGTAATCAGCCTGGTATTATGGAATCTCTCTCAAACTTTACCATTACTCCAGATCAGTACAAGCAAGTTCCGGCAATGTTAATGCCTCAGCTAAAGGGGCAAATGTCTGATGCCACTCGAACACTGACACAATCACAATCTCATGACACACTTTCCACCGGTTATTCTATACCAGAAGCTTTTGCCTTTTCAGGTAATCACTCTTATTCTAATACCAAACTAGGGGCAGCAAAATGGATTATGGATACTGGGCTTCAGAGCATATGGTATGTTCTATTTGGCATTTAACCACGATATCCCAAAAAGTTAAAGCAGCTGTTAAGTTGCCTAATGGAGACATTGTTGAAGCTACACATATTGGAAACGTCAAATTGTCTGATACATTGATTTTAACAAAAGTGTTGGTAGTGCCTTGCTTCAAATTCAATTTGATTTTAGCTAGCAAGTTGACTCTTAAGCATCATTGTATCCTGATATTTTTTGCATCAATATTGTTTTGTCCAAGATCTTTTAACATGGAGGACGATTGGAGTGGGCAAACTTGAAGATGGACTGTATGTGTTCCAAAATTTTGCTCAGCCACTTCATGACAAACCTTCATTCAAATGCCTTCATTCTAATTCTCAATTTGCTAATATTTTTGATAACAGCACTTCTGTTTTCCCTAATTCTAATTACAAGTCTGATCTGAGTATATTATGTAATAAAGCAAGACATTTTGCTTGTAATTCCATAAGCAATTCCAATGTACATACTGATATAGATCTATGGCATTATCGCATGGGGCAACTCCCTATTTCTAAACTATCTGGTTTACATGATTTAGTTCCTGCCATTAAATTCAATAAGTAATTACATTGCATTGTTTGTCCAATAGCCAAACAACACAAGCCACCTTTTCCTATTAGTGAAACTAGAGCTTCCAAAAGATTTTATATAATCCATTGTGACATATGGGAACCCAGTCCCCTCATTGGATGGCTCTAGATACTTTTTAACTATTGTTGATGACCATACTAGAATGACTTGGACTTACCTAATGAGAGAAAAGTCTCAAACTAAATCCATCATTCATTCCTTCTATCATATGATCCAAACTCAGCTTGATTGCAAAATAAAATTCTAGGATCTGATAATGGGTCTGAATTCCATATGAGTGATTTTTTCCAAACTAATGGCATTCTTCACCAACTTAATTGTGTTGAAACACCATAGCAAAATAGAGTGGTAGAGAGAAAACACCAACATCTTTTAAACGTAGCTAGAGCTATCAAGTTCCAAGCCATTTTGCCTCACAAGTTTTGGGGGGAAGCCATCCTTGCAGCAACACATTTAATCAATAGAACTCCTACTATTGTACTTTAGAATAAGACACCTTATGAAATACTTCATCAAACAGCACCATCATATTCTCATCTCAAGGTGTTTGGATGTCTTTGTTAAGCTTTAAGTCTCAAAAGAAATTGTACCAAATTTGACCCTAGAGTTGTGCCATGTATTTTTATTGGTTACCCCTATGGCATGAAGGCTTTTAAATTGTATAATTTACTTAACAGCTTTGTCTTTGCCTCTAGAGATGTTAAATTTCATGAGAATATTTTTCCATTTTATCATCCCAAATTCCTTGCCTCCTTGTCAAAATCTGATGTCTGTTTTCCATCTGATTCATTCATTTTCCCAATCCAAAATAATGCTTCATCACCTGAAATATCAGTTCCAAATTCTGGTGATGACTCCATTGCTACTGATGTTAACTCTCCTATCAGTTCAATTCAAACTTCATCATTTTCTCCTTAAATAGACACTCATAATCCACTTCAATGCCTATTCTCACTCCAACACTTGCTATACCCATCAAACAATCTAACAGACCTAAAAGAGCTCCAACCTATCTCCAAGATTATCACTGCAGTCTTGCATCTCAAGTGCCTGCTTTACAGTCAAAATCCATTGTGAAAGATCACATAGCTGGCAAGTAATATCCTATAACTGAGTATCTGGATTATGGCAAAGTATCCCTTAATTACAAGAGGTACTCACTTGCTTTATCTACTATGTGTGAACCAAGATCATATGAAGAAGCTGCCAAGTGTTCGAATGGCACAAAGCCATGGAGACTAAGTATCACCATTTCACTAGGTATCTCGCTAAGGTCTACGTGTTCCCAAAAAATGTTGAAGAGGCCATTGATTTACAAGATAGTTCAAAACTTTTACAAGTTAAAAAATTATAGTACTTACGAATTTCTTAAGATGATGAAGAAGAATGAACACTGAAATTGGCAATAGCAACAAGAACAATGGAAAAACTTGAGGAATAAGAGTACTTAGAAGAATTTCAGAAAGAAAAACTTGAAAAGTTCTTAGAAAAATTTGAAGATTTTGAAAATTTGAGAAGGAAGGATGCAAAGATTCGTGCAAAAGTAAAGAGATTTTCTCAAGGGTTTGTGCCTTTTATAGGTAGACCCACTTAATCCCAGCCGTTGGATCTTGATCTGGGTCATCAAACAGTCCATTTGAAAGTTTAATCTGAGCCACTCAGTACGTTCGACGCTTCATCTTCTATGACCCATTAGGACGTCTGCTCCATGCGCTTTCATGCGTCTGAAATTCACAAGGTGCGTAAGAGACAACCATCATTAAGCATTAAATGTGGCGACATTTGCATGTGATGGAAGTCGAATTGCCTCAGTTGTCTTTTCTTGGAAATGTGTCACGACAGCAAATCATTTGGATGCTATAATTAAGGTAGCCTCGTGTTTCTCAAATTTGATTATTAAAATGAAACGCCTCGTTATAATCAACTCTGAGGCCCTATGAGGGTCTGACCCTCTTCACCTCAACGAGTTCAGTTAATGCTTTAGATATATAAATGCACTTCAGAAGATACAGATTTGGAATTACCCTACTTTAGCAACCCTTCCCAGAATTGTTCCAAAAGGTGAAATATGTAGCGACCGAGAATTTTTAAATAATATAAAATTATTTTCTCGAAAAATGTGTCGCTAAATTTTAAACCCTAACATTAAAGTGAAAACGTGTTTGTCTAGCCGTTATACACGAATTTAAATTATTTCGAATCGAATTCATTTTCAAATAATTTTAAAGTATCAATTTCTTATTATTTTGTTTTAAATACGAATTTTAGTAAATTTAGGTAATATATATATCCATGATTATTTAAAGTCCAATTCTATAAGTCCAATTAAAATAAGTCCAAAATCGAAATTAATCATTTTAGCCCAATTACCTTAGGCCCAAACTAGAATTATCCCTAAAGCCCAAAGTCTTGGTCCATTTAAACTCCTAGAAATTTGTGCCCTAATATTTTACTATTCAAATATCACCACCATTCTCCCTCTCTCCACACTCACACAGCAGCTGGGTAAGAAACTCCACCTCCCCAATTTTTCATCTATGCAATTTCACATACGAGAATCGTGTTGATGCTAGAATCTCAATTTCTAGCACCAACAACATTTCTCTTAGATTGGAAAAAAATCTCACATTGATGCTAAGAGCCTCAGTTTCCATCACCAACTCAACCACCAAGAACTCAACACTGTACCTCAATCCATTTCACTGTGAGTCTCCGTTGATGCTAGAACGTCCATTTCTAGCATCAACAGTGAACTCACGAGCTGCAACACAATGCAGCCCCCATTCACCAACATCACTAAACCGAGACAACAACACCACCAACTACACCGAACACCTCAAACCACCAAGCCACTACTCAAGCCACTGCAAACCTCCAACACCAGAGCCAACTCCACCAACTGCCCACACCATGACCAAAACACTCCAATAGTCTAACTCACGAGACCAACCCAACGCCACCACCAAACCAACACCCAGCAGCCTGCACCACCACAAACCTCACCACCGTAGCCCCAAAGAGCTCAAAAACTCAACCACAAATCGTAGCCCAAAAACCCACAAGCTCACGCCAGCAACCATCGCCCAAAAACCCCTAATCAATCGAACCACCAATCACCAAATCGAGCCTAAGCCTTGTCTTATTTTCGGACAGAAACAAAAAAAGAGAAGAAAAGAAAAATAAAATCTCCACAGCCTCCACGGGCGCCACCACGACGGTGGCACTGACGCCGTCTCTCCGGCGATCGAGATAGAGAAAGGACAGAACCCCTTCTCCGTTAGTAGCCTCCTCTCTCTCTCTCGTTCGAGAGAGTGAGAGTGAGTGAGTGAGATTTTATTTTAATTATTTTGATTTTTTTAGAAATTACCTTTTAGTCCCCCTAAGTTTTAAGTGTTTTAATTTTAACTCTTAACATTTTATTTTCAGTTTTAATGAATTTCAATTTAGACCCTACTTTAGAAAAGTTCATTTTCAGCCTTAATCATTTTATTTATAGTTTCATAAAATGTTCAATTAAGTTCTTAATTTATAAAAGGTTTAATTTCAGCCCTTTTAGTTTTTATTTTCAGTTTTAATAGATTTACAGTTTAGTCCCTAACTTTTAAAAGTTATTATTTTAGCTTTTAGTTGTTATTTTCAGCTTTAATAGATTTACAGTTTAGTCTATAACTTCTAAAAGTTATTATTTCAGCCTTCAGTTTTTATTTTCAGATTTATAGTTTAGTCCCTAACTTCTAAATGTTGCTATTTCTGCCCTTAAACTTTTATTTTCAATTTTAATAAATTTCCAATTAAGTCCCTGAACTTTATTTTATCATTTTAAGTTATTTATTTCAGTTTCACTAATCTTCAATTAAGTCCTTAAACTTTATTTTATCACGTTAAAAGTTTAAAGTTTCGAAATACTAATTCAAAACTTATTTTCCATTTTGGCTAGACGAAACGTACAGACGATTAAGAGTTTGAGATTACTTTTCGCTCCATTTTGCACGTAACTCGATATTATTGATGTAGACTCGCCTCCATTAATTAGTTTAAATTATAATTGCATGTCTTATGTGAATTTATGCGATTTATATGCTTTAATACATGAGAAGAGAATATGTCATATGAGATATATGATATTATTATACTTGCCATAACTTGTATGCTTTAATGCATGAGAAGAGACGAGTATCTCTTATAAGATAAGATGAGAATGTTATGCATAACTTATGTGCTTAAATGCATGAGATGAGACTACCCACACCCTATGATTTTAAAGAGCCTATAATTTTCAAGAAAATGAGCATATGATAATGATGATGATGTTACGTTATATATATTGCATAAGTATGTGATCAATTATTCTGTAAATTAATTATCGGCGATGAGTCTACTGAGTATTTCTTCGAAATACTCATCCCATTATTTTAACATATTTGCAGATTTCGGAGACAGTCGAGTGTGATGGGCAGTGGTGGCATGAATTGAAAGTCGTAGTTATTTACTTACGAAATTTATGAGAGCATTATTAACGTACTTTGTTATTTCGTTTATTTCAAAAAGTTGAGATTTAAATTTTAAAAACGATTATTCCAAGTTATTTAAATGAGTTTTGTTACCGATGATAATTACCATTAGGAATGTGATGTTATTTTAAACATTAGGTTATTTTCGCAAATTTTGATTATTAAAATTATGGCAAAAAACGATGACATGGCAATCCGGGTTATCGGAACTCGGGGCACTACAAAATATTACCAAGTAAGACACTTCGGACAATACCTACAGAGGGTTTGCACAAGTCATGTATATTTTAAATTCTAACCATAACATGAATGACTATACTTAGACTTAGGGGACTATTGTGGTGTGGTAAAAACTACCCCCATACAAAACTTTTTATTTTACATTCAAGTCCATGCATTACATAAATAATTATGCCTAGACTTGGGAGATTATTGTTACGCCTCACCTCTAAGCCTCAAAGTAAAAATGCCACGTATGTAGAAAGTCAACAAAAAAGTCAAATAAAGACCTATTAGGTCAAAATATGAAGAAATCAAACAAAATCGAGATCTTTACACTGCAAGGCTGAAGTCCATACTGAGGCACTTCCTCAAGGAAGAAGCACTACAACTTGGGTTGAAACGCTGCCCAAGGAAGCAAAGAAAGGATTTGAAGCTGTCCACTTAGAGAACCAGCTTAGAGATCTCTTTGAGACTCTCAAACTCTTCCGAAACTCATGAAGTCGACGTTGTCTCTTGTAATATATTCGAAGATTTTTTAGAAGTGATTGATGTAACACTTGTAATAAAATTTGTCAGTGTATTAGTCTATTGGATAGAATGGCTGACTTCTTATTAATGTATTAATTGCATGAATAGATAGTGATGTGAAGCCTCACTTAGTGAAATGAGGCCACGTGGTTCTGATCCAACGGCCACCACGTCGGTCAAGGCAGTATAAATAGGTTCGTTTTATAACTGAAAGGAGGTTTTTGGTTTTTGGAATTTTGACAATCACGTATTCGAAATATACACTTGAACTCTAAAAAAATCGTACAAACACTTAGTTGAATATTTCTCATCTTCTTTACAAGTTTATTGATCACAAATTTCAATATACAATATAGCGGCTTCTATGCACTTTTCATCGATCTTTCCACATATCCCCGTTGATCACCATATAGATTATTTTTGTATTGCTAGGCAATATATCCTATGGTCTCTCTAACAATTACATGTCAATTTGAGTATCTAATTGCTTGATAGAGGCATGCTGAATTTTATAATGTATGTCAACATGATAAAGTATTTTATCAGTCTTTCCCATGTACTACTAAAATATCTTCCCAAATTTTGCCTTCTGCTGCTTAGGATTAGTTGAATACCACTATTCAGATCTTTTGACCACCTAAAATTGGAGTTTTGCTTCCGTCCTAGATGGTATGTTTGAAGTATGGATTTTATTGTGGGTGTGTATTATTCTGTACGAAAGTCACCTGTTCGTCTGGAGTTTCCAATAACAAGCAATCCTAATTATAATATTTAGGCCCATAGTTTTCATAGACCAAACTCATTTGGATTGCATACATGCCTTGTACTTAGGCTTTAACTAAGAGTTCTATTTGCTTCATTAGTGCTGCAATGTTAGCAATCAACTCAAATTAGAGACCAATAAATTATCTAACTCATATATACCTGCTATTATTTTTGGTCCTACCTGGTCTCACGAGAACTCTTGATATGTCTTACCAATTGATAAGTGTGCTTTATACACTTATTCGGGGTCTAAGATAGCAATATTTGATATTTCTTCTGACAAAATATATCCTAAATTGTTGTATTTTATGTTATATAGGTAAAATTCAATGGTTGAACAAGAAATCGAAAGAAAGAAGCGAAAATTGGGAAAATGACAAAATTCAAAGTTGAGGACCAAATTGTAATTATTCAATAGTTGATTCGGACGTAAGAAGATACTTTGAAAATTTATAAAAGACAATTGGATGGAATTAGAACTCAACAAGGAATGTAATATGATCAAAATCAATTTCCAATCGCACAAGTTATATTCCAGATTTTTAGCCAAATATTGAGACCCATTTTTGGCATAATAAATGTCTGAATTAGAAGAATTCTATTTCTAAAAAAGTTGTATCCCTTTGAGTCAGATTTCCAACGCATTTTGAATCGCCTCAATCGAATATCAGAAGAGAAAGTTATGGCCAATATATTGACTATCTGACCGCGAAGACAACTTTCCTTATTCGATTGGAACTCTTTTGAAAGTCAATTTGGAAGTGATTTTCAACCAATATTCTACTCCTACCAATACTTAACAGTAGAATACTATGTGGGACCTATCATATACATATTATACTCCACTATTAATCAATTATTATCATCAAATGAGGAAAATTCATAGTTTTTGTGAGATAATTTAAGGGGATTTGTAAGAATTCAATCAGGTGAAGATTCAAACCTAATTTTTGGACAAAGAAGAGAAGGTGCAAGTGAAGATTTATCAAGAAGAGATTCCATATTTCAAGATTCATCTTCATCTTCTCAATTTATCAAAAATTCGGGTTATATATTTTCACTTAAATATGATTTCTTGTAATTTCAATACAGTAGACTAATTTTATACATTGATAGGATGAGATAAACCCTTGTTCTGATATTTTTAGTTTTTAATTAATTATTTTGACGTTAATTTGATTTGATTTGTGGATGTTTATATCGTTATTTTCAATTGTTTGATCACCAATTGAATCGTTAATGGATTTTATTATTATCGAGAGAGACAATAGAGTTTAAGCACAGTATAAAAAACATTATAAGGTTCGATAGAGGATAGAGATATATATCTATACTTTATATGATTTCAATAGGTGTTCTAGTACTTGTTAATGCATTTGTCATGTTTGCATATTTCATCGAGAGATAAAAGAGTCACATGAGGGGAATATATTTAATCGCTTTCGAGAGAGGCGTTCAATTAAATTAAGAACATTAACCAACATAAATGATTTCAAATTGTCACTTTAATTGTTACACTAAAAATGGAATAATAAGGGGGATTCGACATCGTAGCAATACATATCACATATTTGAAAAACACATTTACTTACTTCATTAGTTTAATTGATAATTTAGGGATTAGTATAAAAAAATCACGAAATTTGTTTACTATTCGATTAAAGTTATAATTAATATTAACTCGATCAAACACATAATCCTTGTGGGTTCAAATTGTTCCATATCTACATGCACTGATTTAGTTGTTATTGACCTATATGTAGAGGAGTCCACATGAGATTTTGCAAGAGGGAAAAGTCTAGCATAGAAATATTGCATGTGTTGACCCTTATCTCGTGATTTGGATACTTTCTAATTAACACTTGAAATATGCCATTCCTCACAATAGCTTTCTCGATCAAGTTGCTGATAAGTTGAAACATTTAGCTTTATCTTGTATATTTAAGCTAATGAAAAATACTTATTACAGAATAACATTAAAAATCAATACAGGTAGTGATACTGACACGTGACTCAGAATCCAACCATTCTAATGCGTCATCCTTGGCACATCTGTAGAAATATTGAAGTATGAGCATTTGGGGTTTTTTGTGCCTTTCCATGAATAGGCTGATGAGATTTGCCTTAAATAAAATATACTCCCAATAGAGACACCAAAAACTTATTGTAAAGACCAAAAAAATAATAATAAATGTGTATTTCTATCTTTTATCCCATCGTTGGATTTTACTACATAGTTTAAATTATAACTATCCTCTCGATTTGTTGCAAATTCCTAAATTAATAAAATAGTGACCAATTATTTCAAAGCATGAAGAATAGAAGCAAAAATCCATATATGAAACATTATGAGAATGAAAATTGTCCAAAATTAGGTTACATCCTTCATCCCAATTGTGTAAAAGTCGATGTTGGAATTTATTATTTATAGATTTCAAAGTTTTAAGTCTTTAACTTCCTAATTTTTGTCTTAAAGTTCGTCTCGTATTGTGAAAGATAAATTGGTCTTGTAATTACGATAGTTTCTTAAAGGACGTGCATAGGTGGCTAAGATGAATTCAACTTTTTTATTTTTTATTTTTTAAATAGACGAAAGGATATAAAGTTGGTTTATCTTTGCTCATGACCAAGGGATTTGATTTCATTTCAAGAGTGGAATGAAGGTTAAGAAAAAAAGTCTTGACTCCATTCCAAAAGGTAGAGGAGAAAAATAATTAGGGATGGAATTTCTCTTAACACCATTTTAATTGTTGGTTCAAATTTCAACAAGTGGGTAGTTATTTGGTAATTGCAATTTGGATTGGGATTTTCAGTTTCCTTGTGGATGTTTTTTTTAACTGTTTCTTCAAGTTTGGAAGCACGTGAGTTTTTCCCTTATTGGGGATTGTGTTATTCTGAATTGGATTTTTTGCTTTACCCTCTATTTGCACTTCATAAAATATGCAATCTATATATATGTGTATATATAAACAAATTAGAAGTTTGATTCTAATTACATCCATATTATTTCATGAATTTTGATCATGTATATAAAATAAACAACCAAGAAATTTAAAAATCATATATTTATTTCAGTTTTGACAACATTTATTACTGTATTTTAATGTTTCACTTAAACGTTTCTGATAATGTTTAAATATTGATATGTTAATGATATACCCGAACGATGTCGTATCAACAACTTTTGCCAAATAATATCTAATATCACTAAAGTATGAATGTCCTCATATAAGGTACTATGGAGACCGTAAGTCGGATGACCAATTGCACTATTGAGCATTAGATATTAGCCATTGACACTCAAATAGCTATCCATATGGAATCTCTAAAGCTGGTCTCTAGTATTATGTTTACTAACAAAATATTCATGCATCCATTTAAATGTCACAATTTTTAACTTGTGAGATTAGCTACCCACTTCATAAGTGAGAAATGTCACACATGATTGTGTATCCCTAATAACGATGTACACATCTCGTTATTACTTATGTTCATACATAATTTAAGATTCAGTAATATGTAACTCATATTTTACAATTACAATTCCTAGTAATTAAAAAGTTACTAAATCTTAAATATACGGATTCCATTAATTTAATTTATCAAAAGTAATAATTTAATTAAATAATAAATATGTCATAAATAAAATTTCATTAAACATATTAAAGACCCGTTTGGATGGCTTTTTCTGTCTGTAGAAGAGCTTTTAAAAGAAGCTACCTTAATATTTATTTAGAAACTTATTTTTAAAAACGCTTCTTATTACGAAAGTTCCTTTAGAGGAAGCCAAACGAGTTTATTAGGTTTTTAGTGTTGGCAATTCTTTAGACAAAATGACTAATTTGTAACATGTTGTAAAAATCAAGGACCTAGGGTGCAATTTGTATAAGTTGGGTTATGAGGTCTAGGGTTCGAGCATAAAAAGAGGAAAAACACGGCTCCGTATTTTTGCTAGCCTATCGCATGGACACTGCTCGAGTGACAAAAACAGAATCTTCGTCGCTCACCTGTCGCTCGACTCTCGCTCGAGCGAGATGCTGTTGCTCGCTTGTCGCTTAGGTTTCACTTGAGCGACAGGTTTATACAAAAAACCATAAATTGCGTTTTTAAACGGATTTTTTCGACCCATTCAACCCAATTACTCTCTCATATAAATACCCAAGCCTATATACGAATTTCAAAGGTGATTTTTATTATTTTCATTGCCTTATCTTAATTTTTAAAGATCCAAGAACATATTTTTTCTTTGTGGTTCATTTTTTGTTTTTGAGATCATAAAATCACCTTTTTGGAAAAACGTCAAATTGAAGAATCCAAAACACCTACTTCATAAACATCCTTAGGAAGGCAACCTAATTGGAAGAGACAATTGAAGAAGATCAGGAAGCTGGAAGGAGACAACGGATCTTGGAAGCTATAGGAGGTAGATCGGGAAGTCTGGCAGGTTGGATAGATAGTGTCTATGGTAGCAGATCGTGAGTCTGGAAGAAACAGTAGATCTTCGAGATTACATGAATTACAATAGTGAGAACTAGTGGAATTTGCGAGGCTGAAAATGAACTGTAATCCATATTGTCTATAGTGGAGGTAATTAGCTTGGTTCCGGAGTTTTTACCCATTTGGGTTTCTCCATCAACAATTATTGGTGTTCTTTATTGCTTTCCATATTACAAATTGCGGTAATCAAATATAGGAAAATTGGACGTGTATGCTTAATCATTTAGAAACTATTAAAAAGTGACTTGTTTCTTTTAATAGAATAATTCTGCACGTAGGGTCAAAACTAAAAACGGATAATTATAACCATTTGGTAACTTAGTAGTCATTAAATTGATAATCCGTAATTTTCAATTGGTGTTAGAGCCCAAATTCATTCCATGGCCCATATTTTCTAGATGAGTATTTCATTATCCGTCCCGCCCTATTTTGATGACAGTAATTATGCCTACTGAAAGGTTAGCATGAGAGTCTTTTTGAAATATATGGATGAACGTATATGGCTGAGTAGTTCTACGATTAATAATGAAGTGGTCCCTACTCTCATTTCTAATTGAACTAGAGCAAATTTAGATGAGTGTAACTGAAACAACAAAGCCTTACATGCCCTATTTATGGCAGTGTCCCCTAAAGAGTTTATGAGAGTATCTATGCATGAGGTTTCTAAAGAAGTTTGGAATATTCTACAGACCACACATGAGGAAACTCAGGCTATTAAAAACTCTAAGTGGCAGATGTTGACCGCTAGATTTGAAGAGATTATGATGAAGGAGGATGAGACAATTGATGAATTCTATGCGAGTTTAAACAATATAGTGAATTCTAGTTTCAATCTAGGTGAGAGAACCTCGGAGCCTAAAATTGTTAAAAAAATCCTTAGATCCTTACCTAAGAGATTTAGGGCTAAAATCACTTCTATTGAGGAGAGTAAGGATATAGACTATATTAAGGTGGAAGAGCTGGTTGGATCTCTCCAAACTTATGAATTTATATTAATTATACCTACAAACGATAAGTCACTGACCTTAAAAATTGTGAGGAATAGTCGTAAAGAGTGTTCGGATTCAGATTCTCCTAATGAAGAGGAGTTAGCATACATTGCTAAAAAATTTCGAAAAATGTTTAGAAAGAAAAACAATCCTCAATAGAGACACAAAGGTGGCCCAAGTAAATCTAGGAGAAAATCTAAATCTGTGAGATGCCATAATTGCTAAGTGAGTGTCCTAGCAGTAGGAGAAAGTCAAATAAAGTTATGAATGCTACTCTCACCGATGACGAGTATAACTCGGATAATCAGAGTGAGAAATCCACACGTGAGGAAAGTGAAAAATATATTGCATTTACTGCTAGGGTTAAGGAAGGATCTGACCAGAGAAGTGAAAGAGATGAGGACTTATATAGTGATGAGGATCCTGATGAGGAGTCTATGAGTGAGGACGATATCCAAGAGGCTTATGATAACATGTACGGGGAGATTCTTGAGATTCTTACTAAAAACAAAGTCTTGAGTGTGGAAAATAAGGAATTTGAATTGGAAAATAAGAAGTTAGTAACGCACTTTAAGAAATCCACATCGATTCTGAGTGAAGTGAAATCCATGAATGCAACTTTAGAGACTCGGGTTAAGAACCTCATCCGTAAGCTTAAAAAGTCCTCTAGGAGAGTCAACGAATTAACCACTGAGAAAGAGACATTAGAAATCCAGGTTAACAAACTTCTTTATTGTTTTCTATATTACAAACTGTGATAATCATTAGGAAAATTGGATGGGTATGCTTAATCATTTAAAAATAATTAAAAAGTGACTTGTTACTTTTAATAGAATAATTCCACATGTAGCGTCAAAACTAAAAATGGATAATTATAACCATTCGATAACTTAGTAGTCGTTAAATTGATAATCCGCAATTTTCAGAGTCCAAATGCATTTTTGGATCTCTAAAGCTCCTTTTAATTTTTCAAAAGCATACCAAACAAGTCCTAAGTGTTTACATCCAAAATTGATTTGAGCTATTGTATAACTCTTACACAACCAACACATGTTTAGCTAAGAAATTTATTATAAAAAAAAAAAAAAAAAAAAAAAAAAACTTAAGCTAAAGTCAATAATTAATTTTAATTATACATTTCACGAAATCCACGACTTTTATCAAAATCTACTAAATATCTTATTTTTAACGAAACCAAATAGGGTCTTTGTATGCTTAAGATCAGTTTACACATATAAACATAAAAAGTAAAATTGAAGAAAATGAGTGTAGTAAAGGAGATATTCTTGAAATCTCAACACACTTGCAAAAATAGACAGTGAGATAAGTGGGTGAGTAGGGGAGGGGTATGGACAAAAGCGGTACTTTACTTTTAGTGTATATAATAGAAATTCCTAATCATTTTCAATAGAGGTATTCATTGCGTTGACTCATTTGTCGCTGAGAAGTATAGATCTTATGTAAGTATAGATATAGATAAATGCTTCCATAGACTAGTATTTTTTGAATATATGAAGCATACTGCATACATATATTATACATACACATTCAGGGACTTCAGTTGCTTCACACACTTAGGCTATCTCTCCTCTCTTCTTTCTATCTTGACTAACTCTTTATTCGTGTTTTCATATACTTTGACGGTGGTGTGATGCTTAAAATAGATGGGTTTGTGTTTTGTGTGACTTTAGTATCGATTCTGGTGGCATCATCGCTTGTAAAGCCAGAGGTTGTGGAAGGGGTGATTGACCAAACCTTTGGGATCCTATAATATGGTCATTGGTGGAGGGCGTGAAATGGAAGATTGGGAGTAAGGTGGGTCATTAATGTCGAAGGAGGCTATTTTTTCAATTTCTATTTATACTTGTTGTTGCCCATACGATGTATGGGTTTGGTTATGTTGTAGGTATTGTTAGCATTTTAAATGGGTTGAGTTAACTTTCATTCAAATATATGTTTTATATGAAACATTTTGTATTCTACATTATGTTTGGTTCTATATAGTGTGTAAAATAAAATCATTAATGAAATATTCTAGAATTGAGTTATTCTCTCTTATTTGTAAAAGTGGGGGAAAAAAACTCAAATTATTAACCAATTAGAAAAAATGCAATTAATCTATAAAATATCAGTTTACTTGAAAAAAAAAATGTTCGTAATTTACAATAATAACTAATTCCCAATGGAATTGGGTCACGATTTAAACATTTTACACTTTCATCTACCATTATCATTATTAAAAAAGGAAAAAAAATATCTAATATAATATTTCATAAAATGAATAATAATTATTTCCTCCTTGAGCTGATGGAATTTCAGAGAAGCCATTAAAGGCATTTTGAATTCTGTTTCATATATCATGTAGCCAAATGAAATAAATTTAGCAATGCATAGCTGAATTGTTGGTGAAATATTAATGACAAAATGACAGAATTTTTGTATTGCTGATACCCAACCTTCCCACCTACATTTCATTTACTACTCATTTTCTGGAATAGTTAGCAGTTAGAATAAGTGATTATTACATAGACCCCTTAGCCCAATTGGTCTTTCAATGCAACTCGTAGTTTCTGCACGAAAACCAAACAACATAGCCCAACAAACAATTCAAAGATTAAGTCTAGTTCTGAAGCAATCATAAAACGAGCAAAGCTACACAACATCTGTCTTTGGAATTGAGATAACATCTGCACATGAAAGGCATCAATTAACACAACAAGGCTTACATAAAAAAACTCACTCCTGTATCATTTACTGTTGCTATGTAACCACTATTAAAATAAAAGATAAGGAAAGGAACCTAGACGAGACACATTCCCATGAAGTCAGCAGGATAATCTGTTCATACTTTTCTATCGACCAAAACATGTCTTCGTATTAAAATGGTAACGACTATACCAGAAGAAAGAAATATACGCATAGTTACACAATTATTCACTTATAAATGCTCTACCCAGCTTGTGAGGCACCCAATGCTTGAGTCTCTTCAAATGTTTCTTCAATCCTCTCGCCTGTACAAATAAAAAAAAATCAGCAATCAAAGAACCGCATCCCAAGTCAACTATCCAGTATTGTAACCACTAAATAAATTGGGCACAAGATATAAAAAAACAAATTCGAAGGAGAAAATTGCACATCAACCGCCTTACAATCAGCTTTTTGCATTTTCCAAAGCACAAGCATGTGAGTGAAAGCACCCATAATCTAGTTAGGAATTAAAATTGAACTTGTTCATGTATGATTTAAAAGTTTGAAGAGGGAGTGATTATTAATTACTAAGAAAATATTTTTTTTTAAATTGAATATTTTTTTTATTCTGAATATTGTTTTGATGTGCCCACTGTAGGTAATAAAATGTTTAATAAATATTTACAATAATAAATGATAATTAAATATGAATAACCTATTCAGTTTCTTCTTTTCATTCTGATTTAAATTAAACGAACACATACTCTTTCTATCCAAACAATTATAACCATAAATCTTTCAGTTTGAACACCTCCATGATGATTGAACAAACACATATAATATCCAGTCCAGCTTATTAGGTACACAGAGAAAGCGAAAAAAAATTTCCAATTGAAACTATGTCTTGGGTTCTTCTATCACAGAAAAAACAGATCAAATGAAGCCTCTTCAAATGGTAAAAGGGGGAAAAAGCTGTGGAAACTATAGGAGCATACCCTAGATGAAGTTACTGGAATCGAGGAAATGCTGAAAATATATTCATTAGAGGAATTAGAAGTTGAGTAATTCTGTTCATCATGGGGTTCTTCGTGGAAAATCAGTAGCCATAAAAAAGACTAGCACAATTGTGACAAAGGAGATTGAAATTATGTGTCTTTGTAGAAGATTCAACCCTCACGGAGGAAGGGGGATGGGGGGAAGAGCAGGCTGAACTGGTGCTTTTATTAACCGGCGGGAAGTTATCAAATCAAATGTGTAAAGTGGATGATTCCATTATGGCAGAATGAACTAAATGGGAATTAACTATTACTTAACTACTTATAAAATGTTAAACATGGGAACACAATTGTATTGAAATATACTAAACATGCAAAAGTAATAGAAGGAAAAATAACTTGTACATAAAAAAATACTTACACTGGAAAGCAATATAGGGTGAATATCAAGTTTTTCTGTTGCAAGACCAAGCTGAGGGGGAGTTTCTGCTGCAAGACTAAGCAATATAGGGTGAAGGAAATTACAAGTTTTTTACACTGAAATGGAATATATTTTTCATCCTATATATATTTACCTCCAATAGTACAAAAATAAGTCACCGCCTTTCACAACCGCCTACATTCTTGATAATTTGTCCATGATGAACAGTGAAGGAAAGATAAAATGGGAAAACAAAATACTTCACAAATGAACAATGTTCAGCGGATTGACTCTTATATATATATATTTTCTTTTCTCCCAAATGATGTCGTTTACGCCTATTTAGTTAATGCACAGTAGCAAACTGGATAGGTGTGAAAAGGAGGTTACCAAAATGAATAGTAATTTGGTAATGTTACTTATCATGCATAATAATCTTTCATTTGGTAATTTTCTCGACAGGGCAAAGAAATCAAGAGGGCCAAATATTAATATTCAAGAATTCAGTGGAAACTTTATAGTCATAGATCCCCAGTATTTTAATTCTGCTAAATCATAAGCGCTAGCAACCTTTTTTTCTTTGTTATATCCTCTTATATGTGTTTACACAAAAGAATAGGAAGTTAGATCAAATTTAATAAAACAATAGTACTATTTTCATTTTCAATAGAAAAATATGCAAACAATCCAAACATCAAAGAAATAAAAGGGTTTGATTACCCAAATAAACTATGGGAAGATTAAATTAGCGCCATTAAATGCATTCGGAATATTAGGATCAAGAAATGGGAATTAAAAGCACGAAATCACTTCATAATAGAAATGAACAAATGAAATAATTAATGGCAGACACTTTATTCAAGACCTTACCTTTCTTTCTGGGTCTGTTCTCTTGTGCTACTATTATCGCATAAACGTGCCTTATATCTACCATGCATTACGCCTTTTAGAACCTTGATTACAAATATGTAAATGTGTTAATAAATTATTCAGTTTTAGTTTGAAAAAAGAAAGAATTTAAGTTTATTGAATTGTCAAATATTTTACAAAATTGTAAATGATCAGTACAAAATGGAATAAATCAATGGTATGACCAAACACGAAATGGAGGATTAAGGTGGTGAAAGCTGAATTTATATCTATACAAAATACACAAAACATAAAAATTAATTAGACGTTAAGCAAATATAAGTATTGCTATTGAGATCAAAAGATTTAGCTCCCGTTTCAAACTCATTAATTTCTTTTTTTCATTCTCATTTTCATTCTTATTTTTTATTCCAACCATACATTCTCCCAATATAATAATATTACACACAAATCAAAAACTTTTCATCACTTTTCCATCACACATTCTCATATCAAATACTATTCCAAAATTTCTATTATTCTTAAAATAGGTTTGAAACAGAGGCTTAACAAATGAAAAAATAATTTTATGTATGCCGATTTAAAGCTAAATCAGGATATGATCATAGTTGGCTTGTTTTGATTTCTGTGGACTATAATGGACATAGAACTATAGTCAGTTCGCAAAACATGTTCTTGAGTGAAGAATGTTGAAGTTAGATTATAGACAACAGTTTAAGGTTATAAGAACGTTGAAATTAGATTATAGACAATAGTTCAGAATCATGTTATATAAAATGTTTACTTCTAAGCAATTCTCATTCAAGAATAGGAAAACAAATATGATATTAAATGTTTTACAAGAGAGTATATCTAGGTAAACAAAACAATTAGAATTGTGTAGAAATTATTATTTATTTGTGATCATATTTATCTCAAATTAATTAATTGCACAGGTAGATTGAAATTAGCAACTATGAATCGATTTTTGAACTTTTAGTTACAACTGTAATTATAGAAAGTTGATATGTTAAAAACAGCAGCGACACCATCAGACCGGATAGAAGTTCTAAAATTTGACATAGAAGTCAATTTCAAGTCGAACACTGACTCCCTAGTTGCCTTAAACCTCCTCTCAAAAAAACACATTCCTATTACAAACAAAACACAATCAATAAGGGGCGTTTTATAAGTACCTAGCGAAGCCCCCTTTATTCAGGTACGTTTTATAAGCATTCAGCATAAAGTTTCTCTTGAATATTTAACTGACTTAAGCATAGGAGGGGCGACGAGGACACACATCGACGCCTTTGTTTCAGGCATTGAAGATCAGACCAGGCAAGGTTCTTCCATTCGGTTCAGGTTGACTCGCGTACGAATTTTGGTAGCATCAGCGTTATTTTCGTTTCTGCATTTTTAATTTCTTTACTGTTAATTTCGATTTTTTGGCATTCTTGAGTGATTTGAGCCCAACACTAAGAAAACTGAATATTACCAAATGAGTAAACTCAAACATTTTCATAGTATCCGTAAAGTTAAGGAGCAGTTCTTGGAGAATAGTAGCTATGAGCTTGATTATTAAACTCCTTTGCAATTATTTTCTTAAAAATTGTTTGAAAATAGTTGTAAATTAAGTCACAAGAAGAAGGGGCCATTGCCTTGAGTAAATGAATTTCCTTTTATTTATTATTTTTTTATTGAAGTTAATTTTTTCAATTGTTTGTTTAGTCGTACAATTAAGCTCAGTTCTGTAGCTGAACTGGTAAAGATTGATAATTTATGTCATTGAAACTCAAAGAATTTTGTGGGTTCGACTACCTGGAGATTATAAAAAAATCAATTTAGTTTGATTTTATCATAATGAAGTAACTTTGTTTTAATTATTCGTTTAGTCGTTTCTTTGCACAAGAATTAGGCATAGTTATGTAGCTGAATTATTAAAGCTTGATAATTTGATGTCATTGAACCTCAATATTTTCTTGGTTTTGACTAACTGGAGATCACTATAATAAATAAAGCTCGGAATCGTTATCGTGTATGCTTAATTGGGTGGTTTTCGCAAGATTTAAGTTCGGTTCCTTTTTTTTTGTCAAAGCAGTAGAACAAGTAATGTGAGATCCAATAATTGTGAACGTTCTTGTTTCATATTCAATCTAAATTGTACGACTTGACCACGATTTGAAAAATTTTTGTTGGCAATAAGTTGTGATGCGAACCCAACCAAAAATATATCTTGGAAATCCACAGTCAATAAAAAACACAGAAAATCCAAAAAAAAAAAAAGTATATTTGCCGACTTCCTATGAAAACAAATCTGCACACCGACTACACAATGCACTAAACGCATTTCAATGACACAGTTTCTTCTTTCTCGATTAGTCAATAAAAAACACAAAAAAAAAAATGCGGACTTCATATGAAAAAAATATCTGCAAAGTAAATATCTTCACAATTACAATTATGCTGACGTAGTTATTAAACCGAATTGTCACTTATATACATGCAAATATATTCAAACCAATTGCAATAACACAGTATTTCGATTTCATTTCAAGCATCAAATAAATTATTAGCTTTATCAACTCACAAGAAAAGAAGCGGAATTTGAAATTGAAGGATGCAAGTTCGTTAGACAAAAGTGAGTTTCTGTTTATATTTGAAATTTCTCAATTGATATTTGGAATTTTGCTTTATGATATTTAGTTATTTCTGTTGTGATTTTATTTAATTGGAATAAGAAAGTGTTGTAATTGCATGAATGTTTCGTTGAATTTTTTTTTTTGTTTTTTTAATCATAAGATATTGAAGTAAAATTTTGTATTAGGAGAATATACCAACGGGTAATGTTGGCCACTATCCAATGGATTTTGGGAGCTGGAGCTACAGATAACGAAAATTGCGAAAATAGGCCGAGTAAACCTCTTGTGCACCATGGGAACATAGGGAATTACACCATCTTGTAAGGACCAATAGATGGCTATTGAGGGGTCATGCATACCCCCCAAAGTGCATCCGGGGGTGGAATCAACTCCTGTATCTTGCTTATTCATATATGCCTGTAGCACATGTTTAGAGGAATGTATTTTTCCCAGACTCCCACCTATCTGAGCCCAAAAATACAGTACTTAAGTTAGATTATTCTTTGTGGTAACTATATACTAAGGCAAGAGGAGATCTACCAAGGTCATGATATCTTTGGAATAGAAGTGCATTAATTTAAATGTCAAGAAACCAACGCTCAAGTTATTCATCTCAACATGGTTTAACCTAATAATTCTTGGGATAATAACATAGTCATCTTTTATCCTTTCCAAATATTCTTAAATACGTTGAAAATCAGCTTTGAGCATCAAGATATCAGAAATCTTATGATCTCTGAATAAAACCATTTTTTTTTTCTCCTGGACAATATTTATCAGAATAGAGGTTTTGTTGAGTTCAATAATTATGTGAGTTTAGGTTCCTATTGAGGTCAACTTCAACTTCATATTTTGGTGCCTTTAAAGAAGACCATTTCCATAAAAATAAATTATCAAGAGGAAAACTGCACATTCTAGTGCAGGTATTCATAGAAAAAAGGGAAAATCTCAAATACTGGAGTCAGAATTTGCTACATCAAAAAAAATTAAAAATTACAAAGGTGACAAAAGGACATGCCAACAGTAAATTAGAATATGTTTAGCACTTAAACGAGTAAATTTAAGATAAAATAAACTTTCATTAAAACAATAGAGCAGGCTCCAGGAATCTGAAGCCCATCCCGATAAAAACCCAAACTTTAATGCTACGTGTACTCTATTTAGATTAGTGAAGACACATTACTCCATCAGTTTAGACTCTTTCTCATGTAATGTAATAAATTAGCACATTGCATCATGTTCCATGGTGTCGGTGAGGTACAAAAATACATTTTTGCCTTGCATTGTGGTCTACTTCTTTAGAAGATAGGAATAATGATTACGAAATTAATTCTTCCAGGTTCCAAGCTTTCAAACTCTCATCTTTAGGAGGTGGCGGTATATTGCCACTTAATGATTAGGTTCTCCAAGCTTTATGTGTATCAAGTTTCATTAAGTTGTGCTAACTATAATTCCTGTATTTACTAACAAAATTATACATACAGTAATACCGTAATGGTCTATTCAGGGCTAAGTTAAATGCCAATAAGCGGAACCAGTATTCAGTCAATCCTATAATCTCATTCCAATCAAGAAATAACTTTAAAAAATTTCTTATGCTAGGTAGCAAGTACTCTATGCAGGCCTCAAGGAATCAAGCTCTATGAGTGAGTAGTAGTTGTGAAGAGAAAAAAATGTTTAAGTGGAACCACGTGTAAGAATTTGCTTTAATTGGCAACTCATTAATTTATGTAACTCAAATCTTGGTCGGGACAAAATTGTTACATTTTGCCATTATTGCTCAACAAGTCACTGATATAATAAATTACTGACCTACATTTGTCATCTTAGTATGTCCTGCAGTGTTTCGTACCCTGCTTGTATGCTATATCTTTCCTTATGGATATTCTCGAAATCTCCTAACCATATTTTTTCTCCAAAAAGTAATTTCTCCATAATGCAAAAAGGAAAAGAACACCTTTCTATTAAAAAAAATTCAGAATATATGCTCTCAAGTACCAATACTTGGTTTTGTTTCAGTTTCGCAACTTCTGCAGAATTGACCACTGTGTCCAAACAACACTGTGGGTTAAAAATCACAAATCATTTAAATCCATGTTTAGTCCTTTTTCATTATTTATCTTCATCTACAAAACCAATTTACAAGCAATACATGAAATAAAAGGGCAAACCAGACGAGAAACTCCACTTAAACAAGCAGTTCACAGCATGCGTGTAATAACAATAGTATCAATCATTCATAGGCAATTAATAGCCAAATAAAACTACCAGAGATACGGTGTCGAGGAGCGAAAACCATTGATCAAAAAGCTTCTCGGCCACATGAGGGTTAGCTTTAATAGCCAAAGGAGGCACCTCCGGCAGCTGCAGCATTTCAGCATCAAGACTCGCCACGTCACCGTTGAAATCCATATCCATCTATCTCAACCCCTTAAAATTAACCAGTCAAATTCACACATGTTTGCGCTTCTCTAATCATCAAACAGAACCTTAAAATGGCCCAAGTCCGATGGATACCTCCGATTTCGAGTTTTACTTTTCGTTAACACAGATGTTCAAAGATTTAGAATTGAATAAGCAGAGATGAGGGTAGAGAAAGGAGATAAATTCATTACAAATTAAACAAGCCCTGGAATTCGAATTCCATTTTTAATCTGAGATCGGCGGGATAAATTTACAGAGAGATCAAAACCCTTAGAAGCAGAAAAGTGCATCTGTTAGCGAGCGGAGTGGGTGTGTGCGTATGAGAGAAAAAGGCAGGCAGTCTATGTACGGGGACTCAACCTAACTCCTCGTGCACGCACGAGGAGAAGGAAACTCCCCATGCGTGCACGGGGAGACACCAACTCCCCGTGCACGAACGGGGAATGAAGGTTTTTTTTTTTTTGCCCTTCTAAAACATTAAAAATCAATGAAAATATTAATTAAATAATTAAATATAAAATATTTATTATTGTAAATTTCAAATGGGAAGACACCAACTCCCCGTGCACGAACGGGGAATGAAGGTTTTTTTTTTTTAAACATTAAAAATCAATGAAAATATTAATTAAATAATTAAATAAAAAATATTTATTACTGTAAATTTCAAATTTATATTAATTCACATATAGTATATAAATTTTAAAAATCATCGTTGCGTGCATTGTTTTTCGTTTGGTGTGCACGGGGAGACGCAACTCCCCGTGTACGCACAGGGGAGATGCGATCTCCCCATGCGCGCGCACGGGGAGTATGATTTTTTTTTTTTTTTTAATTTCTAGCTTAAGATGAAAAATCTAATTTTTCTCATTTTTATATTAGATTATTTATCATCAAATAAACGTTCTTCTAATACAAAATTTTACTTGCAAACAAACATTCTAATACAAAATTGTACTTGAATATGATTAAAAAAACACTACAAACAATGTTTCCGTTTTCATTAAAGATTAAAATACTATTTCATTTCCATTTTTAGAATAGATTATTTATCATCAAACAAACAATTTACTAATAGAAAAACATATTTGCAAATAAATATTCCCCTAATACAAAATTTTACTTCAATATCCTATGATTAAAAAAACAAAAAACAAAAAAAAATTCAACGAAACATTCATGCAATTACAACACTTTCTTATTCCAATTAAATAAAATCACAACAGAAATAACTAAATATCATAAAGCAAAATTCCAAATATCAATTGAGAAATTTCAAATATAAACAGAAACTCACTTTTGTCTAACGAACTTGCATCCTTCAATTTCAAATTCCGCTTCTTTTCTTGTGAGTTGATAAAGCTAATAATTTATTTGATGCTTGAAATGAAATCGAAATACTGTGTTATTGCAATTGGTTTGAATATATTTGAATGTATATAAGTGGCAATTCGGTTTAAGAACTACGTCGGCATAATTGTGATTGTGAAGATATTTACTTTGCAGATATTTTTTTCATATGAAGTCCGTATTTTTTTTTGTGTTTTTTATTGACTAATCGAGAAAGAAGAAACTGTGTCATTGAAATGCGTTTAGTGCATTGTGTAGTCGTTGTGAAGATTTGTTTTCATAGGAAGTCGGCAATTTTTTTTTTTTTTTTTTTGGATTTTCTGTGTTTTTTATTGACTATACATACATACATGAACAGTACAAAACCAATTCCCAACCAGTTCGCGTGTGAAAACGAGTGTGCTAAATTGAAATGGAGGATATGAGATGAACAGTAAACTAATTGGTGCCAAATGACAAATAAAAAAAATTACAGCCAATTGACATTTACATTAATTGCAGTGGGCCCGTAATGAGTGTACTGTAGAAGAACCGGAAGTAGGGTAGGATAGTGTGAAAACGAGTACACGAGATGAATAGTAAATTTAGCATCCTCTCTTTTAAAGTAAAGGGGATTTTAAGTGATTTGCAAAAATTTCACTTCTCAAAAAAGGCGTGTACAGTGCATGAGGAAATGTAACGGCCATTTTTTATGGCAATGAACGGAAATGACAACTCCTTCAAAGGAAACATTGATATAGGGATGTTTTTTGCGAGAATTGAAAGGATAGGTCTCGAGTCCATAGAAACCAAGAACCAAAAGTGCAAAAAGATAGAAAAATCCACCATCCTAGCTAGGGGACGGGATTTTGCTAAAACATAGGACACCATAGATTAGGTACAAATAGTAGCAGAGTTGGTATTTATTTATTTATTTATTTTTGGGAAGCTATGTCGATAGTGGAAACTACAGTAGTTGACTATCGGTAATGATATTTGACAAAGAAAGTGACTTGTGAAAAAAAAAAAAACATAAAATATTTTGTAAATAATCAGCTTTTGATCAACCATACAAAAAATAAAAATAAGATAGTGTTTTGTCAGCACTATTAGCAAAAGAGAGTGGCATATGAATAAAGAACTAAAACTTCTATTTTATTAACGAACTTCGGAAAAAAAATATAAAGTAATCAATGTTTGATTGACCGTACATAAAAATGCCGATACAATAGATTTGTCAACTTTAGCTATCAAATAATTAGTTAGGATATTTAACATTAAAGTTAATGAAACTATGTTAAAAATCTGGAGTAAGAAAATGAAACTAAAGGTTAGGATTGAAAATCGGATTTTAAAGGTTAAGATAAATTTAAATGTGATGAAGGCTACGGATTAACTGCACCACTTTTCCAAAAACAATAGGACTGAAATTTGAAATTACAAATGGCAATGAGTGTTTCCCATTCCATCCCAGAGAACTGGATCATTTCATTGTATATGAGAAAACCTTCTAGATTAATAGGAAGCAAGCCTAATCGGAATGAATCAAAAATTTTCTTCTATGATCGATCGGTATAAATATCAACAGCTACGAATTGGATTAGTTATTCCTCTACAATTGCTTAGGCCACTAAAATTGTGCTTAAAGGAGAGATTATTGGAGATGTGACAAAACCCTATACTTTTCATTACAAAACCAAGAAACCTTAAAAGGATAGATTATTTTGTGAAAGAATTTTTGGGCCTATAAAAGCGGAATTTGTGCTTGTGGAAATTATCGAGTAATCGGAGAAGAAGACCCAAAATTCTATGAACAATGCGAAGTCGAATTTGTCGATTCTTGCATACGAAGATATCAAATGTGTTACATCAAACTCCCATGCCCAATAATCCATGTGTGGTATTTAAAACGTCCATTACATTCTATTAATATATAAGTTGAGTTAAACTACAAAAAATTACTAAAAAATTGTGTAAAGTATGATATAAAAATTACTCTTTGTTGATCTTCATTCTCTAATGAAAGTGATAGATAGATTATCCAATATTTCAATAATAAAGGCATAAAAATGATCAGAGACGGACCCAGCATTGAAGTTCATTCCGGACGAACGTTGATCGATCAAATAACGTTAAAATGACCACAGTCCACACATTGCAACACTTTAACAAGGAAAAAAAATTAGTTTTCATTTTTCATAATGAGGAATGAGATTGAGGAGAACCAACTACCAAGTATACGGTATATGAATACCTATTATCAAATTTATCAACAAGACATCAAAGAAGTCAAACAATTACACGTGGAATTTTTGCATTTCATTGCACAATTTACACTTAAATTTCATGATTTAACATCGAATATGACAGCCACAGGACCAAAATAATTCATAAAAATTAAAAAATGACAGCCTCCAACTGAATCAAAAAGACAAAAACAACTTACGGTTTCATGGGCCACGGTTGAGTGGCGAGTCTGCTGCGGCGGAGACAGAGTGACGAAAGCATATAAACTGGTGGTTTATCTTTAGCACATGGCCAAGGGATTTGATTGCATTCCAAAAGTAAAATGAAGGTTAATCTCTTGTTTGGTACACTTAAGTCAAAATTAACAATTAATTTTAACTACACATTTCATTGGATCCATAATTTTTCGATCATACATTCCAAAAATAAAAATGCTAAAAATCTGATTTTAATAACTACCAATTACAGGAGCTAAGAATGGAAGTCTTTTTGACTTCATTCCAAAAAGTAGTCGAGAAAAAAGTCTCTCGTAAGTCCATTTTAATTTTTGATTCAATTTTTAACAAGTGGGTAATTATTTAGTAATTGCAATTTATAATTGAACTTTTAGTTCCCTAACAGATTTTTTTATTTTTTATTTTTAATATTTTCTTCTAGTTTGGAAGCCAGCGAGTTTGTTCCTTGTTAGTAATTGCTTCGATTTAAATATCTTCTTTCATTGTTGTTTTGCACTTTGCGATTGATGAATTCTGCAAAATATAAAATTATCTAAACAAACAAATTTGAAACATCCATATTACTTTATTGTTATATATCATAAATAACCAAGAATTAGTGTCATATATCATAAATCACCAAGAAGTTTAAAAAATTAAAGTAAAAAAATACAAAAATACTTTATTGCAATTTTGACGACATCTATGACTGTCTTTTAACGATCTAATTGAACATTTTTATTATTGATTAAACATTCCCGACCATAAAAGAGTACATTATTTCTCAACAGTTGAAAGAATAAAATATTCTTTATAAATTTATTTTGCTATATACAATAAATATTGGAAAAGTGTTTGGGGATTTGAGATCATTGTCATGTGGTCAAAATTTATGTCTTTCACTATTGTCGCTCCACTGTTTTCAATTTTGCCAGCGTTGGAATTCTTGTTCATGTTTACATCTTCGTCGGCTATAATGTAAGCACGCTTTACTGATCCAAACTTTTCATCGGAAAATGGGCTCATATTTGATAAATCTTCCAGAAAAACAGAGTCTGGTCTCACTAATGAGTTTGCTAATGCAACATCCTACCATAATGAATTAAAAACACTTGTTAGTCAATTTATAGAAGTGTTTCATTTTCGACTACTCAACTTTTTCTTTACTCTAAATTAGTAATTAAAATTATATTTACCGTTTTATTTTTATTTCATGGATTTCATTTGCTAAATTAGTTGAAAAATCGTGAAGGACGCTGTTATTGTCATCATGTTTGACAAAAACTGTGGACCAAAGAATATTGATTGGAGATGATCTTCGGGTCTACCAAATGGTGCAAATTGAGTGTCCCTAAAATCTTCTGTCGAGGTCCGTTCAAGGTAGTGCCAAAAAAGTTCATTAGATTAAATTAAGTGAAATTTATTAACATTGTCTAATTCTAGGAAATAACTATTCCTAAGTACTTATACACAATTTTACCCGTTCCAAACAATAGGATGGCATATTCCTTTATGCACTGTCTATTTGCCCTATGGTTTAGGTTAATTATGGTTTAGGTAAAACTACATTATTTGTACACCTCCATTCTCAAATAAAAACTCTAGATTTTCGATGTTGTACATAATGAAATCCATAGTAGAGCCCCTGTTAGAAATGTCATACAACATCACAATCGAAATGATGAGGATGAGACTAGAAAAACTTGGAACGATAAAATTGTCAAATTCAAATCAAATGATAGAATTGTTAATTTGTTATTTGATAATTGTTATCTATTTTTTGGATAAACATTAGTGGTAGAGAGTTGAGCTTATTTTACTATAAATAGAAATAAATGTGTGTTAGGTGCTCATGACCTATGGTTTAGGTTAATTATGGTTTAGGTAAAACTACATTATTTGTACACCTCCATTCTTAAATAAAAACTCTAGATTTTCGATGTTGTACATAATGAAACCCATAGTAGAGCCCCTGTTAGAAATGTCATACAACATCACAACCGAAATGATGAGGATGAGACTAGAAAAACTTGGAACGATAAGATTGTCAAATTCAAATCAAATGATAGAATTGTTAATTTGTTATTTGATAATTGTTATCTATTTTTTGGATAAACACTGATGGTAGAGAGTTGAACTTATTTTACTATAAATAGGAATAAATGTGTGTTAGGTGCTCATGGCCTATGGCCATCAATCAATAATGTTCCATTCAAGCATTTTATTCAGTTTTTAAATTCTTTCCGTATTTTTTTCTTGGTATCAGAGCCATTGTGAGCACTCGGTACACCTGAAGTCTTCTCTATCACTATCACTTTGCTATTCATAAGTATTGACAACTTCTTTACACTCATCTATATCTCATTGATTCTCGTCCATCAAATACATCCCACCAATTTCAAACAAATCAAATACATCCCACCAAATTCAAATAATACAAAAATAACATATCTTCACAAGAATGAAGATAAAAATCATTGTTGGTCATTTCACCAATGAAGACATTGTCCACATCAAATAGATCACATCACATCACATCAAATCAAATCAAATCCAAACAATACAAAAACAACATATCTTCGCAAAAATGAAGATACAAATCATTGCTTTATTTTTCGAACCAAACAGTGCCTTCAGCGGTTCAGCCCCAGCACAATTTGCGGGAGGATGTTAGAAATGTCATACAACATCACAACCGAAATGATGAGGATGAGATTAGAAAAACTTGGAGTGATAAGATTGTCAAATTCAAATCAAAGGATAGAATTGTTAATTTGTTATTTGATAATTGTTATCTATTTTTTGGATAAACACTAGTGATAGAGAGTTGAACTTATTTTACTATAAATAGGAATAAATGTGTGTTAGGTGCTCATGGCCTATGATCATCAATCAATAATGTTCCATTCAAACATTTTATTCAGTTTTTAAGTTCTTTCCGTATTTTTTTCTTGGTATCAGAGCCATTGTGAGCACTCGGTACACCTGAAGTCTTCTCTATCACTATCACTTTGCTATTCATAAATATTGACAACTTCTTTACACTCATCTATATCTCATTGATTCTCGTTCATCAAATACATCCCAACAAATTCAAATAATACAAAAATAACATATCTTCGCAAGAATGAAGATAAAAATCATTGTTGGTCATTTCACCAATGAAGACATTGTCTACATCAAATAGATCACATCACATCAAATCAAATCAAATCCAAACAATACAAAAACAACATATCTTCTCAAGAATGAATATACAAATCATTGCTTTATTTTTTTTGAACCAAACAGTGCCTTCAGTCCCAGTACAGTTTGCGGGAGAATGTTAGAAATGTCATACAACATCACAACCGAAATGATGAGGATGAGACTAGAAAAACTTGGAACGATAAGATTGTCAAATTCAAATCAAATGATAGAATTGTTAATTTGTTATTTGATAATTGATATCTATTTTTTGGATAAATACTAGTGGTAGAGAGTTGAGCTTATTTTACTATAAATAGGAATAAATGTGTGTTAGGTGTTCATGGCGTATGGCCATCAATCAATAATATTTCATTCAAACATTTTATTCAGTTTTTAAGTTCTTTCCGTATTTTCTTCTGCCCCAACATTTCAACAAAAAAAGACATGAAAATGATCCACGTCCAATAGACCAACTTATCATTTAGTAGATATTCGACTTTACATTTTTAATATTTAGCTCACTAGTGTAGTTTTTATTTTTTTATATTGTTTCATTTTCATATATCATATATTTTTCTAATAAAGGGAAGTGTCAGGGACCACTGTCCCCTTCACCGTTGCGGACCATTGTCCCTGCTTATTGATCCATGTCCGATACACCAACTTATTATTTAGTTGAAAATAGACTTACATTTTATTAATTGGGGCAGTGAAAGGGACGGGGCAGGGACCATTGTCCCCTTCCTCGTTGTGGACCATTGTCCTTGCTTATTAGATGTCGCATCGGGATTTGTGTGCAGATGGAGAACTCTCAATCTGCATTTATAATTTTAAATTATACTTTAATCATTTACAATTTTAAATTACATTTTATTATTAAGTAAATTGAATTAAACTAAATTATAATTATTAATTATTATAAAATTGAAAAGAATTTGGTTAAACTACATTATTTGTACACCTCCATTGTCTAATAAAAGTTCTAGATTTTTAATATTGGACAAAACGAAACCCTTAGTAAAGCCCCAACATTTCAATTAAAAAAGACGTGAACAATTTGTGCTAAAGCTCCTGTCAAGGTATTTATTACTAAATTTAAAATTAATTACACAATTTAATTTAATCAATTAATTGTATCTTTTAAAGATTGTCATGATTTAGAACTAGGTCACTTTCAATCATTGATTTTCTTCTCTTTCTTTCTTTTGATGGGTGGGGTTTGGTATTCGTACCGAAAGAGGAAAGTTAACTCGATAGTGCTTATGAATGAGACTAATTTTAACTAACAACCAAAAATTTCTCTCACTCCCTAGGGCGTTGTAGGTGAGCTACACGTACCTTATAACTTACCTAATTGATTACCGAATCAACAAGTGGCGGCCCCTATTGCCCCCTTCTCGCCTCCGTCAATAGGGGGTCGTCACTTGTCGATTCGGTAAAAAATTAGGTAAATTATTATGTACACATGGAATTTTCCTGTGGATTTATACTTTAAAATGTTTTTAAAAAGTTTATTTTAAAAACTAAACTTACAGTGACAAACAAATTCCGGAGTACTTGACGAGTAACACTAGCCACTTGTCAAGACTTTCCATGAAGATGCTTAAATAATTGAGTCAGGTTTACAATTTGAACCTTACCAAATAAAACAAAACATATTTTGATTAGGTGTCTCGCTGCCTAGACAGTTTTTATGATGTAATAACATTTTTTATATTCTAGGTAGTTTGAGCTGAAGCCAACTGATCTTTAGGATGACCTATCGAAACAGGCTTCCCATCGCTATGTAGAAAGGGAATGATAGACTAGTCGAGAGAGCTTCCATCTAATCTATTTACAAAGGCACTTCAAGAAATATGGGTTGAACTTCCTTCTTTTTCTAGAATCTAATTCAGCAAGTAGAGCGATCGAATTATTTGGGCAACCCACCTCTTGTGGAAAGTTTTCCACCACAAAATAAATAAATAATTGCCTATTAGTTATTGGGTACGGCTTATTTGGTTCAAAGGTGAATTCTTTTGTCATTTGGTTTTTAGAATCTTCAGAAGACAGAATGACCGAATTATTTGGGCAGTCCCTCTTGTGGAAAGTTCTCAACAAATAAAAATAAATAAAATTCATAGTTGAAAAATTTTGAAGAAAAATAGGATCAAATATGAGTTAAATTTGATTTGTACTACACAAGTTATTCTCTCTCCTTTCGTACAATGCATGCATAATTTCCAACGACCTAACTTTGAAATTGGGCTTGATGAAAAGCTAGATTGTTCACAGATGACCCAACCACACACAACTGTCTGAACTGATCAAAGATCAATTTATTCAAACGACTTTGTGAATAAAACTAGATCATGCCTAAATCCCAACTCAAATATAGTATGTCAAATATATTTCCTTGGTTCAAAAGAGGAAAAGTAGTTTATATTACTATATCGTGCCCATGTTTGATTTTACTATAAACCCGAATTAAAACTCAAGTCAAACTTTATAATTAATTATAACTATATATTTAATGAGATCCACAATTTTTAAACCAAATATTTTATCAACTTTTATAAAAATATGCTAAAAACTAATATTTATTTAAACCAAACATGGCTACATATGCAACACATATTAATACTTTTATATATAAAAAATATTTTTATTTAGATTTCCGATCAAACAATAACAAGTAATCGAGTGACATTATTTTATTCGAGTTTACTAGTCAACTAGATCTGATAATACTGTCAATTTTTTTTTTTACACTTGTATCTTAGCATGGTTTTGGATATATCTTCTACAAAGATCAAAACACTTAAAATCCTCTAATTCCCCAATAGAAAAACATGATTGAGATAGATTTCTGAGCTTGTTTGGCCTCTATTAAATCTAAAAAAAAAAATTCCCTGTCTTAATTTCAATCACGGATTCTTCAAATAAAATAATACTATACACAAATTTAAAACTTTTCATTATTTTTCAGCCGCACATTCTCCCATCAATCACTATTACAAAACTTATAAATTCTCCAAAATGGAGGCCAAATAATAACTTAACAACTTAGCCCATGTTCGATGACGGGTGTGTTTTACTCATGAGTTTTATATAATTTTAACTTGATTGTTGGCTAAATTTTATGAGTATAGAACACTTTTGATGTGTTTTTTTAATGTTGTTTTATAGGTTGGTGAGGTGGTGAAAAATGGTGTTAAAGTGAAGAAATAAGCTAAAAAGACTAAATAAAATAAGCAGAAAGTCATTGTCTAAGTGCCATACTTGGAGCGCCTGAAATCCCAAGTAGCAACACAGTGCTTAAGCTCTGCAATTACCCAGAAGCAGTAGAGAAAGAAAAGAGGCGTTGCCCATATTTATATCGCGGCACTTAGGCGCTGCTTTTAAGCGCTCAGGCGCCGCGCGCACTTGTTTTAGGGTTGCACCATTTTGGCGAGTGAAAATCCCAAAAAAAATTCAAATTCAAGAAACACAAGAGGATAAGTATAAATGAAAGAAAATGAGACACTTTTGAGGATTTCAGATATTGAGAGGCACAAGATACAATTTGAGAATTCGAAAGAAATTCAAAAGGGAGAAAAACAAGAAATCAAGAGTTATGGTTTGAAATCAAGATTATAGGTAAGGAGAACTTAATGCAAGATCCATCATCTTTTCTACATCTCAATTCAAAACCTAGTGATGCACTCAATGCAAATCTTTTTTTTTTTTTTTAATTCAAGATTTTTGTTATTTTATCATACATGTGTTAAATTACTTGATCACTAATTTGATGATTTTGTGAATCTTTTAAAATTCGAGATGTGAGTTTGAGATTTAGACCATATAGTAAAATTCGGTAAATTAGTATAACGTGTAGAGATACATATATTAATTATTAAGATCATTATATGAACTTTTAGAACTAATATTTCATTTAACTATGGTTGATTCTCATAGAGATGTGTGATTTAATAAGTTAAATAGGTACAATAATAGCTCGTGAGGGGTAAATTGAATATAATAGAAGAATTCGATTGAACACTGCATTAGACTTTTGAATCTTGAATTAAGACTTAAATGTAATCAATATGTGATATTATTCTACCCTAATATCTATCCCATATTTGAAACCCTAAATCGATTTGTGTGTGCATTCATTTACTTTCAAGTAGTTAGATTAAAAATCACAACAAATCACCGCTCTTTGTTGGTTTGCGTTGAATAGTAGTTAGAAATAGTAAATTAAGTATTAAAGTCTAGTCCTCGTGAAAACGATAATCCAGACTTAAATGTCCACTATATTACTTTTTACGATATTGTATACTTGCGATATAAAGAACATAACATTTGACAACTATTAAAATAAGTAGAAAATAGGTTTTGACATAATTTTTTTTTTTTTTTTGGGAATATGTATGATTAAAAAGTAAGAAAAATTATAAATGTATACGCATAATATTTTACTGTGAGAATGTGTAGTTAAAAATGAATTTGAGGAAAAAAATTTATTTTAATAATTGTCAACCATTGCTGACCATTGTCTGAACTTGTTTGATGTTGCATTGGGATCTGTGCAGATGGAGAACTCCCAATCCGCATTTATAGTTTTCAGCTATACTTTAATCACTCACAAATTTAAATTCATTTTATTATTAAGTAAATTGAATTAAACTAAATAATATTTATAAATTATTAAGAAGAATTGAAAAGAATTAGGTAAAACTGCATTGTTTGTACACCTCCATTCTTTAATAAAAGCTCAAGATTTTCGATATTGAAGAAGACGTAATCCTTAGTAAAGCCCCAACATTTCAACCAAAAAAAAAAAAAAAAAAAAAAAAAAAACATGAAAATGATCGACATCTGATGGACCAACTTATTATTTAGTAGATAATGGACTTTACATTTTATGGGCCATTTTTTTATATTTAGCTCATTTGCATAGTTTTTATTTTTTATTTTTATATTATATCATTTCCATATGTTATATATAATTAAAAAAAATTATTTTATTAATTGGGGCAGTGAAAGGGATGGGGCAGGGACCAATGTCCTTCCTTATTTAAATCTATGTCTAGAACGGGCACTAACTAGTTTAAAAATTCGAATATCATATAAAAAAAGTGTGATACATCTTATACCTCTCTTCGTAGCCTTTTTGTCTCGAGTAATTAAGCATGCTAGGGTATTTAAAATCTGGTGTCTTATTTTCATCTGACTTGGAAGTCATTGGTCTAAAACTCGTTACATGAGTCATTTAGGAAACTTAATAGAGAGAAATCTTCTATATAAGATGTCAAAAAAGAGCAAATATCAAAATATTTTCATAGCGAAAAAAATGGATTTAGACTATCAAAAGCAAGCAGTGTTTGATAGGGACTTCGAGAGTTGAACTCTAAAGACTAGTGGTGTAACTTTGAGAAATACTATCTTCCTTCTAAGTGTACAAGTATCTGATCACTTCGTGTGGTAAAATGCATTATAATGATTGTTAGGAACCCACATCTGCTAGAAATACCTCGGGATTGGAGAGAAAAGTATAATGAGTGATTTTGTACGAGAGGTGTAAAGAAACAAACTGACCACAAGAGGATTGAGATTGTGTAAATCAACAACACTTAATTAGTTGTATTCTAGTATGGTTGCGAGTTCGATGTTGGCTAATATCACACACACACACACACTAAGTCGAGTATCAGATAAGTGAAAATCTATTTTTGATATTGTTTGGATATGCTTTTCATTATTCACCCACTATAATTTAACTGCAACATATATAGTTAAGGTATAATGTCCATTTACCCGCCAATAATTAGTTTCCATAATTTTTCCCTGAGGGCCATCTGAATTTTTAATTCATAGACTTCAAATGTAGTAGGTTTGGAATGGAATGAAGTAAATATGCTTGGTGAGGAGCTTGACTTATTAACACCTATGGAAATCCCAGCTTTCTCCCCATTTTTCTCTGAAGGGTAAACGTGCGCACGAATTCATCTTTACTAATTTTCATGGCTCCTTGGTGTTTTTCAACTTTCTTTTTCTTCTTGTGGATGAAGCTTTAGTAATTTACTTCCAACAAAGACATTATGGTGGTAGTGGTGCCTTTGTGTCAAAAGCGTAGGCAACTTAGGAAAGAGGATGATCCTTAATTTATTCTAATTAATTCTCAATTCATAAAACCAGATTTAGAAAAACAAAAGTTGATTGTCTTTTATTAAAAAAATTGATTATAAATAAATTATAATTAAAATCTTAAATTACATAAGCGGTTACCGAAAATGATGCAGAGGGAAAAGATTGGGTGAAAAAAGTTGATTGTGTTTTATACTGGTACATGATAGAGTAATACGTGGCATTATGTAATCTAATTATGTAAATCTTGATGTATATGTAATAAGATCCAATATAATATATGTGGTGTTAAAAGACAAAGACAGAAAAATTCTATTAATTTTGCAGCGGCCAAAGTTTCTCACTCTCCCATACTCATTACTTTTTGCACTATCATTGTGCTTCAAATGCAACGTTCTTCATAGATACAGTTTGTATTAGCACTGACCTTTCAATTTTCAGTCCATACTTACTATCAATCAACACACTGTGCCTTTGAGATAAAAGTACAAACATAAAAGCAGTCAAAGAAAAACAATGGCTGAGGTACATGAAATATTCTTGAAATCAATACAATTTTGAGAAAATAGAAAGAAAGGTAAGTAAGCTATGTAAGTGCTAGGATTGGCGATAGTTGTGGACAAAAGAGGTGCTTCCGTGTTTTGTTAGAGTTAGAGTGTAATCTGAATTCTATTTGAAAGACTATATGGAAATTCTATATGGAAGACTGTTTGAGAATTCAATTTGAACTCTATTTGAGAATTCTATGTTCCTTGATCCTGTTCGAGTGCTCAAAACAGTAGCCCCAGTGCTCACTTACCGCAAGGCGGCTGGCCGAGTGACCAGCTACCGCTCGACAACTGAACGGCGGTTATATCCTGGAATGAGTAGTTCGTGATTTTAACACGCTTTTTGAATTCTATTTTATGTCGAACACTTCATTATTATCTAAACTTGTTATAGTTAAACTCAACCACATCTTAGGCTTTTCTTTACACTATAAATATGAGTAAACCTCTTGAAAAATTATCCTTACATTCTACACATTTTCTAATCCTCCATTATTGATATTAGTGAATTCTCCTCTTTTACCCATTGTTTTTTCCACGTAAACTCTTGGGATACACACACATGCACGCACAAGCGGGGACTAAATTCAATTAGTTGCTTCACACACTTTTTCCGAGTCTATCCTCTCTTATTTTAGTCTCGATCAACTCTATGTTTTATCATATGTTTTGGTAGTGGTGTGATCCTTTAATAGATGTTTTTGTGGTTTGTGTGACTTCAGTATCTATTCTGGTGAGACCATTGCCTTGTATGGCCAGAGGCTACGCAAGAGGCTGTTACGAAAATATTTGTTTATTTGAAATACCACAAGTGTACGGTTCTTTAACAAGTAATAAAATGAATATTTGAGTCCAAATATCGTACCCACTTATATTGTACCGATTTAAAATCAAATAGACTAAGCCTTCACCGAAACAATAAAAACTTGAGATTTTCCTATGACTAAATTGTAATCTACTTATGAAGAAGATATATAAATTAATGAGAATCAGCAAAAAAAATGTGATTAATGCAAGTTTCTATGAAAGTCAATTGATGAAAAGAACATTAGGATCTCTTGTATCCCTATTAACACTATCATTACAATTTGACAACACGATTCAATTATTAAGATCAATATTCCTAATTTGTTTAACAATCTCTCTCAAGTAGAATTAAACAAATTTTCATATGTGACTTGACTATATTTTTATGATGATGCGAACATATAAGAATTTATTAACTATTTATGAATACTTAAAGATCACATAAAGATAGCGATACATATCTATCCCCTATCAGATTCTACGATGATTAACATTATGTCTAACTTATTTTCCATATTTCAAGGGTAAAACAAGCCATGAGCCACAATATTCATACAATCATTGTGCACGTAATCGTGAAGAAAACAATTTCATGAAAACCGTTCAATAATTGAAAACGTGTTTGAATGTCAAAAAGAAAAATTAGGTTCATGATACAAGATTCATCGTAACCCTAACACTAGATTTGTTTAGCCTAACATGTTGTGAAGAAGAAAGCAAAAGATGTAAAAGTTGCTTATCACTCGGAAATTCTTGAATTCAATTTTGAAGTTCTTGAAATTCAATCTTGACACGTACTTTGCCTCCTTTTACTATTGATTCTCCACTCCCTAATTATGTTGATACTTTGTATTTACAGTCTTCTCCTAAAAGTCCCAAAAGTTTCTAAATATTCGTGCAAATAATGGCCCAAAAGGAAGAATCCTAGTTGGAATAGAATTCAATGCGAAAAAAATAGTTTTTGACTGCATTTTGACCTGGGCCATTGCCCAGGCTATACCCACACAGTCATAAATACTATCAAACGCTGCATTTTGATCCCCAAATTCGATTTTTACCTCTTTTAAGCCCTTTTCTCTTACACTTTCGATCCTTCAACTTCTAATTGCATCTAGTTGAACCCGTAAAATTTTCAATCTTCATTTTTGTGGACTGGATCAACTATCGAAATATTGCAATTTAGTCCCCATACTTTGGATTTCACCCTTCTTTTCCACTTGCTTAGAAACGAGTCCAAAACTAAAAAAAGGAAATTGAACTAAATTAAGTAGAACACAACCAATTAAGTATTGTAAAGTGTTGTTGATTTACACAATCCTAATCATCTTGTGGTATGTTTTTTTTTTTTTTTCTTTTCACCTCTTGTGCAAAATCACTCATGCTTTTCTCTCCAATCTTGAGTTATTTCTAACAAAAGTGGGTTCCTAACAATCATTAATGCATTTTTCCACACCATGTGATCATAGTTACATCCAATGCATTTTTCCACACTATGTTATCATAGTTAGATCCTTGTACAGTTAGAAGGAAGATAGTATTTCTCAAAGTCACACTATCAGTCTCTAGAGTTCAAATCTCGAAATCCCTATCGTGCACCCCTCGCTTTTGATAGTCTAAATCCTTTTTTTCTTTCGCTATGAATATATTTTGATATCTGCTCTTTTTTTTTTTTTTGACATTATGTACAAAAATCCTCTATATTAAGTTTTCTAAATGACTCTTGCAGTAAGTTTTAGGCCAATGACTTCCAAATTATATGACCAAAGGGTATTAGATTTTAAATACCCTAACAAGCTTAATCACTCGAGTAAAAAAGGCTATGAAGAGAGGTATAAGATATATCACACTCTTTTTTACATAAGACTCATATTTTTAAAGTGGTTGGTACCCGTTGTAGATTCCTTAACTCAAACTCCTTCAACTAAAGATTTGACCCAAGAACTCCAAACCATCAAATTCTATGAATACGGGCATTGACATTCCAACCCCCAAACTACTTTCTAGCAATTTGGTTTCTATATTAAGGAGTTGGGGATTCTATTTAAACCTAGGTCAAAACATCAATAATTAAATCCACATAATTGATTCATGCTCCAACTTAAGTAATATGTCAATAATGGCTATGTGCTGAAATAATTAAGTCTAACATGGATAAGTGCTCGAGCAAAAGCACAAGTTATGGTGTTATCTAGTATTTTACCTAAAGCTATACTCAATTCAAACATATATCATCATAGGCGTCAAGCCGTTAAATGCTAAACTAGACACTATCTTTGAATTTTTTATTTTTTTAAATTAAATTAGTTATACAGACTCGATAAGCAGTTAAAAAGCAAGAAACAAAGATCCAAAGTTTCCAAATGCATATCGAGCCCCAAATTAGAATAATATATTGTTCCCAATGAGTAAAAATAATAAAAAAAATAACTTAGTAGGGATCGATACTCGCCAGGGATAGATACAAATGAGTAGAGGAATCAAGCTAGTCTGGTTGGTTAGATGAACTAGTAGGTATGAAGGACTCGACTGTCTTTATTATTTGGCTGACATTTCGATCATTTGCATCTAGCCGATTTCCAAAACGTAGCATCTGCTCATGCACCTGATCATATGACTAAGTGATGGTTCTTCAATCATGCCGTGTCATGTTATCATTCTGCTAGAATCCACGTACTTGCATTCTCACTCTCTGCAACTATCCATCTATGTTGATCTGCTTCTATAGGGTTCATTATTGGGTTTTGGTTTAGGGTGGGGTGGGGTGGGGTGGGGATGGAATCGGGGAAGAAGATGAAGTTTTGAATGTTTAGGACTATAGGTGGTAAAAATAAAAAGTTTGGATGTTATCTGCAAAAACAATAAAAAGCTTAAAACCAAAATTACAATTATTCCTCTTAAAGACTGCAAAAATAATCATGGTGTATCTCTATCTTTTATCCCATCGTTGGATTTTACTAAACAATCTAAATGTATAACTATCCTCTCGATTTGTTGCAAATTCATAAATTAATAAAATAGTGACCAATTATTTCTAAGCATGAATAAATTCATGTATGAAACATTTAAATATGATAATGAAAATTAAAATCAAAGGTTCAAAACTAGGTTACGTTTTTCATTCCAATTTGTAGAATTTGATGTTGGAATTTGTGATTCCTAGATTTCAAAATCTGAGTCTTTAAATTCCTAATTTTTGTCTTAAAGTTAGTCTCGTATTGTGAAAGATGAATTAATCTTGTAACTAGGATAGTTGCTTAAAAGGACAAGTATCAATGGCTAAGATGAATTCAATTTTTTTTTATTCTTTTTTAAATTGACGAAAGCATATAAAGTTGGTTTATCTTTGCTCATGACCAAGGGATTTGATGTAGCGAATTGGACCCTCAATTTGGTGGAATTTAGGCTTTGTTCAACTTATCAATATCAAACACAATCAAACAATTACTCCAACCCCCAACCAATATTATAATTCTTTGGTTGCCAGTTCTAATATACTCACAAGGAACACAAGAATGGTGTTTGCAAAAAAGGGGGCCACAATGGCAGAGAGAAGGCAAGGCACGCAGGAGGAGAAGAAAGCAGCCACATGTTCTCTCTCTTCAACACAATCAATTGTAACTAAGGTATTCCTCCACCACAAATGAAGACATGTTAATAAATTCTAGGAGGTATCACCCTCCTTCCCCCAAAAAAAAAGTCACAAACCACACACATTTCCATACTACAAAATGGGCATCTATACAGGTTAGGTTATATCATCAATTGGGCCAAGAAACAAAGTAATGGGCAGTACATTAAAAGGACCATCCAAAAGTTATAGTGGCCATGAGCAATATTAACTAATTAAGTTGTTTTCAATGGTCCAAGTTGTTTTCAGGTTGAGCTTATAAATTGATTGTATTGATAGTTATTTCACTCATTAGTCGAGGCCTATGAAATATAATAAAAAACTGTTTAACATCATTGTCCATGATTTATTGGGTATCAAAAAATCCAACAAATCTCATAATTGATACCCAATCAATCAGCAAGCAATCAAAACATAGAATAAAAGCTTACATAATCAAGGCAACCGATAAAATTGGAATCACAAACCTTACCTTATGTTTTGGACTGGAAACACATACCATACCTGCTCCATATACTCACCAAGGCTTAGGTCACAAACAGATACCCAAGTAAGAGTAGATAACCACAGTAATCAATCAAGAGCAAATAAATATGTGATAGAGATATCATATAGGATAACACAAATCTTTTCAAAAAAGACACGGTCAACACATGCAATACCAAGTTAATCAAACACACGGTCAACACATATGCAACAAATACATAAATGACCACACGAAAAGATCTCACCATACTTATCATATCTCATTCCGTGTTACTCACTTCTCTAGAACACTTGTATCACCTCATCGCCCGCCATGCTCACAGACTAATCACTCAACCAATGTCTAGCCAATAGACCTCTATAGATCCTAAGTTTTTGGGATAATCCTCTATCACCACATCACTTCTTCTAACCTAAGTGGATAATGGGTCTCCACCTAACAGAGTGATAGTGCATCTCTCACACTTTACCTGATCAAGATCTCTTCACAGATAAAGAATTTCAACATTTGATCACCTTTCCACTCATGATGCAAATGTCACTTTTCACATCCCTGGTACAAACCACCAATATACCCATAGACATCTATATTCTATCTCAGCAAAAGACATACAACACACTGCTAATGCATCTGAACCTTGTTACACCGAACCATTTATAGTCAAATAAAAATTAAATTGAATAAGTGATTTTTACGACGTATAATTGGTAATTACTAATACTTGAAGAGCTAGAGATAATATATGTAGAAATCTAGGAAATTAATTTACATTATTAGAAATGAAAGTACTAAATATGATTTGTATGAAGATTAGGGACTTGACTTTGCAATTTCTTTATAGTCATCCATTTAACTTGCCCATATCTATCCATCTGGCTCAAAAATCTGGGGAAAACAAAGAGCAACAGAGACCGAACCGTGGGGGAGAAAAAGAAAAGAGAAAGGAAAAAAAAAAAAGAGAGAGAAGAAGAAAAAGGAAAGGAGAAACGAGGAGGATAAACTAGAGTCTTCAATTTCTTCTCAATTCTTAAAGGTAAGAATAAAAATTTTTTATTGAATAATGATATTAGATTTTAGGGTTCATGAAAATTTTCCCTAAATTCGAAATTTAATAAGAAGTAGGGGTTATTGGAACATATTTTAGATATTAAGCAAGAATTTATATAAAGAAATGCATGTTGGAGGATTGGTGTTGGAGAAAGTAAAAAACTTGAAGATGGGTTTATTAAATTGACACTCATTCTTTAATTTCCTTGTGTTTATATGATATAAAACATTTGATTACGATGTAGTAGAGTGAGAGATGGATTTTGGTAATTTTAATCAATTTTCGTGCAAAATTCATGTTCAAGTGCTATTGCTAAAATTCTGTTCATAAAGTGTCATTTTTGTCAATGGTTTTGGAGATAGTTTTCTACAAATAGAAACTAGTGCCAAATTTCAATATTTAGGAATTTTACTGCTTTTTTGTCAAGCCTTTGTTTTTTTTAGCTTTTACAAGTTAAAATGAAACTAAATGATAAATATGGAAGTTTAGGTATGCGATTAAATTATGTATGGGGATTGTATATGTGTATAAGGTGAGTAAATAATGAATTTAATAGATGTGGTAATTGGTGGGTAAATTGGTAAAGTGAAGTGAAATGGTTATCCTATTAATATTATTAAAATTATGGATTGAGTTTTGACCCAAATAAATTTATTATTATATCAGGACGTAGCGCAAAGATCGAGATAACCTACCAACCAAACAAATCGCCCCGTAAATAGCTTATGAGTGGAAAAACTTAAATATTCTCTAAGTATTGATAAATTAATTATCCTATTATACCTTTTATGATATTATGCGAAGTATTTGTTCAATTAAATGATTGATATGGAAATGTTCTTTCACTATGATTTATGTGGGATTCAAAGATAGTGTATGGATTATTTGTAAATTGGAATGTGAGACATATGTGATATTGAGATTGACCAAAAAAATACCCATGATTATTACTTATTCTAGTTCACGGAGTGACCTTGGTTGTGCTCTATACTACATTGATGGATCTTGACTGTGGATGAAGGGGTCTGACCGTATACATATAGTTAACTGAGGGGCGTTGGCCATGTTCTAGTATTGATTATGAGAGGTCTTTGAGACCCACTTTCGTTCACGGGGGGACCTAAGGGCCGAATGAAAGTATTTAGCCTGAGGGGCGGATTATAGATTTTAGTCAAAGTGTACATTTTTGGTTGATTACATGTGATGGGACGAGACGATAATATGGATTTGCATTGATGATTATATCATGACTATTAGATGATATTTATCAGTGTTATGAGATGTCTCACTTTTTGGTTATTATTATTATTATATGTTGTTATAGTGTGGATTGTTAAATTATGTAAACTTGATGTTGATAAAAATGTATAAATGAAAAAGTAATTATTTTTGAACTTCTCCACTCGTTGAGCTATCAACTCATATATTTTTCTACTATTTCCTTATCAGGTAGCAGTTGAGTTTTTGGGCATCTTGTGGAGTTGAGTCTTGATTTGGAGTTAAAGCCACCGACGAAATTAGCTAGTATGACTTATGTTCTAGAGCATGTAGTCAGTGTTTTGGGACTCATGTTCATTTTTGGATGTCACTACGTATTTTGCATCCATATGTACAGTTGATGTTATTTTTATTGTAAAAGTTTGAGAATTCGGCTTATCTCTATACCGTGTTATACAATCATAAATTAACATTCATATGATATTATTGTTGGGATTGCATAAAATTGTTTACATGTTGGTTAGTCCAAATTACAGGGAAGATAATGCCGAAATTTTTATTAAAATAATTTATAAGTCTCATATTGTAATATCCTTGATGGTGGGTCCAACTTTTTGTTGGTATCTATCATCAGCGCACGTCACACTTCGGGTCCACTAGCTTTATCAAAGGTAGGGTGTGTCAAACCTACTATGCATGCAAACAATTACACCAAGTAATTAAATTGCTCTCAAATCCATGCAAATGTACATAGAAATGGCTTTAACGTTTCAGATACTTTTTCATCACAATTAACGATATTTTGAACAAGTTTGTTTAAGATATCCAGATTATCATCAAGATCTTTTGAATGATCCATTTTAAAACAAAAAAAATCTTTCAAACAAGTACAACTTATTAGGAGTAGACTTAAGCAAATATAAGCCCTCCTAATTTTGACAAAGTTCTTTTATAGAATCAAGTTTTTCAACTTTTCTCAAAACATTGTCAGATAGGTGTAAAATAATTGAAGTGTAAACAAATTCATCATATTCTTCTTTTTGTGTTTTTGTCAAATTTGCGGGACATTTGCCATCTATGGCCTTTGAAACTTTTTGTTGAACCAAAATTCCCTTCATTTTTTGTTGCCAAATTGAAAAGTCTTATTTTCCATTCAAAATCTCAATTCCAAAATGTGAATACATTTTGAAAAACAGAGCGACCAAAGTTCACAAATAGGTCATATAAAGTAATCGTAAGGCCACAGTATACACCGTTCTAGATTCATAGGGTTTTGTGAGACTAAAGATCTCAGATCAAGAGAAAGTCCAAATGGGTCAAGTTTAGGTGTTCTAACAGGATATTCAGTGCAACGCGAAGGTACATCAACAAAAAATTCAAATTCTCGCACAATACAAACAATTAAATACAAAAGCAATTATCAACTTTCAGATAACACTTCAAATATGACAAATAATTCCTAAATTTCTAGAACAAACAATGGTTACCTAACATGGTATCCCCAATTTTATTGTCACCCCATACGATGATGTGCTATGCTGAAATTTTAATTTATGATAAGCCAATATACTAGAGCGGACCAATCTGAATCTATAAACAACGAGAGAGGCAAATTTACCACATTAAGGCCATCGATGTTCGCCCTAAAGATTTTAGGAATTGCAGCAACCAATCGAACACCGAACTGAATCACAAACACACATGAGCAAAATCGTCCAGTTTTCACTTTATAATTTGAAATAGAAAACTAACAACAACACAAAATCTCAAGAAAAATGTCAGGAAAAATTTGTCTAAAAGACACCATCGTTACGAAACACTCCACGCGTCCTCACACGTGGTCGTTGGAGTTCCACGTGCCGACCGCAAAGCCCATCGTCGCCGAACACGAGCCACCCACCCAAATGTACCTATTTCTGCAAATCAAGAGTTTGACCTTCGTTTCACCAATGGACTTCTGGATTGCCCAAAAATTAAATTTAAACTTCCAATTTTTGGGAAATTCTTTGGGGAGTTTGTTCTAGCTAGTTTCTGCTTTGTTTCTAGGCGTTTTCATGTTGATTTTCGCCGGAAATCCACCACCAACGTGGCTTGATACCAATTTTAGTGGAATGGACCTTCGATTTCGTGGAATCCAAGCTCAATTCAACTTACCAATGTCAAACACAATCAAACAATTACTCCAACCCACAATTAATATTATAGTTCTTTGGTTGCCACTTCTAATATACTCACAAGGAACACAAGATGGTAATGTTTGCAAAAAAAAGGGGCCACAAAGGCAGAGAGAAGGCAAGGCACGAAGGAGAGAAGAAAGTAGCCCCAGGTTCTCCCTTGGACACATTCACAAACCACAATATATATATATATATATATATATATATCCAGGAGTTATAGTGGCCATGAACAACATTAGTAAATTAAGTTGCTTCCAATGGCCCGAGTTATTTTTGGGTTGAGCCTACAAATTGATTGTGTTGATAGTTATTTCAGTTATCGGCCGAGACCTGTGAAATATAATCCAAAAATGTTTAATATCATTGTTGGGGATTTACTCGAGTATCCAAAAACCCAACATTTGATTTCATTTCAAGAGTGGAATGAAGGTTAAGAATAAAAGTCTTGACTCCATTCCAAAAGGTAGAGGAGAAAAATAACTAGGGATGGATTCTCTCTTAACGCCATTTTAATTGTTGGTACAAATTGCAACAAGTGGGTAGTTATTTAGTAATTGCAATTTGGATAGGAATTTTCAGTTTCCTTGTGGATTTAAAAAAAAAAATAGAAACCTTCAAGTTTGGAAGCATGTGAGTTTTTTCTTTGTTGGGGATTGTGTTACTCTAAATTGGATTTATAGTATTTCATTGTTGCTTTACACTGTATTTGCACTTAATAAAATATGTAATATATATATATATATATATATATATATATATATATATATATATATATATATATATATATATCACTACTAGAAAGTGAGGCTACAAAGACGAAAATTTGGCAACGAATGACTTCCGTTGTTAATACCAACGGATTAACAACAAATTAGCAATAAATTATTATTTTATTATTTTTAAAAATTATATATTAAATTACAGACAAAATTGCCAACGGAAGACTTTCGTTGATGCAATTTCGTTAATAATCCGTTGGTAGTGAGACAATAGAGACGGAAATTTGGCAACGAATGTCATCCGTTGCTAATATCAACGGATTAATAACAAATTAGCAACATATTATTATTTTTTAAAAATTATATATTAAATTACCGACAAAATTGCCAACGGAAGACTTTCGTCGGTGCAATTTCGTTAATAATCCGTCGGTGAAATTAGAATTATATAAAAAATAAATAAATAAAAAATTATGAGAATCCAGCCCAACAGAACACAAAACGCCCGAGCCCACATAACACAAAAAGGCAACCCTAACTTTATTCTTCCAATCCAACTTCCAACTCTCTCTCTCTCTCTCTCTCTCGCCAATCTTCAGCCGTATCGCCGGCCCGGCTATCTTCAGCCGTATGGCATCCTACTCCATGTTCGTCATCACGTAAGCCTTCGTCAGTCATCTCGGTGAACTTGATCTCGCCGCCATGTCCATTTCTAGTAATGTCATTCTTGGCTTCGACTTCGGTCTCTTGGTACACTCTTAATTGGAGAAATAACTGAATCCTGTGGCCTTCGTGTTACATCTATTAAATTGGTAAGTTTTTTTACAGGTTATGATTATTATTTTAGCTTTGTAACTTGACGATGAGTTAATTGTTGATTCATTTTTGCAGCGATTTGGTATATTGCCATTTGTTTGAATCGAGTTCTATGATTTTTACTTTTTTTTTTCTCGGTTTACCTGGCATTTAGTTTAGTGTTTGGTGTGAACATGGCAAGCTGATTTGATTCTTAATTTCTTCTCAAAATTAAATTTTTCCAGAAGCTAAAACTGTAGGAACAGTTTGTATAGCTAATGCATTGGCAAGCCTTAATCCTATTGTCAGACATCTCAAAAGTCCAAGATGATGAAGTCGGTGATGGAACCACTTTAGCTGTTGTCTTAGCTGGGGAGCTTTTGAGGGAGGCGGAGAACCTGGTAAATACTAAGATTCATCCGATGACTATTATTGCAGATAAGTTCTGTGTTTTATAATGATCTTATTTCTGATTTTACTATTCTTATTCATTATTTCGTGTGTACTATTTCCATAGTTGTGCAGGCACTTCAGGTTCTATAAACATCAGCAATATGAAAGATGAACCAGAACAAGTTTAATATTGTTATGATAATTACAGTTTCATTGCTCTTGTCCCCTTTCTTTTGTATCCATCTCTTTAATCATCTTTCTACTTTTGTAATTATGGAATTAGTCAGTTTCTTGAAGTCGACGAAAAAATTCTCTTCACAACATTAGGGATAGTTGATTCTATGTTAGCTATTGGTATTTTTATTCATGTGATATAAATATGATGTCCTGTCATTCTTAGATCCTATGGAAGGTATATTTGATTGGAATTGTAGTAAATTCTTGAAATAATTAATATACACTACATTTTCAGGATATCGTATGGCAGCTGAAACTGCTAGGAATGCATTGCTGGAAAAGGTTATGGATAATAAACAGGATTTTGGTAATTAGCATCTACTTCTCATTCTCACTTTTAAATTTGATATTTACCCCTGATATATGTATCACGATTGCTGGTTTATTCATCAATTATGATCGCCTGTTGTTCCTTTATTCCTTTAACCTGTTTCATAATAATATATATGTTTATTTCACAAAATTCTTATTCTGTATGCTTGTACACTTGTAAGAAAAAATTCTCCATTTAGCCTGTCTAGAAGTTTTAGATTCTTGATGTTATGCTATCACCCTTTATATTTGCTAACTGGCTTCACATGGAAATCACGAGGAGATAAAACCAAATTTTATCACATTTGTAAAGATAGAAAATGATCCACTATTCCAAGCAAATAATTTGTCTAAAATGAAAAGGTAATAAGGGTGTGTTTGTCTTCCATTATTGGGAAAAGAATGATGTAATGAATAGTATTTTTTAGAGAATGTATGGTTGAAATTTAAAGTAACTTTATTAGATTGTGTGTAGAATGTTTTATTGGGTAAATGTGTGGTGGAGATTGTTTACCGTAGAAAATAATGTTTAATAAAATGGTAGACAAACAAGGGCTAAGTCTTATCAATTATGGATTTAACTTGAATTTATGATTTTGTCCAGCTCTTTTAAATAATGTTAGGTAGTTGTTTCTTTATTCCATCTATTCCTGTTTGCCTCAAAATTTTCCTTCCATTCTGCTTTCATCAGGATCTACAGGTGAAATCTTCTCCACCTGTTCAAAATACACCACCCATAAGCAGTGATCCAGCCATTATTCAGGCAAGTAGTATAAAGATTGTTGTAGTGATGGTATGCATCAGTGATGTTGTGGGATAATCACTACATTGTTATAGTATTTTTGTAACTTTCAGAAACTTTGAAGATGTTTATGATGTTGAAAAGTTCACATCAAGCCTTGACGGTGTAGTGAAAGTTGTTAAATCTCAGCCTGCGGAAAAGCTCCTAGAGGAGTCCAAACTAATTGGATTATGCACGAGTATCGCCTAGCTAACGTGGACCAGTCCGCCGGCAAGAGAAACATTTTGAGGGTACTTACTCAATTCACTTAATTAAAGAATAAGATGGACAGTTCACTTTTTTATGATCTTGTTTTATTTGTGCTCTCAAGAAATACTTTTTTGACAAATGAAACCTTAATCACTTGAAGTAATTGTTTTGATATGCCTGTGATTTACTAATTTATATCTTACCTTGTATGTAACATCTTATATTGCATTAATGGTGTCATTTTTGGCTATTACAGCTTGATGATTCGGTGTTATGTCGAATACAAGAAGAAAGGCATTCTCGAGAAGCATTACAATGTCCATCGGAAGATGGTAGAAGCATTACACATCTGAGTCAATTCCCAAGTTGCACACGGTCTATTAAATTAATTTTGAGTGTCTGTAAATTTATTAATTTCCCTAGAAAAGAATAATAAAAATAAAAATAATATATATTATTTTTTTTTTTAAATTTTCATTCAAATTAGCGACGGATATAGAGACTCTCCGTTGCTAATCATTAACGCAAATAATCGGTAGGTAATTGCGACGAAAAAATCCGTAGGTAATTTGCTACGGAAAAATATATAGGTAATTTGCGACGGTATATTTTCGTCGCTATTCACCGACGGCTAATATAATCCGTTGCTAAATTTACCGGCGGGGTGTTTGCCGACGGATTTACCGACGGATGAAATCCGTCTCTGAAGATCATTTCCAATGGATTTCAGGGCTTCAGCGACGGATAATTTCGTCTCTGAAGCCGCTTTTTTTTGTAGTGTATATATATAAACAAACTAGAATTTTGATTCAAATTGATTCATGCACATCCATATTAATTTCATGAATAATAAACTACCAAGAAATTTAAAAATTAAAGCAAAAAAAAAAAAAAAAACACTTTATTTAAGTTTTGACAACATTTATTATTGTATTTTAACGTTCTACATGAACGTTTCTGATAGTGCTTAAATATTGACCACTAGTGTCATAAAACAGTACATTATTTTTCAACATTTAAAGAAAACAATTCTTTAAATATATTTATTTTGCTATTTCCAATAGATATTGGCATAGGGTGCTCGGCTTTGAAAGCATTGCCATGTGGTCAGCGTCTTCTATCTCTTTCTGTATTGTCACTGGATTATTTTCAATTTCCCAACGTTGGAACTCCGGGCTCATAGTTTTATCTTGGCCGGTTATGATGAAAGCACGCTTTACTGATCCAAACTTTTCATCGGAAAATGGGCTCCTATTTGATAAATCTTCCAGAAAAATAGAGCATGGTCTCACTAATGAGTTTGCTAATGCAACATCCTACCAGAATGAATTAAAAACACTTGTTAGTCAATTTATAGCAGTGTTTCATTTCGACCACTTAACTCTTCCTTTGCTCTAATTAAGTCAATAAAATTTTACTTGCTAATTTAATGGAAATGTTAACCTAAAATATCTGGTAGTGCACTTTTATTATCATCACATTGGATTAAAAACTAACCTTTTGAAAATTGGAAAAGACCGGTTAATTCGACTAGGAACTAGTCTGGGTATAATGTAAAAATAGGAAAAATGGTATTTGTTTGAAAAAATAAAGAATCTTTTAGTTCTCCTTAGCTTTTTTTCATTTTTCAATCTCTTTTATATTCTATATATTTTTACCTCAGGTGGAGAGAGTTGATATAGGTTGGATGATAGGTACTGTGGACCGAAGAGCATTGATTCGAGATTATCTTCGGGTATACCAAATGGCTCGAATTTAGTGTCCAAAAAATATCCCTCCGGGATCCGTGCAAAGATCTGCCAAATAAGTTAATTAAAGTCAATTAAGAGTAAAATTTATTAAAATTGTCTAATTCAAGTATATACAATTTTTACCTCTTCCTGAACATAGGATGGCTTATGTATAGTGTCAGGCATGAAAGCCCCAAGAAAAACAGCCACAGAAATCTTTTCAGGGTATTTCTCCATTGCAAAAGCCAAGTTCAAGCCACCGAGACTATGTCCAACTAGAACTACCTTTTCGTTTAGTGGAATTGATTCCATTACCTCAAACAACGGCTGTGTATAGTCTAAAATGGTGCGAAGCTCATCTAGGCTTTTCGGGTTGATGCCAGAGGCTGAGAGATCAAATACCGTGACGCGGTGACCGGCTGCCTCCAACAGCGGTTGTAGCTTGTACCAGCACCAAGCTCCATGGCATACACCATGTATGAGAACAAAATGCCTTTGTTGATTTTCTTCCATTTGTTTTGCTTAATTAGTTTATATCATATCCAGAGATACATCTGTATATATAGAGAAATGTGTGGTAGTGAGAGAGAGAGAAAAAAATATATTTTCAAAAAAATGGAGATCAAACAAGTGATGGACGAAAATTTTGTTTAGTGTCATTTTAACAAAATAGACAAAAATTATTTATTTGTCAATTCTACAATTGCTCTCTCTCTCTCTCTCTCTCTCTCTCTCTCTCTCTGTGACTACCACACACATCTCCAAGAGTGAAAGGAAGGTTAAGACCGGAAGTCGTTGGCTCCATTCCAAAGGGTAGTAGAGGTAAAGTTTGTAGCTTGTACCAGCACTATGCTCCATGTTGTTGCTTTTTGTTTTTTTGTTTTTTTTTTTCGTCCATGAGAGAGAGAGAGAGAGAGAGAGAGAGAGAGAGAGAACAATTGTAGAATTGACAAATAAATAATTTTTGTCTATTTTGTTAAAATGACACTAAACAAAATTTTCGTCCATCACTTGTTTGATCTCCATTTTTTTGAAAATATATTTTTTTCTCTCTCTCTCTCTTACTACCACACATTTCTCTATATATACAGATGTATCTTTGGATATGATATAAACTAATTAAGCAAAACAAATGGAAGAAAATCAACAAAGGCATTTTGTTCTCATACATGGTGTATGCCATGGAGCTTGGTACCGGTACAAGCTACAACCGCTGTTGGAGGCAGCTGGTCACCGCGTCACGGTATTTGATCTCTCAGCTGGTCACCGCTGTCTGAATTTTTTAAATTATATAAAGTTTTTAAAAGTCTCAATTGAATACACTTATCTTATATATGAATCAGAAAACAATTCTAACAAACTCAATTAATCACTAATCACACCAGCTCTATCAATACACGTGTAATAAGTACCATCTCTCATATGTTAATAAGGGGAGAGGTGTGATTTTTGGGGTCTGAGGCGAATTTCATAATTATGCCCCAAAATTGTAGTACAAATGCAAAATCTATAAATTTATTATGGATTCAATAGTAAATTTGTTAATTTAAATACTTAACAATAAAACAACAAATAAAATGTATTATAAAAGATATTTATATTATAATCGAATCACATTGCCCCCATTGCCCCACCATGGGTGGACCTAGGGGGTGGATTAAGGGGCAAGTGCCCCCCATTGCTTCCATTTTTTTTTCCACAATTAAATATTCTATGTTTTTATTTCAATTTTCGAAGTCATTATGAGATGTAAAACGAAAATGAAATATTACATTCTTAATATCATTTCGAAGTACTCACGGTCTAGTTTTCTACCTCGTTAATGGCGTACGAAACTATCAATCGTAGCAAATGTTACGACTTATCAAAGTAGGCCATTTTAAATTAGTATTTCGAGAATTTCGATAACATGCTAACTTTAAAAATCATCTGATGATCGTACGCTAATCGAATTTACAAATTGCTTGTCATTTAAAAACTTATTTCGAAAACTATATTATAGGCATACCGAATAGTCCAAATAGATATAAAAAATAGTTAAATATGCGTTAAACGTTAGTCTTAAAAAAGACGTCTAATTCACATTTTCTTTATAAAAAATTCAATTATTTTATTAACATTTGTTATTTTTGCAATACAAAATTTTCAATATAGTTTTCATCATTTTATTAGGAGTTTTATACGGAATATGACATCAAAAATTTCGAAATTTTACATCCGAAAAAATCATATCCCATGTGAATTTTTGGATGCAAAATTACATGGAGTATGATTTTTTTGGACGTATATTTTTAATTGTAAAATTTATCTTAAATTTTTTCCAGTTCGATTGTGCCCCCCTAACTTTTAACCTCTGCGTCCGCCCCTGGCTGCCACTAACACAAATTGGTTAGTTGACTAGTCGACAAATCAAACTCGAATTCTGAGCCCAAAACCTTTTTGGGATAGGGAAGAGAAAGAAAGAATGGTTGTACAAGTGTTAGCCATATCAACAAAATTCATTTCCAAGTTTTGGTTTTGGGGTGGTGGTGGAATTGGGGAGGAAGATGAAGTTTTGAGGGTAGGGTAAGGTAAGGTAAGGTGGGTGGGTGGGTGGGACTAAGGAACCAGATGGAGTTTTAATTGTTTGGGATTGCGGATGACAAAAATAAAAGGTTTTGATATAATCTGCAAAAAAAAAAAAAAAAAAAAAAATTGAAATCACAATTACAATTATTACTTTCTTTTTTAATTTAGGCATCTTTAAGTGGATTTAATGGCTCTAATAATGAATTTGAACGGTAGAGGGTCTTCCACTCATAAAAGGTCATCTAGGGAGATTTTCCGTCAATTTATAATGACATGGGGTATTCTGTAATAAAGGCAAAGGTCATGGAGTTTTGCGCTAATTACACACTTTTGAAATATGATACTAACTTTAAGACAAAAATTATGAAAGTTAAAAAGACCCAATTTTTGAAATCTTGAAATCACAAAGTCCGACATTGAAAAGTTATAAATTGATTCATACTCCAAACAACCGTTTTTTTTTTTTATTTATTAATATAGGTTGACCGAGTTTATTTGGAACCAATAGGACTCAATGCAATACATTACATTAGTTAAATATTTATTCGAGTGTACAAAATACTTTTTAGAATATGCATTATAGCTTGTGTTCTTGTACAGAATAAGACACAATTTATCCCTTTTCAAATTTAAATAATTGTTAACCTTGCAGCATTTAAACTTTGCCATAGATTTGTAGTCACAGACAACTTGTGGGCAATGAATTATTTGGATATTTTACATCATCTAGCTTGTTAATATGAGATATTTGACATATTTTTCTTGAAGCTCGTATTTCTCTACTTCCTATATGGACATCTTTGACTCAAGTCGTGTAGCTTTTCCTTATAGTAATTCTCATTTAACCAAATAATAGATTGAGGATTGGCTGAAAGTACATCTTGGAGTCAAGAAGGTCATCCGGTTGTCCCCGTAAATTATTTGTTATTTATTCCGTCTTTCTAGTTTTATTTTCTTCTTTTCAGGTTTGGTAAACCACCCATATAGTTCGACCATGAAATCACTAGCATATAATTTATTTGTATTTGCTTTGGTTTTGGAGGTAACTAAGTTTGTAAATAACTAGTGGATGCACGTGCAACGCACGTGCAGCATTTTTATTTGAATCTAGATTAGTATAGAGTTTATTTTGTCATAAATTACATATTGATAAGTTAATAAATAGAAATTTCAATGAGAATGAATTGTAATTAGATGGTTGCATAACCTGGTTATTAAATACTATAGGAAGAGTTATATATGTAAGCAACAATTGATTACAACCAAAAGACAGTGACCATATGCTATGGATATAGAAAAGAACACAACATAAGTAATATTTGCATTAAGTGAAACCACAAACATTTAAACTGGTGATGGATGAACATGTGCTTTTAAAATTAGTACAACCTGTTGGTCCATGTGCAGGAGCAAAAAAAAGGCTATAAAGTCATATCTATTACAACCTTCAAAACACTTATACTATCACCCGTCGTGGTTCTTTGGTACAAAATTATCCCATGTAATTAACCACTTCATTGGACAAAAGATAATTTCAAACAAAAGAATAACAAAATGCCCTATTGCATTTTTTTGATGGATGCTTGTTTGTCTTCATTGGTGGTGCGTTTGTCGACTTTCTTGCTGGCAGGACTTGTGTCATCAAGTTTATGGAAAAGAGACCTCTTTACACAACGAGATGAGGTTGGAAGAAGTGATGCTGAATCTGCATTCTCGACTTCAGTTACTGGACTTGTATTTTTTGTGTTGTCTGAGTCTTCAATAGTTGGTTCTCTTGTAGTTGAGTCAAGCATGAAGATGATTTCACACTTATGGTCTGATGAGCTTAATTGTTTTTGAACGGCAACGCTGAATTCAGTGGGATTCGGTAGCAGTAGTATTGCCTTCACATAGAATGCATGGTCTTTATCAATTTTTGCACGGACAATCTCACAGATGTTGTTTGGTCCATCAAAACCTCAGCACAACATTGCAGAATATTTTCAGCTGGTTTGCCAAGAGCTAATGCAGTAAGAGATCCAGTTGAATCATGTAATTGAACATCTACTCGTGCTCTAGAATATTATGAGATAGCACCATTAGTGTAATGAATGAGTTTTAAATAATTTTGGTTGGAGAATTAAAGATTGTAAACTAGTGTTCTAGGTGTGCAGAATTTACAATGGTTTTTTTTTTTACCTTGGTATTGCTATCGAGCTTTGAGACTTAGAGAACCTGCAGTAGTATGTCTCACCGGCCTCAGTAGCATTTGAAACTCTGTTGCATTATCATAGGATAGATACCAAAAGGAGGTTTTTTTCATTTCAACATCGGCTGTTGCTTTTACCCAGAAATATCTTTGCTATGAATGAAGCAGTCTAGATTAAATAAAGCACAAGTGTTCTAGATATGTAATATAAACCAAGTAAATGGATTGTAAATTTGTAGAAAACTAAGTCAAACGAAGTCTGAAATGATTTACCAGATTTAACAGAGATTGGATATCTCTAATTTTAGTGTATTTATCCTCAGATGGAAGAGATAACTTTGATGGTGTAAGTGCAAGATATGGTTTCATCAATGTGATTTCATTCAGTTCGTCCATGTTTTCAGCAATCCTTGCAGATTATATCATGGGTTTAAATACAAAGCTAGTTATCAGGGAAAAAAAATTATGTAAGAAGCTAAATTCTATTAGAATGGAAGAGCAGCATCTGAAAACATCAAATGAAAACAGTTTAATTCCGAAAAGAAATGAGTAAAAAAATTCAAAATGTTCGTGAATTATGGAGTGAAAAGTGGGCTACTTATGGAATGCTTAATCTGAAAACATGAAAGACTTATAATCAGCACTCTACAAGTATTGAAAAATACAAGCATAATCAAGTGAGCATTTCTTGTGCAGTGAATGATAGCAAAAAAGTTAAACGTTTAGTAGAAGACAAGTTATTTTTCTAATGGATCAAAGTAAATTGGAATGCTAATGCTAAAAGAGGTCGTAAAACATTAATAATTATTGAAATCTATGGGAAAGTGTAATGCTTTATCAAGAAAGGGACAATACATGAGAGTTTAATTCATGTACTGAAGCGATTTGAATTGGAAAAATGTAATAAAAGATAGATCTTACCATGACCTGAACGCTGTAATTTCATCAAATGGATAGTCAATGAAGAAGCAACTATTGGTCTTTGTAGATAGAGACAGGCCTACAGAGATGAAGGAAAGTGTAAACGAGGTTTTTAAGTTATTATATATATATATATATATAAATACATGTAACTATCTGCATAAACTATTTTTTTTTACTGTAACAAACAAGTAAGATGCTATATCCAAATATATATTTAGGAAAAGATTCAGCAAACAAACCGTTGAAAGATGAAACTTTCAAATGATTTCCAACAAGGACTGATTTTTTTGATATATTGTTTGCAATAAGAATGCATTCTCGCTATATATGAGCCTCTTGGGTCGTATGTCAATAGCAATTGCAAGTACAGCTATAATAGAATAATATGTTAGTATGAAACAATGATGAAAAAAAAAAAGATGGAAGAAAAAAATATGTCAAACTGATGATACCTATGTCGGTATCTGTGTCCATGTATTTTTCGAAGTCATGAAATGGAGTGATGTGGAATGTTGAAAACAATAGTGCATCATTGTTTTCTTGTATTTCCTCAATCCTAGTTGTGCCGGAAATAGTCCACTGTACATCACCACACAGTTTATAATCGCCTTTTCGATGTCTTACATATGCATTGGAGATCAAGTATGTTTTTCCAAGGGTTAGCTCATTTTCAAAAGTTGAAATGTTATTGTCCCAAATTGTCGTATGAACTTTGTTTCCCTGTTCAATTTTTGTTGACACACAAATGTGGTCAGTTAAACGACTGTCTAAAGTGCAATAAAGAATACAACAGAAAAGATGATGTGAACACATTATGAAAAAAAAATTCACAGTAAAATGGCTGAACAGGAAAGTCTTATGAAGTGTATATTAATTATGTTATACCTTTTCATCCATAAGTATGAAATTCTGGTATTTTGAGGGACTGTGTTGAGCTGTCCTTGCTGGTCCTTTTTCAGCAGCAAACACTTTAGCTGTCCAAGTTCTTTGACCAGGAGAGATATATGTTATGAGACTGTATTTGTTTGCCATTGCTTGTGTGTGGTAGAAGTCAATACAAAGGAAGACAGAGTTAATAAATGTAAAAACAATTGTTTTAAGTATTTTGATAAACTTAAAGGAACATGAAATAAGTGTCATTAAATAGATACAGAAAGATAACCTGAAATAAATACAACTGGAAAGATGTTGAAGAAACTGTCTGAAGATAAAGTCTCTGATAATGGCTTAGTATATTTTTTTTGTGATTTGAGAAGATGTTAGTGTTATATATATATATAAGCAGGATGATGACAAGGTATGTGGTATTGTGTTTTTTTAATAAAAATAATTAGGTACTGCACCATACTGTTTTGTGAGGTCAGATAAAATTGAAAAATGGTAAGGTGCGTGCAGTACAGGCTGTGTTTGTGTGGGGTTATTTTTTTTTGGTTGTATAAGTGCAACATCCTCTTTATTTTTAGTCAAAAAACAAACAAAAAAAAAGTCAGATCTGTAATGAGACTTGTGATGATGAGACAGGTAAGAATGGGGCAGTGGTAAGGTGAAACACAGACTTACTTTATGTCCTTCAAATTTGATAGGAGCTGGTAAAGTTGATAGATTGTACTGACAAAGATAATGTTGCAAGTAAAATGCTAAAGATTTTGCAGAAAAAAAAAAAATCTGTGAGCATAGTAGCAATCAAATCTTATTGGTTTTTATGTAGGATAATAAAAAAAACTTAAGAGCACATGAATTGTGATACAATATGAATTATTGTTGTTCACAAGAAAGGAATGTGCATACCTATTTTCCTAAGTGTTGCACATCTGAAATATTGTCCACAGGGGCAGTTGTTCCCACCGGTGTGTTTGATTAGTATTGGACAAACAAAAGTAAAGGTTTTGCCAAAATTAGGTTGTGCACATGTAAAACAATATCTTCCTTGAAATATTTGTAAATGATCATTGAAATTGATAGTTCCATTCAATGGTTCAAAAAGACAATACATAAAAAAATAAGGTTTAGACATCAAGACACAACACAATGTTAAAAATTGATAGGAGCCAGTGTTAAAAATTGATAGGAGCTGCATTCACAACACAATTTAAGAATTTAACCTATAGATACACTTTGAAACACAAGATTTAGATCAACATATTCAGACATTTGTACATGAAAAAAATTGCCATTAATCATCTGAACTAAATTATGTCAGATTAAAGGCATATTAACAAGATAGGGGAAAAAATCACCTACAAGTGTTATGGATTTAATAGTAATTCACGCTGCCTCTTGAACTACATTCACAAGTAGAGATATTAAGGACTTGAGAGATTCAGAATGACGTACCAGTTCATATCATTCAAGATTCAGACTTGAGTAATAATTACACAGCTAATTCCCGCATTTGGTCATCAGACATCATTTGTATGAAACAAGAATCAGTACAGTTTCCTATGAATGTGTCATTCTCTTTGTAATTCATAAACAAGAGTGTAAAGTCCGAGCAGACTACGAATCCAACTTTAATCAAATAAATGCAATAATGAGCATCATTCTAATCATAATAGTCAATCGATGAAATCTCCGTATTCTATTAGAGAATTCATCCACATTACATGCTGATAGAATCCTCACAAATTTCTCCCAAAGAAATACTCCCACTTTCTTTAGATCTTGATGTTTCTAATTCCAATATTCATCCAACTGTCAGAGATTTTAAAAGATGTGTTTTTTTTATTGATTTTTCCTCCTTAATCAGAGGAAATCAAATCCCACTAATCTATTCAAATTTCAAAGTCTAAAAATCCATAGAGAAGAGGATGTACCTATGGTTGAAACGCAAAAGGTTTGTGTCCTTATTCCTATCTATGTAAATTTGATGCTTATAATTAGACACATTCAAATACATACGTATAAAGGTAGATGAATAGAACAGTGATGAGCAATAAATATGGCGTTATCTTTATATGGAATTTATTTTATACCAGCAGCATATTAATAACCATAAGAATAAGAATAGGAGCATTTGAGACAGGTTTATAGCATGTACGAGCCTAACCTGTTCTTCAACGACTTTTTGGATATTTTGATAATTTTACTCATACCTTGCATCTCTAAGCAATGTTAATAGCATCTGAAGGTCGCAGATCAAAGCTGACACATTCTGCATCATACTTATAATTTTAGTAGAAGATTATTCAAGAGTAATACATTAATCAATTATTGATTCTAAGCAGGTTTTATAAGATTGTTCAGTGATGCTTCACATCAGGTTATTAACAAGTGTCGTGCACCAAATAAAACAGGAAAAATAAGCAAAAAAAAAAAAAAAAAATTATAATTTCAGTCAAACACGAGAAATTGAGAGTAAAGTGATATATCTAGGAAAATATCTTAAATTAGGAAAAAATGAAGCAGAGTGAAGGAACAAAGATAAATGTTCTCACTCTATTCTCCACCCACAACACTTAAAAAAAAAAAAAAAAAAAACTATCCACTAAAATTTCAATTTCAATTTCAACACTTGTCAAACAATTTCCTAGGCAATCAGCTTAATTAAAAAGCATTAATTTCACTTTAGCAGCCATCTGCTAATGTATTCTAATCCAAAAGACCTAGGAAGCTCAATTTGATATAAAAACAATGAAATCTAGGTAATGAAAAGCAAAGAAAAATTACTCAAATTTAGTCTAGCACATCCCTTCACATGTCTTTATTTAGAATAATATGTAACATTTGACTCTTCTTATATTCATCAGTTTTTCTCTAGTGTATCAGCTTCTAAAAAGCCACCAATAGGGAATGAAAATTAGATGCACTCAACAACGAAAAAGGCAAGGAAATTGGATTAAAAGTTTGCGAATTTTTAAGTTTAAGGGAGATTAACAATCTGCAAGGAAGCTAATGAATAGAAATTGATAAGCCTATCTTACTGTCCTTACAGGCATAATATTTATTTATGAAAAGTAAAGTAATTACAGTAAGCTTATTTACATCTAGAAATATAAAGAAAACACAATTAATAAACAGAGCATTACTAATTGGATAACACATTAAAAGAAAACAACTTTGAAACAAGAAATCATACCATTTGGTTAGAGACACCATAAAAATACCTCTGACGATAGTCTACTCAAGAATAGGTGTTAGGACACTTGTGATACCTACCAACCAGGTAGTGGGACTTTGAAAATGTAAAGAAGATCATCAAATTTCAGAATGAGGTGTAGAGCATGTAACTTGTAATTTTTCTTCCTACTAAAACTAAGAGAAAGGTGGAATTATAAACCAGACTGCAAACATCATTTTTCTAGTCCTCGATGCTTAAGCTTTTAATTTCTAGTATCATGCACCTAACATCTAATATCTATAACTGATTATAGTGACTTGGTATTGATTTAACTATACACCACTACATGATTTACACTTATAGAATTCTTTTTAACAATAATAAACTTATGACAGATCAATGATTGCATAACCCTTAAAAAGAAGACAATTTCGAAACGATAAATCATACCATTTGGTTAGAGACACTATATCAAGACCTTTGAAGATAGTCTCCTCAAGAATAGGTGCTAAGAACAACATGAAACCTTTAGCCTGAAAAAAAAAATGCAAGCATGAGTTTCACTCACAAAATAAAAATGTTACGATAAATTTACTAATTGAAGGATTTCATCGTAAACAACATTCTTTGTACATTTGTTATGCAATAACGACTGTGTATTTGTTGGTTTAACAAGGATTTTGATACTCTCACTTGTTCTTGCTCTTGATAATGCAACGTATAACTGACCATGTGAAAATACTGGTTCTGGAAGATACAATCCAACAAAATGTAAAGTTTGACCTTGGGCTTTGTTAATCGTCATTGCAAAGCATGGACGTATTGGAAATTGAGTTCGTTTGAAAGGGACTAAACCTCTTTCGCTTTCTAACGGAATGAATGGAATTCTAGGTAGAAAAACATGTTTTCCACGATATTCTCCAACAGCAATTTCAGCATTGATAACATTTCTTTCAAATTTTCTACAAATCAATCTTGTACCATTGCATAGACCTTCTGAAGGATTTATGGTTCGAAGTAATATAACAGGACAATTTTCTTTCAATACAAGTTCATGTGGTAGTATACCATTTGGAGTTAGTGTGTTTAAGAAATCTTTTTGAATACCTTGTTCAGTTTTATCAAAACTGTAATATGTAAAGTTTCGACCTGGAATTTGTTTTAGTAACATACTATTAATTTCATCAACTGATTCATTTTTTGGAGTTAAGATAACTCTATTAATCATGGTATCTAAGGTGTCACTATATGTTTGTAAATTTGGGAATACAACTTTAATTAATAATTTCAAGGAAAGTAATTCATCATCGAAAGATAACGTTAAATTAGATGGAAGCTCAATCATACCACAAGAATGGGTATCTTCAAGTCCATTACCTATAGAAAGTAAGTATTTACAATACATTGGATCTAACAGGGCTCTCATATTCTGAATTAAATGTAAACGAATAAGTGAAGGCCATAGGTATGAGAACACTAAACTTGCTTGCATTATATCTGTCTTATTTCCATTCGGAACAACTGGTAATATTTGACGAAAGTCTCCACCTAGAACTATTACTTTTCCACCAAAAGGTGCATCACACTCATTAATATCTTTAAGCATTCTATCCAAAACTTCTATAGCGTAACAATGTGTCATAGGAGCCTCGTCCCATATAATCAATTCCGTTATTCGTAAAAAAATCCATAAGGCCGATTGTTTACTAACAGAGCAACTCATACTTGTATTTAATTCTAATGGGATTTTAAAATGTGAATGAGCGGTGCGACCACCAGGTAACAATGATGCTGCTACACCCGAAGAAGCTGTAGCCAATGCAATTAAATTTCTTGCTCTAACAGCTTTTAATAACGATTTGTACAAGAACGTTTTCCCTATTCCTCTTGGGCCATCTAAAAAAAACAACCTTGTTCCATCAGTGAAAACTCTATGTAATATTGCATCATACGCAGCTTGTTGTTCTTTATTTAATACAATTGACGAAGTAGTTTCAATGTCAGCGAAGTAATCCCTCATTTCTTCAGCAATCATATTTACTAACCTTTCATTTTCATCCATGTTTATTTCAAATGGAACTAACTTATATTCATTTATGTTTTTTCCAATTGGTTCAAGAATGCTATTTATATATTGTAATGCTTTCAGTTCAGCATTTTCGTGAGAAATGCCTTGTTGAACATAGTCTTCAAACATGTATGTTTTAAATTTAGCCCAAAGAGTTGATGGATTTTTAGGGGCACATAAACTATTGCTTCATCTAAACAAAGTTCACAATTATTATCTGCATTCAACAAGCCATTTAATAGAGATGATTCACGAAAAGAAGATACGTTAACATTATTAACTTTTTTCAAGCTTTCAAATGATGTTGAACCTCTAATATGATTTAGTAAAAGTCTTAAGTAATATCTTTCACCTTCAGATGGATTTGCAGTAACGATTTGACCAATTACATCTTTATTTTTTCTTGGAGTCCAAATTTTAGATTGAGCATCCCAAACAAAATGGATAGGAAAATCTCTATACAATAATGTTTTAGCTTTTTCATTTGTAGAATTCATCCGAAAGTATTCAGTTAACATTGTACGATGTACATAATCTCTAGAAACAGTTTTTTGTAGATCAGAAGAAATGTTAAACGTAACCAGTTGACTGTTTTCAAGGTGTAATTGTAGAGGAATAACAGATGGAGAATTCTCAGATAAAATAAATCCGTAAATTCTCCAAGTCGCTTCTGGCGGAGATATCTACCTAGCTGTTTGATACTGTGAGATTTCATCAATATCATTATCAAGTTCGTTATTTTGCAAAGAAAAACTTATTCGATCATGACCTTTATAAACATATTTGTATAAATATTTAACTTTTATGGTGGAACAAATTTCTACATTAATATGACAATCATACTTAGCTATCAAATAAGGATTATAAGGCACCACCCATCTATTATCTAAATACTCACCTCTAACCTTAACTCGTTCACCATTATCACGTCGTCTATATAAAGGGTATGAATTATTGCCCAAAGTAGTAAATGTTGAATATTCCTTCATGTACATATTTTTACACAAATTGTTCTTTTCCATACAAACATTTTTTGGATTTAGAATTCCACAAGGACCATGCATCATATGCTTGATAACACGAGAACATAAATAAGGGTAATTATTTTCGTTAGGAAACTCACATGAAACAATACTGTCAATGACATTGGTAGAAGTAATTTTTGATCCGTGTTTTAAAATCAACAAGAAATGAGCATATGGAAGACCCTTTTTTTGAAATTCAATCACATATATGTATGCTGCAATAGGACCAAATATTTTTTCTTTAAATAGGTCATGTTTCAATGTTTCCAATCTAGATCTAAATACACGAGATATTAAATCAGGTCTATTATGTACTTCATCGTTGTGCCGTAATTCTTGTTTTATCTCAGGCCAATTAGGATTACAAGCTATTGTTAAAAAAATATCAGGTTTTCCAAATCTCTGAACTAAAGCCATTGCATCCATATATCTTTTTTTCTTATCTCTAGGACCACTAGTGAAGGACGATGGTAAAACAATTTTCTTACCAATTTTATACCCTCTAGTTCCCCTGTTCCAACAATATCAACAATCCCTTGGTATAATTCAGCTCGTATATGTTTTTGGTTATTTCTAAAGTAATCTAATCTAGATGTCTCAATTTTCACATACATGTCAACTACGTATTGCTGCAAAAGTCTACCAGCATGAAGCAACACGGAGTTACCCAAAGTCCTAATTTGTAATTTATAACAATAGTACTCCCGACAAGAAACTTGGGATCTTTTCTTCAGTTTTCTAACCCCTAAAAAAAATAGTAGACTATATTTTAAATGGCATAGCAAACTAAAAGTTAATCACATCATGAATGGGTAAAAGACAAGAAAACGTTTGTATTGACATGCCTTCATTCTCTCTCTGTATTAGTTCTTCTGTAGAATTCATATTTCTAATGTCAATTACATCTTCAGCTGCAAGAAAACAAGAAGGATGTGTTTTAGAAATTCTTTTAATGCCCTCGTGCCATCCAGGTTCACCATAAGGAAACAATAAAGGGTACTGAAGAAGATCGTAACAACCAAAGTAATAATGCACTCTATGAGATGATCCAGAATGACCAAAAATGGTTATGTCGCGAACCCTAACTTCTGCAGTAGGGTCTTCATCAACCCAAATTGCAGCTATTTGAGATGATGTTGGAAGATTGTACACCCTTTGATCGAGTTCAGGATTACATCTTATCTGTATTTTATACGACTCCAAGGCTCCAATACTATTTAGCGAGCGAAAAAATTCTGAGTAATGATTAATACTTAAAATATCTATCAATTTTTGTAACATTGATTCTGAAAAGCGATTAGAAGTATTCATACGATTTTGAATCTCATTTTCAACATCATAAAAATATAATTGTAAATAGCTTGGTTTGCCATCATGTGGTAACAATGGATTTATGTAGTGATACACCTCACCCTGAACTCTAAAAGTATAAATTCCTTTATTCATCCTACACAAATCAGTGTCATATTTTACGCCGAACGACGTGAAAGCAAAATGGTTATTGTAACTTCGACAAATACTCTTAAATTGTAAAGCTTCAGGTGACGACGATGTATACAAATCGTACAAATCAGATGGTACAGTATTAAGGCAGAGCCTAATTTTTCCATCAGAACAACAAAAAGTTTTAGGTTCTTTGAATAATTTCTTTGCATACAGTAACTACAAATCGTCTGTGATGGTAGAATGTAAGGTTCAATTGGAATTGCAGGTAACCTTAAGGTTGAAATATGTTCAATTTGTTCTTCATGTTCAATTTTATTGTTAAATATAGCTGTATTGTGAAAGATGAATTAATCTTGTAACTAGGATAGTTGCTTAAAAGGACAAGTATCAATGGCTAAGATGAATTCAATTTTTTTTATTCTTTTTTAAATTGACGAAAGCATATAAAGTTGGTTTATCTTGCTCATGACCAAGGGATTTGATGTAGCGAATTGGACCCTCAATTTGGTGGAATTTAGGCTTAGTTCAACTTATCAATATCAAACACAATCAAACAATTACTCCAACCCCCAACCAATATTATAATTCTTTGGTTGCCAGTTCTAATATACTCACAAGGAACACAAGAATGGTGTTTGCAAAAAAGGGGGCCACAATGGCAGGGAGAAGGCAAGGCACGCAGGAGGAGAAGAAAACAGCCACATGTTCTCTCTCTTCAACACAATCAATTGTAACTAAGGTATTACTCCACCACAAATGAAGACGTGTTAATAAATTCTAGGAGGTATCACCCTTCTTCCCCAAACAAAAGTCACAAACCACACACATTTCCATACTACAAAATGGGCATCTATATAGGTTAGGTTATATCATCAATTGGGCCAAGAAACAAAGTAATGGGCCAGTACATTAAAAGGACCATCCAAAAGTTATAGTGGCCATGAGCAATATTAACTAATTAAGTTGCTTTCAATGGTCCAAGTTGTTTTTAGGTTAAGCTTATAAATTGATTGTGTTGATAGTTATTTCACTCATTGGTTGAGGCCTATCAAATATAATAAAAAACTGTTTAATATCATTGTCCATGATTTATTGGGTATCAAAAAACCCAATAAATCTCATACTTGATACCCAATTAATTAGCAAGCAGTCAAAACATAGAATAAAAGCTTACATAATCAAGGCAACCGATAAAATTGGAATCACAGACCTTACCTTATGTTTTGGACTAGAAACACATACCATACCTGCTCCATATACTCACCAAGGCTTAGGTCACAAACAGATACCCAAGTAGGAGTAGATAACCACAGTAATCAAGCAAGAACAAATAAATATGCGATGGAGATATCATATAGGATAATACAAATCTTTTCAAAAAAGACATGGGCAACACATATGCAATACCAAGTTAATCAAACACACGGTCAACACATATGCAACAAATACATAAATGACCACACGAAAAGATCTCACCACACTTATCATATCTCATTCCGTGTTACTCACTTCTCTAGAACACTTGTATCACCTCATCGCCCGCCATGCTCACAGACTAATCACTCAACCAATGTCTAGCCAATAGACCTCTATAGATCCTAAGTTTTTGGGATAATCCTCTATCACCACATCACTTCTTCCAACCTAATTGGATAATTGGTCTCCCCTAACAGAGTGATAGTGCATCTCTCATACCTTACCTGATCAAGATCTCTTCACAGATAAAGAATTTCAACATTTGATCACCTTTCCACTCATGATGCAAATGTCACTTTTCACATTCCTGGTACAAACCACCAATATACCCATAGACATCTATATTCTATCTCAGCAAAAGACATACAACACACTGCTAATGCATCTTAACCTTGTTACACCTGAACCATTTATAGTAAAATAAAAATTAAATTGAATAAGTGATTTTTACGACGTCTAATTGGTAATTACTAATACTTGAAGAGCTAGAGATAATATATGTAGAAATCTAGGAAATTAATTTACATTATTAGAAATGAAAGTACTAAATATGATTTGTATGAAGATTAGGGACTTGACTTTGCAATTTCTTTATAGTCATCCATTTAACTTGCCCATATCTATCCATCTGGCTCAAAAATCTGGGGAAAACAAAGAGCAACAGAGACCGAACCGTGGGGGAGAAAAAGAAAAGAGAAAGGAAAAAAAAAAGAGAGAAGAAGAAAAAGGAAAGGAGGAACGAGGAGGATAAACTAGAGTCTTCAATATCTTCTCAATTCTTAAAGGTAAGTATAAATTTTTTTTATTGAATAATGATATTAGATTTTAGGGTTCATGAAAATTTTCCCTAAATTCGAAATTTAATAAGAAGTAGGGGTTATTGGAACATATTTTAGATATTAAGCAAGAATATATATAAAGAAATGCATGTTGGAGGATTGGTGTTGGAGAAAGTAAAAAACTTGAAGATTGGTTTATTAAATTGACACTCATTCTTTAATTTCCTTGTGTTTATATGATATAAAACATTTGATTACGATGTAGTAGAGTGAGAGATGGATTTTGGTAATTTTAATCAATTTTCGTGCAAAATTCATGTTCAAGTGCTATTGCTAAAATTCTGTTCATAAAGTGTCATTTTTGTCAATGGTTTTGGAGATAGTTTTCTACAAATAGAAACTAGTGCCAAATTTCAATATTTAGGAATTTTACTGCTTTTTTGTCAAGCCTTTGTTTTTTTTAGCTTTTACAAGTTAAAATGAAACTAAATGATAAATATGGAAGTTTAGGTATGCGATTAAATTATGTATGGGGATTGTATATGTGTATAAGGTGAGTAAATAATGAATTTAATAGATGTGGTAATTGGTGGGTAAATTGGTAAAGTGAAGTGAAATGGTTATCCTATTAATATTATTAAAATTATGGATTGAGTTTTGACCCAAATAAATTTATTATTATATCAGGACGTAGCGCAAAGATCGAGATAACCTACCAACCAAACAAATCGTCCCGTAAATAGCTTATGAGTGGAAAAACTTAAATATTCTCTAAGTATTGATAAATTAATTATCCTATTATACCTTTTATGATATTATGCGAAGTATTTGTTCAATTATATGATTGATATGGAAATGTTCTTTCACTATGATATATGTGGGATTCAAAGATAGTGTATGGATTATTTGTAAATTGGAATGTGAGACATATGTGATATTGAGATTGACCAAAAACAATACCCATGATTATTACTAATTCTAGTTCACGGAGTGGCCTTGGTCGGGCTCTATACTAAATTGATGGATCTTGACTGTAGATGATGGGGTCTGACCGTATACATATAGTTAATTGAGGGGCGTTGGCCATGTTCTAGTATTGATTATGAGAGGTCTTTGAGATCCACTTTCGTTCACGGGGGGACCTAAGGACCGAATGAAAGTATTTAGCCCAAGGGGCGGATTATAGATTTCAGTCAAAGTGTACATTTTTGGTTGATTACATGTGATGGGACGAGACGATGATATGGATTTGCATTGATGATTATATCATGACTATTAGATGATATTTATTAGTGTTATGAGATGTCTCACTTTTTGGTTATTATTATTATTATTATTATATGTTGTTATAGTGTGGATTGTTAAATTATGTAAACTTGATGTTGATAAAAATGTATAAATGAAAAAGTAATAATTTTTGAACTTCTCCACTCACTGAGCTATCAACTCATATATTTTTCTACTATTTCCTTATCAGGTAGCAGTTGAGTTTTTGGGCATCTTGTGGAGTTGAGTCTTGATTTGGAGTTAAAGCCACCGACGAAGTTAGCTAGTATGACTTATGTTCTAGAGCATGTAGTCAGTGTTTTGGGACTCATGTTCATTTTTGGATGTCATTCAACAACATTTGTAGATAGTTAGATGGGCTCACTACGTATTTTGCATCCATATGTACAGTTGATGTTATTTTTATCATAAAAGTTTGAGAATTCGGTTTATCTCTATACCGTGTTATACAATCATAAATTAACATCCATATGATATTATTGTTGGGATTGCATAAAATTGTTTACATGTTGATTAGTCCAAATTACAGGGAAGATAATGCCGAAATGTTTTTTAAAATAATTTACAAGTCTCATATTGTAATAGCCTTGATGGTGGGTCCAACTTTTTGTTGGTATCTATCATCAGTGCACGTCACACTTCGGGTCCACTAGCTTTATCAGAGGTAGGGTGTGTCAAACCTACTGTGCATGCAAACAATTACACCAAGTAATTAAATTGCTCTCCAATCCATGCAAATGTACATTGAAATGGCTTTATATGTTTCAGATACTTTTTCATCACAATTAACGATATTTTGAACAAGTTTGTTTAAGATATCCAGATTATCATCAAGATCTTTTGATTGATCCATTTTAAAACTAAAAAATCTTTCAAACAAGTACAACTTATTAGGAGTAGACTTGAGCAAATATAAGCCCTCCTAATTTTGACAAAGTTCTTTTATAGAATCAAGTTTTTCAACTTTTCTCAAAACATTGTCAGATAGGTGTAAAATAATTTAAGTGTAAACAAGTTCATCATATTCTTCTTTTTGTGTTTTTGTCAAATTTGTGGGACATTTGCCATCTATGGCCTTTGAAACTTTTTATTGAACCAAAATCCCCTTCATTTTTTGTTGCCAAATTGAAAAGTCTTATTTCCCATTCAAAATCTCAATTTCAAAATGTGAATACATTTTGAAAAACAGAGCTACCAAAGTTCACAAATAGGTCATATAAAGTAATCGTAAGGCCACAGTATACACCGTTCTAGATTCATAGGGTTTTGTGAGACTAAAGATCTCAGATCAAGAGAAAGTCCAAACGGGTCAAGTTTAAGTGTTCTAACAGGATATTCAGTGCAACGCGAAGGTACATCAACAAAAAATTCAAATTCTCGCACAATACAAACAATTAAATACAAAAGCAATTATCAACTTTCAGTTAAATCCAACACTTCAAATATGACAAATAATTCCTAAATTTCTAGAACAAACAATGGTTACCTAACACGGTATCCCCAATTTTATTGTCATCCCATATGATGATGTCCTAATGCTGAAATTTTAATTTGTGATAAGCCAATATACTAGAGCGGACCAATCTGAATCTGTAAACAAAGAGAGAGGCAAATTTACCACATTAAGGCCATCGCTATTCGCCCTAAAGCTTTTAGGAATTGCAGCAATCAATCGAACACCGAACTGAATCACAAACACACATGAGCAAAATCGTCCAGTTTTCACTTTATAATTTGAAATAGAAAACTAACAACAACACAAAATCTCAAGAAAAATGTCAGGAAAAATTTGTCTAAAGACACCATCGTTAGGAAACACTCCACGCGTCCTCACGCCTGGTCGTTGGAGTGCCACACGCCGACCGCAAAGCCCATCGTCGCCGAACACGAGCCACCCACCCAAATGCGCCTATTTCTGCAAATCAAGAGTATGACATTCGTTTCACCAATGGACTTCTGGATTGCCCAAAAATTAAGTTTAAACTTCCAATTTTTGGGAAATTCTTTGGGGAGTTTGTTCTAGCTAGTTTCTACTTTGTTTCTAGGCGTTTTCATGTTGATTTTCGCCGGAAATCCACCACCAACGTGGCTTGATACCAATTTTAGTGGAATGGACCTTCGATTTGGTGGAATCCAAGCTCAATTCAACTTACCAATGTCAAACACAATCAAACAATTACTCCAACCCACAATTAATATTATAATTCTTTGGTTGCCACTTCTAATATACTCACAAGGAACACAAGATGGTAATGTTTGCAAAAAAGGGGGCCACAAAGGCAGAGAGAAGGCAAGGCAGGAAGGAGAGAAGAAAGTAGCCCCAGGTATGAGAACAAAATGCCTTTGTTGATTTTCTTCCATTTGTTTTGCTTAATTAGTTTATATCATATCCAAAGATACATCTGTGTATATAGAGAAATGTGTGGTAGTGAGAGAGAGAGAGAGAGAGAGAGAGAGAGCGAATTGATAAAAGAGTTAAATGAGAGTAGGGTCCATGAATCAGAAAATGAAGAAACTTCAGATCATCATGTTCACGCAATGCCAACTTTTGCAAATCACGTCGAATATCTAATCAAACTCAACGTGTCTTATAAAACTCGAGTTATTCCTAAAACAAATAATTAATTTTATTTAAGATAAGTTCTTTCTGTTAGGAAATTGATTTTAAGTTTACATTTCACTTATCTCGTAACAAACCCGACTTCAAAAATATGTTATTTGTATAGACGATCGATGGTCAGCAGTCTAGATGAATATCATTGCATAGCCAATGAAACAAGACATCTCATCTCGGCTCTGCGAAATTTGTCTATCTACTGGAAAAGCAAATGCGTGATTGTGAAAAATGTGCAATGGACAAATTGCAATCACTATTTTTTTTTTTAAACAACATTTCCAAGATTCGGGGTTGGTGAAAATGGAGACAAATAAAGCATGGTTGGTGTAGTGTGGTCCTTTCCTTCGAAAACTTCCAAAAAATAAAAAGAACAATTCATTTTTTATTTTTATTTTTACTATGTAAAAGTAACAACTGTATTTACCCTATCTGCTCTGCTCTGCTCTTTTATATTGGAGCATCTTATAATTAAGGAGGAGAAATGGGCAATTTAACTGTGTGGACGAAACAGTGCCAAAATTTCTAAGTGGAAGACAAAAACTATGGCAATTGAGAGAAAGACCAAAACACAATTAATACGTTTGTTCACTGCCTAAAATGTCCAGACTTCGACCTCTGGCTTTTTATTTTTCATTTTTGCATCTGGTTTCGAAAGAAATCGAGAAAGTTTAGTATAGCCCATGTTTGATAACCATTAAAACAGAACTCATTTTTTTTTTTTAATCAAAATCATTTTCAACCGCACATTCTTATAACAAAATATTTTATATGTAAATCCTAAATTTTTTTCGACATTTTAACCACACATTCTTAGAAAAAAAAAATACTATTCCAAATAAACTTATTTTAATGATTGTCAAATAGGGGCGTAATAGGGAAAACCATATTTTCGTTTCTTGAATATCATCCATCTAAATAACAAGTATCAATAATTACCAAAACCGTATTTTCGTTTCTTGATTATCATCCATCTAAATAACAAGTATCAATATACACTTATAGTATAACTGATCTCTTAAGCATCGATGCTTGACTTATGCTAAAGCTAAGCAATCAGATGACATGATACACTACACTCCTATTTATTTCTCATTAAAATTATAAATCATTTTTCTCTCTATTCTTATCAACCATACATTCTCTAATAAAATAATATTATACATAAACCCAAAATTTTCATTTTTTTTTAAACCACACATTCTAAAAAAATCACTATTTCAAAATACATTTTTTCCAAGTTTTCATTATAATGGAGGGCCAAACATACCGGTACAATACTTATAATACATTTAGATTTACAGTTAACAATAAACGAATGTCAAAATTGCTACCTCTGCTACCACGTTACATTTTAAGGTTACATCGATTTTCCGTTATTGAACTATATTTCTCATTCCTTTACCAAGTTTTAGGTACAAAGTTTTACGTGGTCCTAACTTTGTATAATTATTTTTATGATTGATGGACACCTATTCTCATTTCAATTTCAAAGATAATTTCGATTTTTTTTTTTTTTTTTTTTTTTTACGCTGAAGATACATTTTAATCATATTGACAAGCGTGTGAGCTCGAGGCTCGTGACTAGTATGAGAAAATCGATGTTCAACTCACAAGTGGGACGAAATGGTGAGTGACTCGCCACTTGAACACCCTTACTTACTACATTTCTTTCTATTGTCAATTATTAAAGATGTGTTAGACAATCACTTTTAAGGTTGTTCTTAGTGATCACTTTAAAATCCACATTTTGTGTCACCATAATGGAACATATGCGGCTTGGCAACAATTTAATATTGAATATTGTTAGACTATAAAATATCTTATCAACTTAGTGGGTCTTCCAACATGTGACCACTTGCAATGGCCTAACTCCATCATATTTAATTTCCCTATCTTCTCCCAATTCTCATGTTCTTCTCGAAGAATGACAATGCGCACCATTTAAATCACACTCTTTTATACGAATTTGTCTAATATAGTATTAAAATCAATAAACATCTCGAGTTGATAAATATCTTGTATGCTCCAATAGAAAATAACATGATGCTATAGGGAGGTTTCAAAAGAGAATAGTAGCATGTTTGAGCTCTATTTTCAGTGTAGAATGTGTTTTGAAATAAGGGATTGATCGATGGACATTGTATGGTTAAAAAACAAAAAAGTCTTTGTTTTGATTGTAATATTATTTTATTGAAAAGAATAGAGAGAAAAATATATTTTCAAAAAAATAGACGAAAAGTTTGTTTAGTGTCATTTTAACAAAATAGACAAAAATTATTTATTTGTCAATTGTACAATTGTTTTTTTTATCAACTCTCTCTCTCTCTCTCTCTCTCTCTCTCTCTCTCTCTCTCTCTCACACACGTCTCTATAAATACAGATATATGTCTGGATAAGATATATACTAATTAAGCAAAAGAATGGAAAAAAAAACAAAAAAACAAAAAAACAAAAAGCAACAAAGGCATTTTGTTCTCGTACATGGTGCATGCCATGGAGCATAGTGCTGGTACAAGCTACAAACTTTACCTCTACTACTCTTCGGAATGGAGCCAACGACTTCCGGTCTTAACCTTCCTTTCACTTTTGGAATGCAAAGTAAATCCCTTGGTCATGAGCTGGAGATAAACCACCAATTTATATGCTTTCGTCAATTTGGAAAAAAAAAAAAATATTGAATTTATCTTAGACACCAATGTATGTTCAAAAGCTCAATTCAGCTTTTAAAGGGGAATTGGTACAAAACTTCTGTGTCCTTTGCCTCCATTGCGAAAAAACCATATCCTTTTGGATTGGCGAAAAACACCCTAGATGATCTTTTACGTTTGAAAGACCCTCATACCATCCACGTTCATGATTAGAGTAATTAAATCCACTTAAAGAGGGTGAAAATTAAAAAGGAATAATTGTAATTGTGGTTTTAAACTTTTCTTGCGGTCCTAAACATTTAAAGGTTCATCTTCTTTCCCAATTCCACCCAGTAATGAACTCTGATGAGTTTTTCTCGGAAGTAAATTTCCAATTTACAATCATGAAAAATTGACTTCCGAGTGCAATTATATATATTCTTCCCAAATTCACAGTTTTTACAGTTTATTTCCCTTGTAAGTTACTAAAAATCTGCTTTTACTTTATATTATCATCCAAAAATCATCAAGTCGACGCTCTTACTGGTGCAAGTTTCAATCTTTCTTGGAAACTCCATTTTGTATCATTTTCCCAGTGAGTTTTAGAGGGTGTATTCCATTGGGACTTTTGAAGACTTTTATCGATTTTTTTTTTTTTTTTTAAGTGATGACTTATGTAGATTTCGTAGATTTCTATAGATTTGTATGGAATTATGGAAGTAACTTCTATAGGCCTTCATTTCAAAATTTTATAGACTTTGTAGAATTTAAACATAAAATTCACGGGAGTCTAGCACAATGGCGTGAAATTCTCACCTACAAGGCGGTGGTTCCAAAATTTCCGTTTCACTCCCCATGTAATAAAAAATATTTTTAAAATAATAAAAATCAAAGTCACCGTCTATATATATTCATTATTCTTTTGATAAAAAGGAATAATGTTCAATATTATCCATATGACATAGTTTTAAATAATAAATAAGAAATCAATATATATTTCAATTTAATTACAAAATAGTATTTTTATATAAAAATTTATAATTAATTACGAATAAATATTTTTTTTAAAGAAATGGATGAAAAAAAAGAAAAAAGGTTATATGAATTATACTTTAATTTCTTCATAGAAAATAGAGATAAGAAAATGAGAGAGAGATATAAAAATAAATATACTTGGTAGAAAAAATATTTTTTTGATCATGGCTTTAATGTTCGTAGAAGGAAAAATGAAAGAAAAAAAGAGTTAGTACTGTAAAGACTTTTATAAAAGTTTTTAAAAGTAATTGATAATTTTAATACTTCAAGACTTATAGAGACTTTTAAAAAGTTTTAATTGAATACACGGTAACTTTTAAAGACCTTTTAAAAGTTTATAAAATCCCGATAGAATACATCAATACTTTTTAAAGATTTTCAGAAAGTCCATATTGTCTGAATTTTTTAAATTACATAAATTTTTCAAAAGTCTCAGAATACACTAATCTTAGATATGAATCAGAAAAAAAATTCTAACAAACTCAATTAATCACTAATCACACCAGCTCTATCAATACACGTGTAATAAGTACCGTCTATCATATGTTAATAAGGGGAGAGGTGTGACCTATAGGGCTAGATAGCTCCTTGGTGGAAGTAGTGGTGGAGACACGAAATGATGGAGAGCAAAGAGTTGGCCATCCTTAACGAAGACTAAATTGTTTTGGGAAGCAAGAATAATATTGGAGAGGGAGGGGTAGTCATAGAGGAGGCTGCTGCCACCATGGGCGGACCTAGGAGCGGCTTAGGGGGGCAAGTGCCCCCCAATTTATTCCATTTTTTTTTTTTCACAATTAAATATTCTATATTTTTATTTCAATTTTTGAAACCATTATGGGATGTAAAACGAAAACGAAATATTACATTCTTAATATCATTTCGAAGTGCTCACGATCTAGTTTTCTACGTCGTTAATGACGTACGAAACTATCAATCGTAGCAAATGTTACGACTTATCAAAGTAGGCCATTCAAAATTAATATTTCGAGAATTTTGATAGTATGCTAACTTTAAAAATCATCCGATGATCGTATGCTAATCAAATTTATAAATTCTTATGTCATTTCAAAACTTATTTCGAGAACTATATTATAGGTATACCGAATAGTCCAAATAGATATAAAAAATAGTTAAAAATACGTCACACGTTAGTCTTAAAAAAACGTCTAATTCGCATTTTCTTTAAAAAAAATCAATTATTTTATTAACATTTGTTATTTTTACAATACAAATTTTTCAATATAGTTTTCATTATTTTATTAGGAAGTTTTATACGGAATATGACATCAAATATTTTGAAATTTTACATCCGAAAAAATCATATCACATGTGAATTTTTGGATGCAAAATTATATGGGGTATGATTTTTTTGGACGTTAATTTTTATTTGTAAAATTTCTCTCAACTTTTTTGTAAGTTCGATTGTGCCCCCTAACTTTTAACCTCTGTGTTCGCCCCTGGCTGCCACTATCACAAAATCGGTTAGTTGACAAATCGAACTTGAATTCTGAGCCCAAAACCTTTTTGGGATAGGGAAGAGAAAGAAAGAATGGTTGTACAAGTGTTAGCCATATCAACGAAATTCATTTCTAAGTTTTGGTTTTGGGGTGGATGTGGAATTGGGGAGGAAGATAAAGTTTTGAAGGTAGGGTAAGGTAAGGTAAGGTGGGTGGGTGGGACTCCCTACCGGATAGAGTTTTAATTGTTTGGGATTGTGGGTGGCAAAAATAAAAGGTTTTGATATAATCTGCAAAAAAAAAAAAAAAAATTGAAATCACAATTACAATTATTACTTTTTTTTTTATTTAGGCATCTTTAAGTGGATTTAATGGCTCTAATAATGAATTTGAACGGTAGAGGGTCTTCCACTCGTAAAAGGTCATCTAGGGAGATTTTCCGTCAATTTATAATGACATGGGGTATTCTGTAATAAAGGCAAAGGTCATGGAGTTTTGCGCTAATTACACACTTTTGAAATATGATACTAACTTTAAGACAAAAATTATGAAAGTTAAAAAGACCCACTTAGAAATTTTGGCACTGTTTCGTTCACACAGTTAAATTGCCCATTTCTCCTCCTTAATTATAAGATGCTCCAATATAAAAGAGCAGAGCAGATAGGGTAAATACAGTTGTTACTTTTCCTTTTTCTTTTGGAAGTTTTCGAAGGAAAGGACCACACTGCACCAACCATGCTTTATTTGTCTCCATTTTCACCAACCCCGAATCTTGGAAATGTTGTTTAAAAAAAAAAAAAAGTAGTGATTGCAATTTGTCCATTGCACATTTTTCACAATCACGCATTTGCTTTTCCAGTAGATAGACAAATTTCGCAGAGTCGAGATGAGATGTCTTGTTTCATTGGCTATGCAATGATATTCATCTAGACTGCTGACCATCGATCGTCTATACGAATAACATATTTTTGAAGTCGGGTTTGTTACGAGATAAGTGAAATGTAAACTTAAAATCAATTTCCTAACAGAAAGAACTTATCTTAAATAAAATTAATTATTTGTTTTAGGAATAACTCGAGTTTTATAAGACACGTTGAGTTTGATTAGATATTCGACGTGATTTGCAAAAGTTAACATTGCGTGAACATGATGATCTGGAGTTTCTTCATTTTCTGATTCATGGACCCTACTCTCATTTAACTCTTTTATCAATTCTCTCTCTCTCTTACAACCACACATTTCTCTATATATACAGATGTATCACTGGATATGATATATACTAATTAAGCAAAACAAATGGAAGAAAATCAACAAAGGCATTTTGTTCTCGTACATGGTGCATGCCTTGGTGCTTGGTGCTGGTACAAGCTACAACCTCTGCTGGAGGCGGCTGGTCACCGCGTCACGGTATTTGATCTCGCAGCCTCCGGCATTGACCCGAAAAGCCTCGATGAGCTTCGCACATTTCCAGACTATACAGCGCCGTTGTTTAAGGTAATGGAGTCGATTCCAACAAACGAAAAAGTAGTTCTCGTTGGACATAGTCTTGGTGGCATAAACTTGGCTTTTGCAATGGAGAAATACCCTGAAAAGATTTCTGTGGCTGTTTTTCTTGCGGCTATAATGCCTGACACTATACATAGGCCATCCTATGTTCTGGAAGAGGTAAAATTGTGTATACACTTAGGAATAGCTTAGACAATAAAATAAATTTCACTGAATTAACTTGTTTGGCAGTACCTTGCACGGACTCCCACAGAAAATTTTTTGGACACTCAATTCGAGCAATTTGGTAGACCCGAAGATCATCTCCAATCAATACTCTTTGGTCCGCAGTTCATATTATCCAGGCTATATCAACAATCGCCACCTGAGGTAAAAATATATAGAATGGAACCAATGATAAAAGAGATTAAAAAATGAAAAAAGATTAGTTCCTAGTTGAATTGACTGGTCTTTTTCGATTTTCAAAAGATTAGTTTTTATCCAAGGTGATGATAATAACAGTGCACTACCAGATTTTTTCAGGTTAACATTTCCATTAAATTAGCAAATAAAATTTTAATGACTTAATTAGAAAAAAAGGAAAAGTTGAGTCGTCGAAATGAAATGCTGCTATAAATTGACTAACAAGTGTTTTTAATTCATTATGGTAGGATGTTGCATTAGCAAACTCATTAGTGAGGCCTGCCTCTTTTTTTACGGAAGATTTGTCAAATAGAAGCCCATTTTCCAATGAAAAGTATGGATCGGTAAAGCGTGCTTTCATCGTAACCGGCCAAGATAAATCTGAAGCACTAGAGTTCCAGCAGTGGCAAATTGAAAATATTGGAGTGTCAATAGTGAAAGAGATAGAAGACGCTGACCACATGGCAATGATTTCAAGGCCCAGCAACCTTTGCCAACGTTTATTGGAAATAGCAAAATAAATATATTTAACTAATTGTTGAAAAATAATGTACTCTTTTATGACACTAGTAGTCAATATTTAAACATTATCAGAAACGTTCAAGTAGAACGTTTAAATGCAGTAATAAATGTTGTCAAAATTGGAATAAAGTACTTTTTTATGTTTCCTTTAATTTTTAAATATCTTGGTGGAATAAAGTACTTTTTTAATTTTTCCCTTTAATTTTTAAATTTTTAAAATAATGTGTATGGATTAATTAGAATCAAACTCCCAGATTGTTTATTTTTATAATTTTTTTAGATTGCATATTTTTTGAGTGCAAATAGAAAGTGTAAAGCAACAATGAAATGAGATAAATCGAATTTAGAGTAACACAATCCTCAACAAGGGAAAAACTCACATGCTTCCAAACTTGAAGAAACAATTGAAAAAAAAAAAAAAAAAAAATCTGCAAGGAAACATATTTATCTTTTATTCTTCATGCTTTGAAATAATTGGTCACTATTTTATTAATTTTTGAATTTGCAACAAATCGAGAGGATAGTTATACATTTAATCTATGTCGTAAAACCCAACAGTGAGATAAAAGACAGAGATATACCTTTATTATTTTTGCAGTTTTTTTAAAATCTTAGGTGATTTATTGCTTTTAGTTGAGGCTTATTCGAATTCACAAAGAAATATACTGAGTTGACTCAGTTAGATATGATTTTTTTGGGCTCAAGAGAGGGAAATTAATTTAATTAGTGAATTCGACCATATTGTACAATTTTAGAAATTGAACTTGAGTGGCAAGATAGAAGGAGATAACTTAGTAAAATCGGGATTTTCAATGCTTTAACCATTGTATTGAATAGTTCATCCTAGACCCAAAGAAAACACATTTGTATAAATGTTTTACTTTCTGAGTTAATAGTAATTTTAATCGAAACATTGCCATCACTGTTTATTTTCTCAAAATAGGAGTTAGATATAGTTAGATTAATCATAAATAGATTGTCCCCGTGGAAACAATAGTCCAAACTCTCTAGGTCTACTTTACTTCTTGCTTGATTAAATTCATGCACTTGCGATTATACCACAATAAGTTTTTGGAGTCCCTGTCATGGTCTATATTTTATTTAATATTGATTTAGATTTGTTTCATTATAAGACAAATGTGTTTGTTGTATGCTCCCTTAATAAGGTGATAACTCGAATCATTAGACTCTCAGATTGGACGTACTTTCAGAAGAAGACACAAATAACACAATAAAAAACAATAAATCACTATGGTGGACGAAAAAGTTCGATTGGCCGCTACACAAGATGTTGCCATAGCAGTTGTTGTAGAGCGACTCAACAGATTCAACAACATGATGAAGTCGAAATTGGTTAAGGAGATTTTTCAGTTGTAGAAATAGCTCTTGATGGCTAAAGCTTCGTATATCCGGACATCGAGCGAAATGATTTTTAACTTAGGGCAAATCTTATCAACCTATTCTGCAGTAATCTTCAATTTTATGGAAAGGCACATGAAAACCCAAATGCTCATATTTCAATATTTCTACAGATATGCCAAGGATGACGCATTAGAATGGTTGGATTCCGAGTCACATGCCAGTGAAAGCATAGCCCAAGGTGAGACTATCACCACTACACTGTCAATGAAAGAATTCAACTCCTCTTGGCTAGCAAAAGAAGGAGAACTCCCAGCTCTGGAGCTAAATTTCTTGTAGTGGATGATTTTTCTCGTCTTTTTCTGATTCATGAACCGGCACGTTTTACACAATTCTCTTTTACGTGGTCCTAACTTTCTATAATTATTTTTTTGATTAATGGACACCTATTCTCATTTCATTTTCAAAGTTAATTCTCTTATAATACTGGTCCCAACTTTCTGCAATTGTATTCGTACGCGTTTTTATCAATTCTCTCTCTCTCTCTGACTACCACACACGTCTCTATATATACAGATGTATGTCTGGATAAGATATATACTAATTAAGCAAAAGAATGGAAGAAAAACGCATGGAGCTTGGTGCTGGTACATGCTACAAACGCATAGCAATCGTGAAAGAGATAAATTCTGACCACATGGCAATAATATCAAAGCCCCACGCACTTTGCCAATATTTATTGAATATAGCAAAATAAATATATTTTAAGAAGTATTTTCTTTAATTGTTGAGAAATTATGTACTCTTTTATGATACTAGTAGGGAGTGTTTAAACACTATTACAAACGTTCACACAGTTATAGATGTTGTCAAAACCGCAATAAAATTTTTGTATATTTGCTTTAGTTTTATAAATTACTTGGTGGTTTATTATATATGATGATAATTCATGAATTAATTAGAATCAAACTTCAGATTTGATTGTTTATACAACTTTAGATCACAAAAATCACAAGTGTAAAGCAACAATTGATATGATAAGCAAATCTCTAAGAAGGGAAAAACTCACAACTTGAAGAAAATATTAAAATAAATAAATCTGCTAGGAAACTAAAAATCCCAATCCGAATTGCAATTACTAAATAAATATAAACTTGTTAAAATTTGAACCAAGAATTAAAATGGACTTATAAGAAACCTTTTTCTCCACTGAAACAAATAATCACAAGAAATCAAATAACACAACCATAAATAACTCGAGCAGCCTTCCTCTTTCACAACTAACCGTTAAGGCTCAGAATCCCTAATCCACAATCTCCGACTCGAATCTATAACTCTTAGATCACAAATCCCTAAACCACCAATTTATATGCTTTCGTCAATTCAAAAAAATAAAAAATAAAAAATAAATAAATATTGAATTTATCTTAGACACAAATGTATATGTTCAAAAGCTCAATTCAGCTTTTAAAGGGGAATTGGCGTACAACTTCCGTTAACTTTGCCTCCATTGCGAAACACACAGTATCCTTTTTGATTAGCGAAAAACACAATTGGATGATCTTTTACGTGCGAAAGACCCTCCTACCATCCACGTTCATTATTAGAGTTGTGCTACTCCATAATACGTGTTTTTACTTGAGTACTTATCCTTGTTAGACTTAATTATTTGAGCACATAGCCATTATTGACTTATTACTTATGTTGGAGCAATTCTTGATTATGTGGATTTAATTGTTGATGTGTAGACATAGGTTTAAATAAAATCCCCAACTCTTTAATATAGAATCCAAACGGTTAGAAAGTAGTTTGGGGTCGGACTGTTAGTTCATGTATTCATAGAATTTGATGGTTTGGAGTTCTTGAATCAGATTTTTGGTTGAAGAAGTTTGAGTTAATGAGTCTACAACGGGCGATGACTACTTTCAAAATTCGAATCTCATATAAAAAAAGCGTGATACATCTTATACCTCTCTTCGTAGCATTTTTGTCTACATTGATTAAGCTTGCTAGGGTATTTAAACCCTGGTGCCCTATTGTCATCTGACTTGGAAGTCATTGGCTTAAAACTCGCAATATGGGTCATTTAGAAACCTTAATAGAGGGAAATCTTGTACATAAGATGTCAAAAAAAGAGCAAATATCAAAATATATTCATAGTGAAAGAAAAAAAATGGATTTATACTATCAAAAGCAAGCGGTGCCCGATAGGGACTTTGAGATTTAAACTCTAGAGGCTAGCAGTGTGACTTTGAGAAACACTATCTTCCTTCTAAGTGTACAAGTATTTGATCACTTCGTGTGGGAAAAATGCATTATAATGATTATTAGGAACCCACATCTACTAGAAATACCACGAGATTGGATAGGAAAGCATAAGGAGTGATTTTGCATGAGGTGTAAAGAAAAAAAACTGGCCACAAGAGGATTGGGATTGTGTAAATCAACAACACTTAATTGGTTGTGTTCTAGTATGGTCACGAGTTCTATGTTGGCTACACACACACACACTAAGTTGAGCATCAGATAAGTAAATATCTATTTTTGATATTGTTTGGATCTTTCTAAAGTGTTACTTAATTTCCAACATTAGACATATGGTATGCAGTTCACCATTAAGTTTTTTACTTGTGATTTGGCTAGTATAGTAATATGGTTTATTCTTAAGTTTTGTTTTCTTTTGTTTTGCTTTGTTCGACAACAAATAAATGTTTTAGTTTGGGCGTGATTATCTAGACCATATTACTAAGCTTTTCTACTTAATTTAGTTTAATTTCCTTTTTTCAGTTTTGAATCCATTTCTAAGCAAAAGGAAAAGAAGAAGGGTGAAATCTAAAGTATGTGGACTAAATCTCAACATTTCGATAGTTGAACCAGGCCACAAAATGAAGATTGAAAATGGTACGGGTTCAATTGGATGTAACTAGAAGTTGAAGAATCGAAAGTACAAGAAAAAAAAGGCCTTAATAAAAGGCAAGAATCGAATTTGGGGACCAAAATACAGGTTTGAAAGTGTTTACAACTGGGCGACTGCCCATTTGTAATAGTTGAGTGATCACACTACTTGGTTCATCAATAACAGAGGCAAAAACATATGCGTGTGTGACCACTCGGGTATTTCCTGGGCGATCGCCCAAGCCA
>CM032630.1:29299126-29396829 GCA_019097785.1 Fraxinus excelsior
AGTCCATACATTGCAACACTTTAACAAGGAAAAAAAAATTAGTTTTCATTTTTCATAATGAGGAATGAGATTGAGGAGAACCAACTACCAAGTATACGGTATATGAATACCTATTATCAAATTTATCAACAAGACATCAAAGAAGTCAGACAATTACACGTGAAATTTTTGCATTTCATTGCACAATTTACACTTAAATTTCATGATTTAACATCGAATATGACAGCCACAAGACCAAAATAATTCATAAAAATTAAAAAATGACAGCCTCCTACTCAATCAAAAAGACAAAAACAACTTATAGTTTCATGGGCTGCGGCTGAGTGGCGAGTCTGCTGCGGCGCTGCCAGAGACAAAGTGACGAAAGCATATAAACTGGTGGTTTATCTTTAGCACATGGCCAAGGGATTTGATTGCATTCCAAAAGTAAAATGAAGGTTAATCTCTTGTTTGGTACAACTAAGTCAAAATTAACAATTAATTTTAACTACACATTTCATTGGATCCATAATTTTTCGATCATACATTCCAAAAATTTTTATAAAAAAAATGCTAAAAATCTGATTTTAATATCTACCAATTACAGGAGCTAAGAATGGAAGTCTTTTTGACTTCATTCCAAAAAGTAGTCGAGAAAAAAGTCTCTCGGAAGTCCATTTTAATTGTTGATTCAATTTTTAACAAGTGGGTAATTATTTAGTAATTGCAATTTATAATTGGACTTTTAGTTCCCTAAAAGATTTTTTTTTTTTTCTTTTTTTAATATTTTCTTCTAGTTTGGAAGCCAGCGAGTTTGGTCCTTGTTAGTAATTGCTTCGATTTAAATATCTTATTTCATTGTTGTTTTGCACTTTGCGATTGATGAATTCTGCAAAATATAAAATTATCTAAACAAACAAATTTGAAACATCCATATTACTTTATTGTTATATATCATAAATACTAGGTTTAAGCAACGTGCAATGCACGTTTGCTTAGTTATATATAATTTTTTTGGTTCATTAAATAATTAATGATGTAATGTTTATGTAATTGATAAATAATTACACATTGTGACATATTAATTTTAATTTGAATAGTGTTAAATTCTAAATTAAAATGTATAAGTTTGTGTTTCGTACTATTATATTATATTAAATTTTGTATTTAATTATGAACTTTTTATACATAATAAAATAATAGATAATATTATAATACAAAACTAAATAAATAAATATTTTTTCTTCATTGAGTTCAATGTACTTTACAAAATAAACTATTAGCATTTTTAAATTGATAATATCCACATCCATTTTGTTTTTTTAGTTTCATTTTTTCCTAGTGACTAAAATGTAGTAGTACAAAGTTTTTTGCATTTTCCATTCATTTATTAATAATGTTCTAAAAGGCGTAATGCGTTCTGAGATGTCGATGTTGAGAATCAAGAATCACAAGTTTAGGCGTGTCAATACGAAGAATAAGCGTCATAATACGTTTCTTATTTTTAATATTATTTTAATTATTTTTAAGACATTAAATATATTTTATTTTAAAAAATAGTTTTTTTCTATAATATAAAAAAAAATAGATTTTTTACTATATCATAAAATCATCTAATATTTAAAATAATAGCTTACTAAACATTCTAATATAAATACTATAATATTGCATAAATAGTGTTAGGAGTAATTTTAATTTTTTTTATAAATAAGGAACTAAACATGAGCAATTAAACATCATGATTTATACGAAAAAGTTTGCGATTTGATAATTCCGATATCTGAAAATGGAGATTGAGGGATTTTGATTCACAGATCGGAGAAGTGATTCTACAGAATTTGTGGAATATACAAAGGGGTCGAACCGAATATCAATGAAATCACTGAAAAAAATATTTAAAATAAATCTAATCTTTACTAATTAGATTCATTAATATATCCTCTAATTATTCTAACACTAAAAAATAAAAATAAATATGTTAAAATAGTTTACTTTGTTAAATTAAAATATTTTAAACTTATAGAAAATAATATCTAACATTAATATATTAATAATCAAGTGTAATTTAAATTAAATTTGAAAATTAAATAAATGAAAGAATGAAAGTGAATATTACAATTTAATTAGTTGTAATTCAAAATCAAATTAGTCAATTAAACATACATTTTAAAATGATTTTGATAAGTATTTTAACATTTTTTTTTTCACTATCCCACATTGGAAATTTATAAAACTATTGGAGTTAAGAGCATATATAAAATGCACAATCCCACATTGAAAGTTTATGAAACCTTTGGAGAGAAGTGTATCTATAAAAGAGCATGACATCCAATACTTCTACATGGGCTTTAGAATTGTAAATTTTGAAGCCCAATTATGGAGTTAAATGATTTTTAAATTAAAAAAAATCCGTTAGTTTTTCAGTTAAATCAAGAAATTCCTTAAATAGACTTTTATATAAAATAACTTATGTTAAGCAACGTGGCAATGCACGTTTACTGTAGTAGTAATATATAATTTTTTGGTTCATAAATAAGTAATGATTAATAGTTTTATATAATTGATAAATAAATACCACATTGTGATCATAGATAATAATTTTAATTTGTGAATAGTGGTTAAATTCTAAATTGAAAATTGTATAAATTTGTATCGTACATTATATTATATTAAATTTTTGTATTTAATCATGAACTTTTTATACATAATAAAATAATAGATAACATTATAATACAAAACTAAATAAATAAATATTTTTTCTTCATTAAGTTCAATATACTTTACCAAATAAACTATTAGCATTTTTAAATTGATAATATCCACATCCACTTTGTTTTTTTAGTTTCATTTTTTCCTAGTGACTAAAATGTAGTAGTACAAAGTTTTTTACATTTTTCATTCATTTATTAATAATGTTCTAAAAGGCGGCGTAATGCGTTGCGAGATGTCGATATTGAGAATCAAGAATCACAAGTTTAGGCGTGTCAATACGAAGAATAAGCGTCATAATACGTTTCATATTTTTAATATTATTTTAATTATTTTTATGACATTAAATATATTTTTATTTTTAAAAATAGTTTTTTTCTATATTATAAAAAAAAATAGATTTTTTTACTATATCATAAAATCATCTAATATTTAAAAATAATACTTACTAAACATTTAATATAATACTATAATATTGCTAAATAGTGTTAGGAGAATTTTAATTTTTTTTATTAATTAAGGAGCTAAACATGAGCATTAATCATAGGATTTATACGAAAAGTTTGCGGATTTGATAATTCCGATATCTGAAAATGGAGATGAAGGATTTTGATTCACAATCGAGAATGATTCCGACATGAAGTTTGTGGAAATTCAACTGCGGTCGAACCGAATGCAATAAATACATAAAAATAATTTAAAGTAAATCTATATTTACTAATTAGATTTATTATATATCCTACAATTAGTCCCAACACTAAAAATTAAAAATAAATATGTTAAAATAGTTTACCTTGTTAAATTAAAATATTTTAAACTTATAAAAAATAATATTTAACATTAATATATTAATAATCCAGTGCAATTTAAATTAAATTTGAAAATTAAATAAATGAAAGAATGAAAGTGAATATTACAATTTAATTAGTTGTAACTCAAAATCAAATTAGTCAATTAGACATACATTTTAAAATAATTTTGATGAGCATTTTAACATTTTTTTTGTCACTATCCCACATTGGAAATTTATAAAACTATTGGAGTTAAGAGTATATATAAAATGCACAATCCCATATTGGAAGTTTAAGAAACCTTTGGAGAGAAGTGTATCTATTAAATGAGCATGACATCCAATACTTCTACATGGGCTTTAGAATTATAAATTTTGAAGCTCAATTATGGAGTTAAAAGATTTTTAAATTAAAAAAATTCCATTAGTTTTTCCGTTAAATCAAAATAATCCGTTAGTTTTTCCGTTAAACCAACAAATTCCGTTAAATAGACACTTTTTATATATAGAAAGATATAGAAAGAAACAAGAATTACTGTCATATATCATAAATCACCAAGAAGTTTAACAAATTAAAGTAAAAAATACAAAAGTACTTTATTGCATTTTTGACAACATTTATGACTGTCTTTTAACGTTCTACTTGAACATTTCTATTATTGACTAAACATTCCCGACTAGTACCATAAAAGAGTACATTATTTCTCAACAGTTGAAAGAATAAAATATTCTTTATAAATTTATTTTGCTATATACAATAAATATTGGAAAAGTGTTTGGGGATTTGAGATCATTGCCATGTGGTCAAAATTTATGTCTTTCACTATTGTCGCTCTACTATTTTCAATTTTGCCAGCGTTGGAATTCTTGTTCATGTTTACATTTTCGTCGGCTATAAAGTAAGCACGCTTTACTTATCCAAACTTTTCATCGGAAAATGGGCTCCTATTTGATAAATCTTCCAGAAAAACAGAGTCTGGTCTCACTAATGAGTTTGCTAATGCAACGTCCTACCATAATGAATTAAAAACACTTTGTTAGTCAATTTATAGAAGTGTTTCATTTTCGACCACTCAACTTTTTCTTTACTCTAAATTAGTAATTAAAATTATATTTACCGTTTTATTTTTATTTCATGGATTTCATTTGCTAAATTAGTTGAAAAATCGTGAAGGACGCTGTTATTGTCATCATGTTTGACAAAAACTGTGGACCAAAGAATATTGATTGGAGATGATCTTCGGGTCTACCAAATGGTGCAAATTGAGTGTCCCTAAAATCTTCTGTCGAGGTCCGTTCAAGGTAGTACCAAACAAGTTAATTAGATTAAATTAAGTGAAATTTATTAACATTGTCTAATTCTAGGAAATAACTATTCCTATGTACGTATACACAATTTTACCTGTTCCAAACAATAGGATGGCATATTCCTTTATGCACTGTCTATTTGCCCTATGGTTTAGGTTAATTATGGTTTTACCTATGGTTTAGGTAAAACTACATTATTTGTACACCTCCATTCTTAAATAAAAACTCTAGATTTTCGATGTTGTACATAATGAAACCCATAGTAAAGCCCTTGTTAGAAATGTCATACAACATCACAATCGAAATGATGAGGATGAGACTAGAAAAACTTGGAGTGATAAAATTGTCAAATTCAAATCAAAAGATAGAATTGTTAATTTGTTATTTGATAATTGTTATCTATTTTTGGGATAAACACTAGTGGTGGAGAGTTGAGCTTATTTTACTATAAATAGAAATAAATGTGTGTTAGGTGCTCATGACCTATGGTCATCAATCAATAATGTTTCATTCAAACATTTTATTCAGTTTTTAAGTTCTTTCCGTATTTTTTTCTTGGTAAAAGAGTCATTGTGAGCACTCGGTACGCTTGAAGTCTTCTCTATCACTATCACTTTGCTATCCATAAATATTGACAACTTCTTTACACTCATCTATATCTCATTGATTCTCGTCCATCAAATACATCCCGCCAATTTCAAACAAATCATATACATCCCACCAAATCCAAATAATACAAAAATAAATATCTTCGCAACAATGAAGATAAAAATTATTATTGGTCATTTCACCAATGAAGACATTGTCCACATCAAATAGATCACATCATATCAAATCAAATCAAATCCAAACAATACAAAAACAACATATCTTCTCAAGAATGAAGATACAAATCATTGCTTTATTTTTTTTGAACCAAACAGTGCCTTCAGCCCCAGCACAGTTTGCGGGAGAATGTTAGAAATATCATACAATATCACAACCGAAATGATGAGGATGAGACTAGAAAAACTTGGAGTGATAAAATTGTCAAATTCAAATCAAATGATAGAATTGTTAATTTGTTATTTGATAATTGTTATCTATTTTTTGGATAAACACTAGTGGTAGAGAGTTGAGCTTATTTTACTATAAATAAGAATAAATGTGTGTTAGGTGCTCATGGCGTATGACCATCAATCAATAATATTTCATTTAAGCATTTTATTCAATTTTTAAGTTCTTTCCGTATTTTCTTCTTCTCCAAAAAAAGACATGAAAATGATCCACGTCCAATAGACCAACTTATTATTTAGTAGATATTCAACTTTACATTTTTAATATTTAGCTGACTATTGTAGTTTTTATTTTTTTATATTGTTTCATTTTCATATATCATATATTTTTCTAATTGGGGTAGTAAAAGGGAAGTGTCAGGGACCACTGTCCCCTTCACCGTTGCGGACCATTGTCCCTGCTTATTAGATGTCGTATTGAGATCTGTGTAGATGGAGAAATCTCAATCTGCATTTATAATTTTAAGTTGTGCTTTAATCATTTACAATTTTAAATTACATTTTATTATTAAGTAAATTGAATTAAACTAAATTATAATTATTAATTATTATAAATTGAAAAGAATTTGGTTAAACTACATTATTTGTACACCTCCATTGTCTAATAAAAGTTCTAGATTTTTAATATTGGATAAAACGAAACTCTTAGTAAAGCCCCAACATTTCAATAAAAAAAACGTGCACAATTTGTGCTAAAGCTCTTGTCAAGGTATTTATTACTAAATTTTAAATTAATTACACAATTTAATTTAATCAATTTCATCAATTAATTGTATCTTTTAAAGACTGCCATAATTTAGAACTAGGTCACTTTCAATCATTTATTTTCTTTTCTTTCATTCTTTTGATGGGTGGGGTTTGGTATTCGTGCCGAAAGAGGAAAGTTAACTCGATAGTGCTTATGAACAAGACTGATTTTAACTAACAAACAAAAACTTCTTTCACTCCCTAGGAAGTGGTAGGTTTGGATCAAACTACACGTACCTTATAATTTACCTAATCTTTTACCGAATCGACAAGTGACGGCTCCCTATGAGCCGTCACTTGTCGATTCGGTAAAAGATTAGTTAATTTATTATGTACACAGAAAATTTTTCTGCACATTTATACTTTAAAATGTTTTTAAAAAGTTTATTTTAAAAACTAAACTTACACAGTGACAAACAAATTCCGGAGTACTTGACGAGTAACACTAGCCACTTGTCAAGACTTTCCATGAAGATGCTTAAATAATTGAGTCAGGTTTACAATTTGAACCTTACCAAATAAAACAAAACATATTTTGATTAGGTGTCTCGCTGCCTAGACAGTTTTTATGATGCAATAAGGGTCGTTTGATGGCAAGGATGGAAAATGGGTGGAAAGAAAATGAATTCCAAGGAAAATATTGCCTAGAACTTTTTCTCCAGGGAATTGTTAAATAAGTGTGTTTGATTGGTATAATTTTCCACCTGGAAAATTTTTAAAGTTGGTGTGCGTTTGACTTTGTTTTATATAAAAATTGTTTATTAAAGTGATAATTGTTTCTACCAATAGGTCTAAAATTTGTTCCAATTGTAAAAGAAAAAAATTGAATTTTTTTTTTACCATACCGAATATCATTCGTTTGACTTTGTTTTGTATGGAAATTGTCAATAAAAGTGAAATTTTTTTTTATCATTGTATCTAGAATTTGTTCTCATTGCCAAAAAAGAATAATAAAAAAAAGGTGGAAAATATTTTCCCACCAAATAGGTGGGAAAACAAAATCAAGTTTTTGTGCATAAAAGGGTTGTACCTAAAAAAGGGTGGAAAACGTTTTGCCAAGAAAATAAAGCATATCAAACACCAAACAAAGTTGGAAAATGGAAAATCAATTCCATTTTCCAAGGAATTCAACCCTTATCAAACGGACCCTAACATTTTTTATATTCTAGGTAGTTTGAGCTGAAGCCAACTGATATTTAGGATGAGCTATCGAAACAGGCTTCCCATCGCTATGTAGAAAGGAAATGATAGACTGGTCGAGAGAGCTTCTATCTAATCTATTTACAAAGGCACTTCAAAAAATATGGGTTGAACTTCCTTCTTTTTCTAGAATCTAATTCAGCAAGTAGAGCGATCGAATTATTTGGACAACCCACCTCTTGTGGAAAGTTTTCCACCACAAAATAAATTAATAAATAAATAAATAATTGCCTATTAGTTATTGGGTACGTCTTATTTGGTTCAAAGGTGAATTCTTTTGTCATTTGGTTTTTAGAATCTTCAGAAGGCAGAATGACCGAATTATTTGGGCAGTCACCTCTTGTGGAAAGTTCTCAACAAATAAAAATAAATAAAATTCATAGTTGAAAAATAATTTGAAGAAAAATAGGATCAAATATGAGTTAAATTTGATCTGTACTAGACGTTATTCTCTCTCCTTTCGTACAATGCATGCATAATTTTCAACGACCTAACTTTGAAATTGGGCTTGATGAAAAGCTAGATTGTTCACAGATGACCCAACCACACACAACTGTCTGAACTGATCAAAGATCAATCGTGTCAAACGACTTTGTGAATAAAACTATATCATGCATAAATCCCAACTCAAATATAGTATGTCAGATATATTTCCTTGGTTCAAAAGAGGAAAAGTAGTTTATATTACTATATCATGCCCATGTTTGATTTTACTATAAACCCGAATTAAAACTCAAGTCAAAGTTTATAATTAATTATAACTATATATTTAATGAGATTCACAATTTTTAAACCAAATATTTTATCAATTTTTATAAAAATATGCTAAAAACTAATATATATTTAAACCAAACATGGCTACATATGCAACACATATTAATACTTTTATATATAAAAAATATTTTTATTTAGATTTCCGATCAAACAATAACAAGTAATCGAGTGACATTATTTTATTCGAGTTTACTAGTCAACCAGATCTGATAATACTGTCAATTTTTTTTTGCACTGGTATCCTAGCATGGTTTTGGATATATCTTCTACAAAGATCAAAACATTTAAAATCCTCTAATTTCCCCAATAGAAAAACATGATTGAGATAGATTTCAGAGCTTGTTTGGCCTCTATTAAATTTTTTTTAAAAAAAATTCTGTCTTAATTTTAATCACAGATTCTTCAAATAAAATAATACTATACACAAATTTAAAACTTTTCATTATTTTTCAACCGTACATTCTCCCATCAATCACTATTACAAAACTTATAAATTCTCCAAAATGGAGGCCAAATAATAACTTAACAACTTAGCCCATGTTTGATGACGAGTGTGTTTTACTCATGAATTTTATATAATTTTAACTTGATTGTTGGCTAAATTTTATGAGTATAGAACACTTTTGATGTGTTTTTTTAATGTTGTTTTATAGGTTGGTGAGGTGGTGAAAAATGGTGCTAAAGTGAAGAAATAAGCTAAAAAGACTAAATAAAATAAGCAGAAAGTCATTGTCTAAGTGCCATACTTGGAGCGCCTGAAATCCCAAGTAGCAACACAGTGCTTAAGCTCTGCAATTACCCAAAAGCAGTAGAGAAAGAACAAGGCATTGCCCATATTTATATTGCGGCACTTAGGCGCTACTTTTAAGCGCTCAGGTGCCGCGCACGCCTGTTTTAGGGTTGCACCATTTTGGCGAGTGAAAATCCCAAAAAGATTTCAAATTCAAGAAACACAAGAGGATAAGTATAAATGAAAGAAAATGAGACACTTTTGAGGATTCCAGATATTGAGAGGCACAAGATACAATTTGAGAATTCGAAAGAAAATCAAAAGAGAGAAAAACAAGAAATCAAGAGTTATGGTTTGAAATCAAGATTAGAGGTAAGAAGATAACTTAGTGCAAGATCCATCATCTTTTCTACATCTCAATTCAAAACCCAATACACTCAATGCAAATCTTTATTGTTTTTTTACTCAAGATTTTTGTTATTTTATCATACATGTGTTGATTTAGCTATAAGTTTAATGCATTGAATTACTTGATCACTAATTTGATGGTTTTGTGAATCTTTTAAAATTCAAGTGGTGAGTTTGAGATTTAGACCATATAGTAAAATTCAGTAAATTAGTATAACGTGTAGAGATACATATACTAATTATTAAGATCATTATATGAACTTTTAGAACTAATATTTCATTTAACTAAAGTTGATTCTCATAGAGATATGTGATTTAATAAGTTAAATAGGTTCAATAAGAGCTCATGGGAGGTAAATTGAATATAATAGAAGAATTCGATTGAACACTGCATTAGACTTTTGAATCTTGAATTAAGATTTAAATGTAATCAATATGTGAAATTATTCTACCCTAATATCTATCCCATATTTGAAACACTAAATCGATTTGTGTGTGCATTCATTTACTTTCAAGTAGTTAGATTAAAAATCACAACAAATCACTGCTCTTTGTTGGTTTGCGTTGAATAGTAGTTAGAAATAGTAAATTAAGTATTAAAGTCTAGTCCTGGTGAAAACAATAATCCGACTTAAATGTACACTATATTACTTGTTACGATATCGTATACTTGCGATATAAAGAACATAATATTTGACAACTATTAAAATAAGTAGAAAATAGGTTTTGACATAATTTTTTTTTTTTTTTTGGGAATATGTATGATTAAAAAGTAAGAAAAATTATAAATGTATACGCATAATATTTTACTGTGAGAATGTGTAGTTAAAAATGAATTTGAGGAAAAAAAATTATTTTAATAATTGTCAACCATTGCTGACCGTTGTCCCAACTTGTTTGATGTTGCATTGGGATCTGTGCAGATGGAGAACTCCCAATCCGCATTTATAGTTTTCAGCTATACTTTAATCACTCACAAATTTAAATTCATTTTATTATTAAGTAAATTGAATTAAACTAAATAATATTTATAAATTATTAAGAAGAATTGAAAAGAATTAGGTAAAACTGCATTTTTTGTACACCTCCATTCTTTAATAAAATCTCAAGATTTTCGATATTGAACAAGACGTAATCCTTAGTAAAGCCCCAACATTTCAACAAAAAAAATAAAAAAAAACCCTGAAAATGATCGACATCTGATGGACCAACTTATTATTTAGTAGATAATGGACTTTACATTTTATGGGCCATTTTTTTATATTTAGCTCATCTGCATAGTTTCTTTTTTTTTTTTTTTTTAATATTATATCATTTCCATATGTTATATATAATTAAAAAAAATTATTTTATTAATTGGGGCAGTGAAAGGGATGGGGCAGGGACCAATGTCCTTCCTTATTCAATGTCACATCGGGATGTGTGCAGATGGAGAACTCCCAATCCGCATTTATAATTCTAAATTATACCTTGATCATTTACAATTTTAAATTACATTTTATTATTAAGTAAATTGAGTTAAACTAAATCATAATTATAAATTATTAAAAAATTGAAAAGAATTGGGTAAAACTACATTATTTGTACACCTCCATTCTCTAATAAAAGTTCTAAATTTTCGATAGTGGACAAAATGAAACCCTTCGTAAAGCCACAACATTTTCAACAAAAAAGAAGTGAAAATGATCCACGTCGGATGGACCAACTTATTATTTAGTAGACAATGGACTTTACATTTTATGGGTCATTTTTAATATTTGGCTCATTAGCATAGTTTTTATTTTTTATATTATATCATTTTTTATGCAATATGTTAATAAGTGTGTTTTCTAACGTGTATTTCGCTACATTACATTACTAATTGTTGATATAAATGTTTGAATATGACTTAATTCGATATAAATTGTGCGTGTAGGATTACATTGATGGATGGAATGAAATGTATGCAAAAACGAGCGAAAATGACCAAAATGGAGCAAAAGCAAAGTTTGAGGACTTAAATGCAAATACGGAAAAGTTGTGTCGATCTCACGATGAATATTTGAGAGTATTAGGCATCAATTGAATGAGGAAAGAAGTCAAATGGATGAAAGAGAGTCGAAGTACGATCACAAATCAATTTCCAACCGAAAAAGTTATGCTTTAAATTTTCAGTTTTAGTTTGAGACCCATTTTTGACATAGAAGATGTTCGAATTTGAAGATTTATATTTCTAGAGGATTTTTAGCCTTTGACATAAGCTTTCTAACTCATTTTGAATCATCTCAACCGAATATCGAGAGAGAAAGATATGACCAAAATACAAAAAACTGTCCGGGGGGAAAACCATGCGATCGCATGGTATAATACCATGCGATCGCCCAGACTTCAATAGGTAGCTTTATTTGGCAAATTGGTTGGCCCATACGATCGTATGAGGATATTCCTTACGATCGTATGGTGTATTCTGGGCGAGAAAATCTTTTGTTTCCATATTCGATCCAACCACCTATGGAATGATTTTTGGAGACCCTATTTAACCCTAAACTCATCCAGAACTAGTGGAGGAACACATTCTTAGAGAGAAAAACATCATTGAAGAGTAAGGAGAAAAGCCAGAACAAAGGTTTCACTTCAAGATTTAACTTCTAGATGTTTTCTATTTATTACTTTTGTTGTTCCTTAATTTTATTTATGTTAGACTAGACTTTTTATGTATTAGGTGAACGATGAACCTCGCATAATTAAAAATTATTATTTTATTAATTGGGATGGTGAAAGAGACAAGGCAGGGACCATTGTCCCCTTCACCTATCATGTTGCTATCCATTTTGAAATCCAATCTTCCAAGCCAAAACAAACAACTTTTATCTCAAAATATATAACGGTTAATTTTACAAACGGACACTGAAGGTACGTCAAAATCACAAAATGGTCACTGAAATTTAAAACTTGCACTAACGGTCACTGAAGTATCATCTGGTTTCAATAATGGTCACTGAAGGACCTTTTTCATTTTAATTGGAACTTAATGAACCAAAATAGTTGAAACTTGAACACTGAAGACCTAAATCGTAAATTTGACAATAAAACCCACAAAAACCATTTCTTTTTGTGAAATTAACCCATATAAGATGATTTTTTTTTCTTGTAAAAAGAGAGAGGAACAAAGAGAAAAATAAAATAAGAACATTAAAAAAACCAATAAAATTATATATGAATTCTTGAAAATATATTAACAAAATAGTATAAAACTATAACTATAACTTCAACTTAAGATAAATAATAAATTCATTTAAGCTGCAAAATAATACATAATATTAAATATCATTTTACTTCTTTTTAGTTCATTGACTGTAACTTATGATAACAACTTATAATTTCTATTTGTCCGTTTAGTAATGTTAAAATAAAATTCAAAGGAAGTTTTTGCTGTATTTTTCAACATATTATTAATTTATTAGAATATATTTTATATTTTTACAATTTTAGTTTAAGCCATTGTTTTGCAAATTTATAAATGGTTTATGAAGAGAACAATAAGAGGAATATAATAGATCTCACGAAATGTGTAGATAATAAAAAATAATTTTGAAATGAATAGTTAAAATTTTTAGTTGAATACCATTTATAAATTTATATCCAATCGGAGGCTAAGAAAATAAATATAAATTTGTCAAATTTGCGATTTTGGTCCATTAAGTTCCAATTAAAATGAAAAAGGTCATTTAGTGACCATTATTGAAACCAGATGATATTTCAGTGACCGTTAGTGCAAGTTTTAAACTTCAATGACCGTTTTGTGATTTTGACATAACTTCAGTGACTGTTTGTGAAATTAACCCAAATATATAAAGATTAAAAGAAAAATAGACTTGGTGGGTTGGGATGTGTGGCTGTGGTGTAGGAAAAAGAGGTACATTAGGAAGATCATGACCAAAACCTCAAGGAGCGAGACAAGGTAGAAAAGCAATATAAATTGGACATGTGGCAATTGTTGGGTTGGTATTTTATATTTGTAAACAATTTATTTTTGGGAAGAATTTGATACAACGTATGGTTCTTTGAGGTATGCCCCCATGCCATGATCAAAGGTGAGGAAACAAAGTCGTTTCCCCTGACCTAAAAGTAAAAGTGGTTGGATCATATTACCATCACAAAATTTCATTACTACACCACATTATAATCACACCATAACTAAAATATATTTTCAATAAATACACCACAACAAATTTACGATTATCCCCTAATACAAGAAAAACTGAAATTGAAAAATAAAATATAATATTGCGATGTAGTCATCCTTCCAATATACTTCATCTTCATTTTTTTTTCTTAGAATATGTTTTTCTCTTTCCACTTTTCATCTCCATCCATGTAGACGCATTGCAAGCTTTTCATTATTCACCCACTATAATTTAACTGCAACATATAGTTTTAAGGTATAATGTCCATTTACCCGCCAATAATTAGTTTCCATAATTTTTTCCCTAAGGGCCATCTGAATTTTTAATTCATTGACTTCAAGTGTAGTAGGTTTGGAATGGAATGAAGTAAATATGCTTGGTGAGGAGCTTGACTTATTAACACCTACGGAAATCCCAGCTTTCTCCCCATTTTTCTCTGAAGGGTAAACGTTCGCACGAATTCATCTTTACTAATTTTCATGGCTCCTTGGTGTTTTTCAACTTTCTTTTTTTTTTCTTGTGGATGAAGCTTTAGTAATTTACTTCCAACAAAGACATTATGATGGTAGTGGTGCCTTTGTGTCAAAAGCGTAGGCAGCTTAGGAAAGAGGATGATCCTTAATTTATTCTAATTAATTCTCAATTCATAAAACCACCAGATTTAGAAAAACAAAAGTTGATTGTCTTTTACTAAAAAATAGATTATAAATAAATTATAATTCAAATCTTAAATTACACAAGCGGTTACCGAAAATGATGCAGAGGGAAAAGATTGGGTGAAAAAAGTTGATTGTGTTTTATACTGGCACAGGATAGAGTAATACGTGGCATTATGTAATCTAATTATGTAAATCTTGATGTATATGTAATAAGATCCAATATAATATATGTGGTGTTAAAAGACAAAGACAGAAAAAATCTATTAATTTTGCAGCGGCCAAAGTTTCTCACTCTCCCATACTCCTTACTTTTTGCACTATCATTGTGCTTCAAATGCAACGTTCTTCATAGATACAGTTTGTGTTAGCACTGACCTTTCAATTTTCAGTCCATACTTACTATCAACCAACACACTGTGCTCTTGAGATAAAAGTACAAACATAAAAGCAGTCAAAGAAAAACAATGGCTGAGGTACATGAAATATTCTTGAAATCAATACAATTTTGAGAAAATAGAAAGAAAGGTAAGTAAGCTATGTAAGTGCTAGGATTGGCGATAGTTGTGGACAAAAGAGGTGCTTCCGTGTTTTGTTAGAGTTAGAGTATAATCTGAATTCTATTTGAAAGACTATATGGAAATTCTATATGGAAGACTGTTTGAGAATTCAATTTGAACTCTATTTGAGAATTCTATGTTCCTTGATCCTGTTCGAGTGCTCAAAACAGTAGCCCCAGTGCTCACTTACCGCAAGGCGGCTGGCCGAGTGACCAGCTACCGCTCGACAACTGAACGGCGGTTATATCCTGGAATGAGTAGTTCGTGATTTTAACACGCTTTTTGAATTCTATTTTATGTCGAACACTTCATTATTATCTAAACTTGTTATAGTTAAACTCAACCACATCTTAGGCTTTTCTTTACACTATAAATATGAGTAAACCTCTTGAAAAATTATCCTTACATTCTACACATTTTCTAGTCCTCCATTATTGATATTAGTGAATTCTCCTCTTTTACCCATTGTTTTTTCCACGTAAACTCTTGGGATACACACACACGCACGCACATGCGGGGACTAAATTCAATTAGTTGCTTCACACACTTTTTCCGAGTCTATCCTCTCTTATTTTAGTCTCGATCAACTCTATCTATGTTTTATCATATGTGTTGGTAGTGGTGTGATCCTTTAATAGATGTTTTTGTGGTTTGTGTGACTTCAGTATGTATTCTGGTGAGACCATTGCCTTGTGTGGCCAGAGGCTATGCAAGAGGTTGTTATGAAAATATTTGTTTATTTGAAATACCACAAGTGTACGGTTCTTTAACAAGTAATAAAATGAATTTTTGAGTCCAAATATTGTACCCACTTATATTGTACTGGTATAAATTCAAATAGACAAAGCCTTCACCGAAACAATAAAAACTTGAGATTTTCCTATGACTAAATTGTAATCTACTTATGAAGAAAATATCTAAATTAATGAGAACCAGCGAAAAAAATGTGATTAATGCAAGTTTCTATGAAAGTCAATTGATGAAAAGCACATTAGGATCTTGAATCCGTATTAACACTATCATTACAATTTGACAACACGATTCAATTATTAAGATCAATATTCTTAATTTGTTTAACAATCTCTCTCAAGTAGAATTAAACATATTTTCACATGTGACTCGACTATATTTTTATGATGATGCGAACATATAAGAATTTATTAACTATTTAGGAATACTTAAAGATCACATAAAGATAGCGGTACATATCTATCCCCTATCAGATTTTACGATGATTAACATTATGTCTAACTTATTTTCCATATTTCAAGGGTAAAACAAGCCACAAGCCACAATATTCATACAATCATTGTGCACATAATCGTGAAGAAAACAATTCCATGAAAACTGTTCAATAATTGAAAACGTGTTTGAATGTCAAAAAGAAAAATTAGGTTCATGATACAAGATTCATCGTAACCCTAACACTAGATTTGTTTAGCCTAACATGTTGTGAAGAAGAAAGCTAAAGATGTAAAAGTTGCTCATTACTCGGAAATTCTTGAATTCAATTTTGAAGTTCTTGAAACTCAATCTTGATACGTACTTTGCCTCCTTTTACTATTGATTCTCCACTCCCTAATTATGTTGATAATTTGTATTTACAGTCTTCTCCTAGAAGTCCCAAAAGTTTCTAAATATTCGTGCAAATAATGGCCCAAAAGGAAGAATCCTAGTTGGAATAGAATTCAATGCGAAAAAATAGTTTTTGACTACATTTTGACCTGGGCCATTGCCTAGGAAATACCCGCACAGTCATAAATACTATCAAACGCTGCATTTTTGTCCCCAAATTCGATTTTACCTCTTTTAAGCCCTTTTCTCTTACACTTTCGATCCTTCAACTTCTAATTGCATCTAGTTGAACCCGTAAAATTTTCAATCTTCATTTTTGTAGACTGGATCAACTATCTAAATATTTCAATTTAGTCCCCATACTTTGGATTTCACCCTTCTTTTCCACTTGCTTAGAAACGAGTCCAAAACTAAAAAAAAGGAAATTGAACTAAATTAAGTAGAACACAACCAATTAAGTATTGTGAAGTGTTGTTGATTTACACAATCCTAATCATCTTGTGGTATGTTTTTTTTTCTTTTCACCTCTTGTGCAAAATCACTCATGCTTTTCTCTCCAATCTTGAGTTATTTCTAACAAACGTGGGTTCGTAACAATCATTATAATGCATTTTTCCGCACTATGTGATCATAGTTAGATCCAATGCATTTTTCCACACTATGTGATCATAGTTAGATCCTTGTACAGTTAGAAGGAAGATAGTATTTCTCAAAGTCACACTATCAGTCTCTAGAGTTCAAATCTCGAAATCCCTATCGTGCACCCCTCGCTTTTGATAGTCTAAATCCTTTTTTTCTTTCGCTATGAATATATTTTGATATCTGCTTTTTTTTTTTTTTGACATTATGTACAAAAATTCTCTATATTAAGCTTTCTAAATGACTCTTGCAATAAGTTTTAGACCAATGACTTCCAAGTTATATGACCAATTGGTATTAGATTTTAAATACCCTAACAAGCTTAATCACTCGAGTAAAAAAGGCTATGAAGAGAGGTATAAGATATATCACACTCTTTTTTACATGAGACTCAGATTTTTAAAGTGGTTGGTACCTAGTGTTGAAATAATTAAGTATAACATGGATAAGTGCTCGAGTAAAAGCACAAGTTATGGTGTTATCTAGTATTTTACCTAAAGCTATACTCAATTCAAACATATATCATCATAGGCGTCAAGCTGTTAAATCCTAAACTAGACACTATCTTTGAATGTTTTTATTTTTTAAATTAAATTAGTTATACAGACTCGATAAGCAGTTAAAAAGCAAGAAACAAAGATCCAAAGTTTCCAAATGCATATCCAGCCCCAAATTAGAATAATATATTGTTCCCAATGAGTAAAAATAATAAAAAAATAACTTAGTAGGGGATCGATACTCGCCAGGGATAGATACAAATGAGTAGAGGAATCAAGCTAGTCTGGTTGGTTAGATGAACTAGTAGGTATGAAGGACTCGACTGTCTTTATTATTTGGCTGACATTTCGATCATTTGCATCTAGTCGATTTCCAAACGTAGCATTTGCTCGTGCACCTGATCATATGACTAAGTGATGGTTCTTCAATCATGTCCTGTCATGTTATCATTATGCTAGAATCCACGTACTTGCATTCTCACTCTCTGCAACTATCCCTATATGTTGATCTACCTCTATAGGGTTCATTATTGGCTTTTGGTTTAGGGTGGGGTGGGGTGGGGATAGAATTGGGGAAGAAGATGAAGTTTTGAATGTTTAGGACTATATGTGGTAAAAATAAAAAGTTTGGATATTATCTACAAAAACAATAAAAAGTTTAAAACCAAAATTACAATTATTCCTTTTAAAGACTGCAAAAATAATAATGGTGTATCTTTTATCCCATCGTTGGATTTTACTAAACAATCTAAATGTATAACTATTCTCTCAATTTGTTGCAAATTCATAAATTAATAAAATAGTGACCAATTATTTCTAACCATGAAGAATAGAAGCAGAAATTCATATATGAAACATTTAAATATGATAATGAAAATTAAAATCAAAGGTCCAAAACTAGGTTACGTTTTTCATTCCAATTTGTAGAATTCGATGTTGGAATTTGTGATTCCTAGATTTCAAAATCTGAGTCTTTAACCTCCTAATTTTTGTCTTAAAGTTAGTCTCGTATTGTGAAAGATGAATTAATCTTGTAACTAGGATAGTTGCTTAAAGGACATGTATCAATGGCTAAGATGAATCCATTTTAAAATTGACGAAAGCATATAAAGTTGGTTTATCTTTGCTCATGACCAAGGGATTTGATGTAGCAAATTGGACCCTCAATTTGGTGGAATTTAGGCTTAGTTCAACTTATCAATATCAAACAATCAAACAATTACTCCAACCCACAACCAATATTATAATTCTTTGGTTGCCAGTTCTAATATACTCACAAAGAACACAAGAATGGTGTTTGCAAAAAAGGTGGCCACAATGGCAGAGAGAAGGCAAGGCACGCATGAGGAGAAGAAAACAGCCACATGTTCTCTCTCTTCAACACAATCAATTGTAACTAAGGTATTCCTCCACCACAAATGAAGACATGTTAATAAATTCTAAGATGTATCACCCTCCTTCCCCCCCAAAAAAAAAAAAAGTCACAAACCACACACATTTCCATACTACAAAATGGGCATCTATATAGGTTAGGTTATAGCATCAATTGGGCCAAGAAACAAAGTAATGGGCCAGTACATTAAAAGGACCATCCAAAAGTTATAGTGGCCATGAGCAATATTAACTAATTAAGTTGCTTTCAATTGTCCAAGTTGTTTTCAGGTTGAGCTTATAAATTGATTGTATTGATAGTTATTTCACTCATTGGTCGAGGTCTATGAAATATAATAAAAAACTATTTAACATCATTGTCCATGATTTATTGGATATCAAAAAACCCAACAAATTTCATACTTGATACCCAATCAATCAGCAAGCAATCAAAACACAGAATAAAAGCTTGCATAATCAAGGCAACCGATAAAATTGGAATCACAGACCTTACCTTATGTTTTGGATTGGAAACACATACCATACCTACTCCATATACTCACCAAGGCTTAGGTCACAAACAGATACCCAAGTAGGAGTAGATAACCACAGTCATCAATCAAGGGCAAATAAATATGTGATAGAGATATCATATAGGATAACACAAATCTTTTCAAAAAAGACACGGTCAACACATCTGCAATACCAAGTTAATCAAACACACGGTCAACACATATGCAACAAATGTATAAATGACCACACGAAAAGATCTCACCACACTTATCATATCTCATTCCGTGTTACTCACTTCTCTAGAACACTTGTATCACCTCATCGCCCACCATGCTCACAGACTAATCACTCAACCAATGTCTAGCCAATAGACCTCTATATATCCTAAGTTTTTGGGATAATCTTCTATCACCACATCACTTTTTCCAACCTAAGTGGATAATGGGTCTCCACCTAACAGAGTGATAGTGCATCTCTCACACTTTACCTGATCAGGGTCTCTTCACAGATAAAGAATTTCAACATTTGATCACCTTTCCACTCATGATGCAAATGTCACTTTTCACATCTCTGGTACAAACCACCAATATACCCATAGACATCTATATTCTATCTCAGCAAAAGACATACAACACACTGTTAATACATCTTAACCTTGTTACACCTGAACCATTTATAGTCAAATAAAAATTAAATTGAATAAGTGATTTTTACGGCGTCTAATTGGTAATTACTAATAGTTGAAGGGCTAGAGATAATATATGTAGAAATCTAGGAAGTTAATTTACATTATTAGAAATGAAAGTACTAAATATGATTTGTATGAAGATTGGGGACTTGACTTTGCAATTTCTTTATAGTCATCCATTTAACTTGCCCATATCTATCCATCTGGCTCAAAAATCTGGGGGAAACAAAGAGCAACAGAGACCGAACCGTGGGGGAGAAAAAGAAAAGAGAAAGGAAAGAAAAGAAAAAAAAAAGAGTGAAGAAGAAAAAGGAAAGGAGAAACGAGGAGGATAAACTAGAGTCTTCAATTTCTTCTCAATTCTTAGAGGTAAGTATAAATTTTATTTATTGAATAATGATATTAGATTTTAGGGTTCATGAAAATTTTCCCTAAATTCGAAATTTAATAAGAAGTAGGGGTTATTGGAACATATTTTAGATATTAAGCAAGAATATATACAAAGAAATGCATGTTGGAGGATTGGTGCTGGAGAAAGTAAAAAACTTGCAGATGGGTTTATTAAATTGACACTCATTTTTTAATTTCCTTGTGTTTATATGATATAAAACATTTGATTACGATGAAGTAGAGTGAGAGATGGATTTTTGTAATTTTAATCAATTTTCATGCAAAATTCATGTTCAAGTACTATTGCTGAAATTCTGCTCATAAAGTGTCATTTTTGTCAATGGTTTTGGAGATAGTTTTCTACAAATAGAAACTAGTGCCAGATTTCAATATTTAGGAATTTTACTGCTTTTTTGTCAAGCCTTTGTTTTTTTAGCTTTTACAAGTTAAAATGAAACTAAATGATAAATATAGAAGTTTAGGTATGCGATTAAATTATGTATGGGGATTGTATATGTGTATAAGGTGAGTAAATAATGAATTTAATATATGTGGTAATTGGTGGGTAAATTGGTAAAGTGAAGTGAAATGGCTATTCTATTATTATTATTAAAATTATGGATTGAGTTTTAACCCAAATAAATTTATTATTATATCAGGACGTAGCGCAAAGATCAAGATAGCCTACCAATCAAACAAATCACCCCGTAAATAGCTTATGAGTGGAAAAACTTAAATATTCTCTAAGTATTGATAAATTAATTATCCTATTATACCTTTTATGAAATTATGCGAAGTATTTGTTTAATTATATGATTGATATGGAAATGTTCTTTCACTATGATATAAGTGGGATTCAAAGATAGTGTATGGATTATTTGTAAATTGGAATGTGAGACATATGTGATATTGAGATTGACTAAAAAAATACCCATGATTATTACTTAATCTTGTTCACGGAGTGGCCTTGGTCGTGCTCTATACTACACTGATGGATCTTGACTGTGGATGAAGGGGTCTGACCGTATACATATAGTTAACTGAGGGGCATTGGCCGTGTTCTAGTATTGTTTATGAGAGGTTTTTGAGACCCACTTTCGTTCACGGGGAGACCTAAGGGCCGAAAGAAAGTATTTAGCCCGAGGGGCGGATTATAGATTTCAGTCAAAGTGTACATTTTTGGTTGATTACATGTGATGGGACGAGACGATGATATGGATTTGCATTGATGATTATATCATGACTATTAGATGATATTTATTAGTGTTATGAGATGTCTCACTTTTTGGTTATTATTATTATATGTTGTTATAGTGTGGATTGTTAAATTATGTAAACTTGATGTTGATAAAATGTGTAAACGAAAAAGTATAATTATTTTTGAACTTCTCCACTCATTGAGCTATCAACTCATATATTTTTCTACTATTTCCTTATTAGGTAGCAGTTGAGTTTTTGGGCATCTTGTGGAGTTGAGTTTTGATTTGGAGTTAAAGCCACCGACGAAGTTAGCTAGTATGACTTGTGTTCTAGAGCATGTAGTCAATGTTTTGGGACTCATGTTCATTTTTGGATGTCATTCAACAACATTTGTAGATAGTTAGATGGGCTCACTACGTATTTTGCATCCATATGTATAGTTGATGTTATTTTTATCGTAAAAGTTTGAGAATTCGGCTTATCTCTATACCGTGTTATACAATCATAAATTAACATTCATATGATATTATTGTTGGGATTGTTTACATGTTGGTTAGTCCAAATTAAAGGGAAGATAATGCCGAAATTTTTATTAAAATAATTTATTAGTCTCATATTGTAATAGCCTTGATGGTGGGTCCAACTTTTTGTTGGTATCTATCATCAGTGCACGTCACACTTCGGGTCCACTAGTTTTATCAGAGGTAGGGTGTGTCAAACCTACTGTGCATGCAAACAATTACACCAAGTAATTAAATTGCTCTCAAATCCATGCAAATGTACATTGAAATGGTTTTATACGTTTCAGATACTTTTTCATCACAATTAACAATATTTTGAACAAGTTTGTTTAATATATCCAAATTATCATCAAGATCTTTTGAATGATCCATTTTAAAACTAAAAACTCTTTCAAACAAGTACAACTTATTAGGAGTAGACTTAAGCAAATATAAGCCCTCCTAATTTTGACAAAATTCTTTTGTAGAATCAAGTTTTTCAACTTTTCTCAAAACATTGTCAGATAGGTGTAAAATAATTGAAGTGTAAACACGTTCATCATATTCTTCTTTTTCTGTTTTTGTCAAATTTGCAGGACATTTAGCATATATGGCCTTTGAAACTTTTTATTGAACCAAAATTCCCTTCATTTTTTGTTGCCAAATTGAAAAGTCATATTTCCCATTCAAAATCTCAATTTCAAAATATGAATACATTTTGAAAAACAGAGCGACCAAAGTTCACAAATAGGTCATATAAAGTAATCGCAAGGCCACAGTATACACCATTCTAGATTCATAGGGTTTTGTGAGACTAAAGATCTCAGATCAAGAGAAAGTCCAAGCGGGTCAAGTTTAGGTGTTCAACAGGATATTCAGTGCAACGTGAAGGTATATCAACAAAAAATTCAAATTCTCGCTCAATACAAACAATTAAATACAAAAGCAATTATCAACTTTCATTTAAATCCAACACTTCAAATATGACAAATAATTCCTAAATTTCTAGAACAAACAATGGTTACCCAACACGGTATCCCCAATTTTATTGTCACCCCATACGATGATGTGCTAATGCTGAAATTTTAATTTGTGATAACCTAATATACTAGAGCGGACCAACCTGAATCTGTAAACAACGAGAGAGGCAAATTTACCACATTAAGGCCATCGTTGTTCGCCCTAAAGCTTTTAGGAATTGCATAAACCAATCAAACACCGAACTGAATCACAAACACACATGAGCAAAATCGTCTAGTTTTCACTTTATAATTTGAAATAGAAAACTAACAACAACACAAAATCTCAAGAAAAATGTCAGGAAAATTTTGTCTAAAGATACCATCGTCAGGAAACACTCCACGCATCCTCACGCATGGTCATTGGAGTTCCACGCGCCGACTGCAAAGCCCATCATTGCCGAACATAGCCATCCACCCAAATGTGCTTCTTTCTGCAAATCAAGAGTCTGACCTTCATTTCACCAATGGACTTCTGGATTGCCCGAAAATCAAGTTTAAACTTCCAATTTTTGGGAAATTCTTTGGGCAGTTTGTTCTAGCTAGTTTCTGCTTTGTTTCTAAGCGTTTTCATGTTGATTTTTGCTGAAAATCCACCACCAACGTGGCTTGATACCAATTTTAGTGGAGTGGACCTTCGATTTGGTGGAATCCAAGCTCTATTCAACTTACCAATGTCAAACACAATCAAACAATTACTCCAACCCACAATTAATATTATAATTCTTTGGTTGCCACTTCTAATATACTCACAAGGAACACAAGATGGTGATGTTTGCACCACAAAGGCAAAGAGAAGGCAAGGCACGAAGGAGAGAAGAAAGTAGTGCCAGGTTCTCTCTTTGACACATTCACAAACCACAATATATATATATATATATATCCAAGAGTTACAGTAGCCATGAACAACATTAGTAAATTCAGTTGCTTCCAATGGCCCGAGAAATTTTTAGGTTGAGCCTACAAATTGATTGTGTTGATAGTTATTTCATTTATCAACCGAGACCTGTGAAATATAATCCAAAAATGTTTAATATCATTGTCGGGGATTTACTTGAGTATCCAAAAACCCAACATTTGATTTCATTTCAAGAGTGGAATGGAGGTTAAGAATAAAAGTCTTGACTCCGTTCCAAAAGGTAGAGGAGAAAAATAACTAGGGATGGATTCTCTCTTAACGCCATTTTAATTGTTGGTACAAATTGCAACAAGTGGGTAGTTATTTAGTAATTGCAATTTGGATAGGGATTTTCAGTTTCCTTGTGGATTTTACAAAAAAAAAAAAAACCCTTCAAGTTTGGAAGCACGTGAGTTTTTTCCTTGTTGGGGATTGTGTACTCTAAATTGGATTTATATTATTTCATTGTTGCTTTACACTGTATATAAACAAACTAGAATTTTGATTCAAATTAATTCGTGCACATCCATATTAATTTCATGAATAATAAACCACCAAGAAATTTAAAAATTAAAGCAAAAAAAAAAAGCACTTTATTTAAGTTTTGACAACATTTATTATTGTATTTTAACGTTCTACATGAATGTTTCCGATAGTGCTTAAATATTGACCACTAGTGTCATAAAACAGTACATTATTTTTCAACATTTAAAGAAAACAATTCTTTAAATATATTTATTTTGCTATTTCCAATAAATATTGGCAGAGGGTGCTCGGCTTTGAAAGCATTGCCATGTGGTCAGCGTCTTCTATCTCTTTCTGTATTGCCACTGGATTATTTTCAATTTCCCAACGTTGGAACTCTGGGCTTATAGTTTTATCTTGGCCGGTTATGATGAAAGCACGCTTTACTGATCCAAACTTTTCATCGGAAAATGGGCTCCTATTTGATAAATCTTCCAGAAAAATGGAGCCTGGTCTCACTAATGAGTTTGCTAATGCAACATCCTACCAGAATGAATTAAAAACACTTGTTAGTCAATTTATAGCAGTGTTTCATTTCGACCACTTAACTCTTCCTTTGCTCTAATTAAGTCAATAAAATTTTACTTGCTAATTTAATGGAAATGTTAACCTGAAATATCTGGTAGTGCACTTTTATTACCATCACATTGGATAAAAACTAACCTTTTGAAAATCGGAAAAGACCGGTTAATTCGACTAGGAACTAGTCTGGGTATAATGTAAAAATAGGAAAAATGGTATTTGTTTGAAAAAATAATCTTTTAGTTCTCCTTAGCTTTTTTCATTTTTCAATCTCTTTTATATTCTATATATTTTTACCTCAGGTGGAGAGAGTTGATATAGGTTGGATGATAGGTACTGTGGACCAAAGAGCATTGATTCGAGATTATCTTCGGGTCTACCAAATGGCTCGAATTTAGTGTCCAAAAAATATCCCTCTGGGATCCGTGCAAAGTACTGCCAAATAAGTTAATTAAAGTCAATTAAGAGTGAAATTTATTAAAATTGTCTAATTCAAGTATATATAATTTTTACCTCTTCCTGAACATAGGATGGCTTATGTATAGTGTCAGGCATCATAGCCCCAAGAAAAACAGCCACAGAAATCTTTTCAGGGTATTTCTCCATTGCAAAAGCCAAGTTCGTGCCACCAAGACTATGTCCAACTAGAACTACCTTTTCGTTTAGTGGAATAGATTCCATTACCTCAAACAACGGCTGTGTATAGTCTAAAATGGTGCGAAGCTCATCTAGGCTTTTCGGGTCGATGCCGGAGGCTGAGAGATCAAATACCGTGACGCGGTGACCGGCCGCCTCCAACAGCGGTTGTAGCTTGTACCAGCACCAAGCTCCATGGCATACACCATGTATGAGAACAAAATGCCTTTGTTGATTTTCTTCCATTTGTTTTGCTTAATTAGTTTATATCATATCTAGAGATACATCTGTATATATAGAGAAATGTGTGGTAGTGAGAGAGAGAGAATTGATAAAAGAGTTAAATGAGAGTAGGGTCCATGAATCAGAAAATGAAGAAACTCCAGATCATCATGTTCACGCAATGTTAACTTTTGCAAATCACGTCGAATATCTAATCAAACTCAACGTGTCTTATAAAACTCGAGTTATTCCTAAAACAAATAATTAATTTTATTTAAGATAAGTTCTTTCTGTTAGGAAATTCATTTTAAGTTTACATTTCACTTATCTCGTAACAAACCCGACATCAAAAATATGTTATTCGTATAGACGATCGATGGTCAGCAGTCTAGATGAATATCATTGCATAGCCAATGAAACAAGACATCTCATCTCGACTCTGCGAAATTTGTCTATCTACTGGAAAAGCAAATGCGTGATTGTGAAAAATGTGCAATGGACAAATTGCAATCGCTACTTTTTTTTTTTTAAACAACTTTTCCAAGATTCGGGGTTGGTGAAAATGGAGACAAATAAAGCATGGTTGGTGTAGTGTGGTCCTTTCCAAAAAATAAAAAGAACAATTCATTTTTTATTTTTATTTTTACTATGTAAAAGTAACAACTGTATTTACCCTATCTGCTCTGCTCTGCTCTTTTATATTGGAGCATCTTATAATTAAGGAGGAGAAATGGGCAATTTAACTGTGTGGACGAAACAGTGCCAAAATTTCTAAGTGGAAGACAAAAACTATGGCAATTGAGAGAAAGACCAAAACACAATTAATACGTTTGTTCACTGCCTAAAATGTCCAGACTTCGACCTCTGGCTTTTTATTTTTCATTTTTGCATCTGGTTTCGAAAGAAATCAAGAAAGTTTAGTATAGCCCATGTTTGATAACCATTAAAACAGAACTCATTTTTTTTTTTTAATCAAAATCATTTTCAACTACACATTCTTATAATAAAATATTTTATATGTAAATCCTAAATTTCTTTCGACATTTTAACCACACATTCTTAGAAAAAAAAATACTATTCCAAATAAACTTATTTTAATGATTGTCAAATAGGGGCGTAATAGGGAAACATCATTGTTCCAAGTAATCGAGATATCAAAATACGAAAACCATATTTTCGTTTCTTGAATATCATCCATCTAAATAACAAGTATCAATAATTACCAAAACCGTATTTTCGTTTCTTGATTATCATCCATCTAAATAACAAGTATCAATATACACTTATAGTATAACTGATCTATTAAGCATCGATGCTTGACTTATGCTAAAGCTAAGCAATCAGATGACATGATACACTACACTCCTATTTATTTCTCATTAAAATTATAAATCATTTTTCTCTCTATTCTTATCAACCATACATTCTCTAATAAAATAATATTATACATAAACCCAAAATTTTCATTTTTTTTAAACCACACATTCTCAAAAAATCACTATTTCAAAATATATTTTTTCCAAGTTTTCATTATAATGGATGGCCAAACATACCGGTACAATAGGTACTGGCGAAAGCCAATGGTTAATTTCAAAACCAATTACACCACCTATTGTGGTATGCCACATCACAGATCAATTCCGACACTTATAATACATTTAGATTTACAGTTAACAATAAACGAATGTCAAAATTGCTACCTTTGCTACCACGTTACATTTTAAGGTTACATCGATTTTCCGTTATTGAACTATATTTCTCATTCCTTTACCAAGTTTTAGGTACAAAGTTTTACGTGGTCCTAACTTTGTATAATTATTTTTATGATTGATGGACACCTATTCTCATTTCAATTTCAAAGATAATTTCGATTTTTTTTTTTTTTTTACGCTGAAGATACATTTTAATCATATTGACAAGCGTGTGAGCTCAAGGCTCGTGACAAGTGGGATGAGATGGTGAGTGGCTCGCCACTTGAACACCCTTACTTACTACATTTCTTTCTATTGTCAATTATTAAAGATGTGTTAGACAATCACTTTTAAGGTTGTTCTTAGTGATCACTTTAAAATCCACATTTTGTGTCACCATAATGGAACATATGCGGCTTGGCAACAATTTAATATTGAATATTGTTAGACTATAAAATATCTTATCAACTTAGTGGGTCTTCCAACATGTGACCACTTGCAATGGCCTAACTCCATCATATTTAATTTATCTTCTCCCAATTCTCATGTTCTTCTCGAAGAATGACAATGCGCACCATTTAAATCACACTCTTTTATACGAATTTGTCTAATATAGCATTAAAATCAATAAACATCTCGAGTTGATAAATATCTTGTATGCTCCAATAGAAAATAACATGATGCTATAGGGTGGTTTCAAAAGAGAATAGTAAAAAAAAAAACAAAAGAGCCTTGGTTGTAGATTCGAAGTAAATAATTTTTTTTTTTTTTTTTTTTTTTTTTTTTTTTTTTTTATGTCAATATACACTTAGCATGTTTGAGCCCTATTTTCAGTGTAGAATGTGTTTTGAAATAAGGGATTGATCGATGGACATTGTATGGTTAAAAAATAAAAAAGTCTTTGTTTTGATTGTAATATTATTTTATTGAAAAATACGGAGTTGAAAAAAAAAAAAGAGAAAAATATATTTTCAAAAAAATGGAGATCAAACAAATGGACGAAAATTTTGTTTAGTGTCATTTTAACAAAATAGACAAAAATTATTTATTTGTCAATTCTACAATTGTTTTTTATCAATTCTCTCTCTCTCTCTGACTACCACACACGTCTCTATAAATACAGACACATGTCTGGATAAGATATATACTAATTAAGCAAAAGAATGGGGTAAAAAAAAAAACAAAAAAACAAAAAGCAACAAAGGCATTTTGTTCTCATACATGGTAACTTTTCTGACACCTCTAACTTCAAATTCCAAAGGTCTAAAGGATTGTTAGGCCACGCTTTCACGGTTCGTATTCGTACTAGAAATCAGAATCAAACGAGCTTTTACCCTTCTGTTCCACACGAAATTCGTACTTTCTAGTTAAAAGTTAGTACTCTAAAGTCATCGATAATTTTAATACTTCAAGACTTATAGATACTTTTAAAAAGTTTTAATTGAATGCACAGTAGCTTTCAAAGACCTTTTAAAAGTTTATAAAATCCCGATTGACAATACCTTTTAAAGATTTTCAAAAAGTCCCCATGGTCTGAATTTTTTAAATTACATAAAGTTTTTTAAAGTCTCAATTGAATATGCTTATCTGAGATATAAATCAGAAAAAAATTCTAACAAACTCAATTAATCATTAATAACTAATCACACCAGCTCTATCAATACACGTGTAATAAGTACCGTCTATCATATGTTAATAAGGGGAGAGGTGTGACCTATAGAGCTAGATAGCTCCTTGGTGGAAGTAGGAGACACGAAATGATGGAGAGCAAAGAGGGTGGTCAGTCGAACGGAATGTCTGCGAGTTGGCCATCCTTTAACGAAGACTAAATTGTTTCGGGAAGCAAGAATAATATTGGAGAAGGAGGGGTGGTCATAGAGGAGGCTGCTGCCACCATGGGCGGACCAAGGGGTGGTTTAGGGGGTAAGCCCCCCCCCCCCCCTTAATTTTTTTTTTTCACAATTAAATATTCTATGTTTTTATTTCAATTTTTGAAGTCATTATGGGATGTAAAACAAAAACGAAATATTACATTCTTAATATCATTTCGAAGTGCTCACGATCTAACTTTCTACGTCGTTAATGGCGCACAAAACTATCAATCGTAGCAAATGTTACGACTTATCAAATTAAGTAGGTCGTTCAAAATTAGTATTTCGAGAATTTCGATAACATACAAACTTTAAAAATCATGTGATGATCGTACGCTAATCGAATTTACAAATTGCTTATGTCATTTCAAAACTTATTTTGAGAACTATATTATAGGCATACCGGATAGTTCAAATAGATATAAAAAATAGTTAAAGATGCGTCAAACGTTAGTCTTAAAAAAGACGTCTAATTCGCATTTTCTTTAAAAAAAAATTCAATTATTTTATTAACATTTGTTATTTTTGCAATACAAATTTTTCAATATAGTTTTCATCATTTTATTAGAAAGTTTTATACGGAATATGACATCAAAAATTTCAAAATTTTACATCCGAAAAAATCATATCCCATGTGAATTTTTAGATGCAAAATTACATGGGGTATGATTTTTTTGGACGTAAGTTTTTAATTGTAAAATTTCTCTCAACTTTTTTGCAAGTTCGATTGTGCCCCCCTAACTTTTAACCCTGTGTCCGCCCCTGGCAGCCACTACCACGAATCGATTAGTTGACTAGTCGACAAATCGAACTCGAATTCTGAGCCCAAAACCTTTTGGGATAGGGAAGAGAAAGAAAGAATGGTTGTACAAGTGTTAGCCATATCAACAAAATTCATTTCCAAGTTTTGGTTTTGGGGTGGAGGTGGAATTGGGGAGGAAGATGAAGTTTTGAAGGTAGGGTAAGGTAAGGTAAGTTAGGTGGGTGGGTGGGACTAGGGAACCACATGGAGTTTTAATTGTTTGGGATTGTGGATGGCAAAAATAAAATGTTTTGATATAATCCAAAAAAAAAAATAAAAAATTTGAAATCACAATTACAATTATTACTTTTTTTATTTAGGCATCTTTAAGTGGATTTAATGGCTCTAATAATGAATTTGAACGGTAGAGGGTCTTCCACTCGTAAAAGGTCACCTAGGGAGATTTTCCGTCAATTTATAATGACATGGGGTATTCTATAATAAAGGCAAAGGTCATGGAGTTTTGCGCTAATCACACGTTTCATCAACTTTTATTAAAATTTACAAAAGAATCTGATTTTAATATCTACCAAACATAGGCTTAAAATTTATACATATTATTCAATTTTTTTAATAAAATTATAATGCTCAATATCATAAGTAAAATAATTATTTGGTAATCAATTCTTGCAATTAGATTAGACACGAACATTGAATTAAAAAATTGTAAATATTTCTAAATTTTTATCAGATTCCAATTCAAACTCCTCTTCATCAAGTCATTTTACGTGTGTGTAAAATCATTTTCATCGGACACCGTTATTTCAACTCGAAATTTTTTGATACATTTTATAGGTGATAGGATATCTTTATTAACATTCTTATCATCATCACAACCATCAATAATTCAAGATTGTTCATTATTAGTGTCACTTGTTAGTGAAACTAGAGAAAAACCGAATAAGAGGCTCGGATGCGACGAAGATAATTTGCAACTATACGAAAAAATTGTTATGATTTTTTATTTTTTTTTAAAACATCAAAATCCTATAGATTGTTTTATATAATTCATGGATTTGGATTATTTGGGTTAATTTGATATTTGTTGGACTCAATTTAGTTTTTTTTTTTTTTTTTTAAGTTATGAAAATGGACTCGACTTTGCTAGACTAATTTTGATACAATTTTTAAAACAAATGTGTGCGCCTTTTAGGGTTTAAGCATGTATATGTGGTCAACAAAATGAGTTAATTGCATTATCCCACTCATACTCTATATGCAAGACGTTTCGAAAAAGCATCAAGCATATGCAAAACGTATGTGCGCATTTTAGACCATTAGTATTTATTAAAGGGTTAATTTCACAAATGGTCACTGAAGTTATTTGAAAATTTCAAAACGGTCACTGAAGTTTGAAATTTCTTTCAAAACGGTCACTGAATTTTCAGATTTTTTGGGCAAGTTTGAGGCAATTTTTCGGCAACTTCCGACCACCAAAACCGCCGATTTCGAATACCGTTGGAAAGCCCACGATGTCCTCTTCAATTACCACCAAAAATCTCCCTAAGACTCCAAGTGATTCGGCCGGAATAAACCCACGAAGTCGGCAACCGAAAATTATGAAAATCTACCCAGATTTTCAGATTTTTGGGGCAAGTTTGAGGCAATGTTTCGCCAACTTCCGACCACCAAAATTGTCGATTTCGGATACCGTTGGAAAGCCCACGATGTCCTCTTCAATTACCACCAAAAATCTCCCCAAAACTCTAAGTGATTCGGGTAGAATAAACCCACGAAGTCAGCTACCCAAATTGGGCAGATTCTCGGACTTTTTTGCCCAGTTTGGGTAGCTAACTTCGTGGGTTTATTCCGGCCAAATCACTTGGAGTTTTGGGAAGATTTTTGGTGGTAATTGAAGAGGACATTGTGGGCTTTCCAGCGGTATACGAAATCGACAGTTTTAGTGGTCGGAAGATGCCGAAAAATTGCTTTAAACGTGCCCAAAAAATTTGAAAATCTGGACAAATTTTTATAATTTTCGGTTGCCGACTTCGTGGATTTATTCCGGCCGATTCACTTGGAGTTTTGGGGGTAATCGAAAAGGACATCGTGGGCTTTCCAACGGTATCCGAAATCGGCGATTTTGGTGGTCGGAAGTTGCCGAAAAATTGCCTCAAACTTGGCCAAAAAATCTGAAAATTCAGTGACCATTTTGAAAGAAATTTCAGACTTCAATGACCGTTTTTGAAACTTTGAAACTTTAGTGACCGTTTTGAAATTTTCAGGTAACTTCAGTGACCATTTGTGAAATTAACCCATTTATTAAAAATAAAAGGAAATATTGCACCTTTTTTCCTCAACCTTTATGAAATGTAACAAATATACTCAGTCTTTTTTAAGTATAATCCATCACAACATTTTAGTTATGCAGCAAAACTTTTCATTCCTTACATTTAGCAATTAAATAATAATTTCTAAACTCTACAAAAAAAATTATGATTTTTTATTTTTTTGAAACGTTAAAACCCTATATATTGCTTTATATAATTCACGTGTTTTGATGATTTGAGTTAATTTGATGCTTGTTGGGCTCAATTTACTTTTAAGTTATAAAAATGAACTCGACTTTGTTAGACTAATTTTGATACAATTTTAACACAAATACGTGCGCATTTTGGGATATAAGTGTGCATATGCAGTCAACGAAATGAGTTGATCGTATTATTACGTGCATACCCTATATGCAAGACGTTTCGAAAAAGCATCAATCATATACGAAACTTATGTTTGCATTTTAGAACACAAGTATTTATCAAATAGAAACGGGAATATTGGACTTTTCATCCTCAACCTTTATGAAATGTAACAAATATACTCACAATCATTTTTAAGCATAATCCATTCCAACATTTCAGTAATGTAGCAACACTTTTCATTCCTTACATTTAGCAATTAAATAATGATTTGCACTCCTTTTTAAATAAAATAAAATAAAAAGTAGTAAAAAAAACTGTAAATGAAGTCCCATTACTTTTTAAAAAGTACGAATAAATCTACTTAAAGTAAGTAAATACATATTAACATAGAAAAATTAAAAATATATGATGTCGTATGCTTACTATTTGAAATTTTCATTCCATGCAGTTAAACATTTCGACAATTTTCAACAAAGTAAATAACTCTTTTTTTATGTTAATATACACTTAGCATGTTTGAGCCCTATTTTCAGTGTAGATTGTGTTTTGAAATAATGGATTGATGGACATTGTATGGTTAAAAAATAAAAAAGTCTTTGCTTTGATTGTAATATTATTTTATTGAAAAATATGGAATTGAAAAGAAAAGAGAAAAATATATTTTCAAAAAAATGGAGATCAAACAAGTGATGGACGAAAATTTTGTTTAGTGTCATTTTAACAAAATAGACAAAAATTATTTATTTGTCAATTCTACAATTGTTTTTTATCAATTCTCTCTCTCTCTCTCTCTCTCTCTCTCTCTCTCTCTCTCTCTCTCTCTCTCTCTCTCTCTCTCTCTCTCACACACGTCTCTATAAATACAGACATATGTCTGGATAAGATATATACTAATTAAGCAAAAGAATGGGAAAAAAAAAACAAAAAAAACAAAAAGCAACAAAGGCATTTTGTTCTCGTACATGGTGGTGCATGCCATGGAGCATAGTGCTGGTACAAGCTACAAACTATATCTCTACTACTCTTCGGAATGGAGCCAACGACTTCCGGTCTTAACCTTCCTTTCATTCTTGGAATGCAAAGTAAATCCCTTGGTCATGAGCTGGAGATAAACCACCAATTTATATGCTTTCGTCAATTTGAAAAAAAATAAATATTGAATTTATCTTAGACACCAATGTATGTTCAAAAGCTCAATTCAGCTTTTAAAGGGGAATTGGTACAAAACTTCTGTGTCCTTTGCCTCCATTGCGAAAAAACCATATCCTTTTGGATTGACGAAAAACACCCTAGATGATCTTTTACGTGTGAAAGACCCTCATACCATCCACGTTCATGATTAGAGTCATTAAATCCACTTAAGGGCAAAGGGGGTATTCTGTAATAAAGGCAAAGGTCATGGAGTTTTGCGCTAATTACACACTTCTGAAATATGATACTAACTTTAAGACAAAAGTTATGAAAGTTAAAAAGACGAAATTTTTGAAATCTTGAAATCACAAAGTCCGACATTGAAAAGTTATAAATTGATTCATACTCCAAACAACATATTGTAAAACATGACGTGTTATTAAAGATATATTACTACGAGCGTGTGTTGTTGCAAAATAGAATAATTAACAAAAGTTATAACTTTAGAAGAATATTCACACCAAACATATTTCTCGTAAAAACTTTATTGGAATAATTATTGCAACAAACATACTTGTCATCCTTTTAGTTTTTTTGTGTCAAACAAATAGTGTCGCGACTTTGTCAATGCGATGAATGGTTGAAAGTTGTCGAAGAATACATTCTGTTACTCATATAGCGCGACAAATCTTGCAACAAACATATGTCGTCATAAATCTCTATTTTTGTGACAACAATTTTTTGTCGCGAAATCGATAATTTTTTGTAGTGACCATGTGAAATGGTCTTATCTAATAGTTCTGGTAGATTCGTGTAAGGTACACTAATTCATAATAAACGCATGGAATCTATAAATTGAAACCGTTTCATTTGATTTTCTGTATCCCAACCAAGTTTAATTGATTTCGAAATTCTTCTCTCCTAAATTAAGTTCAAATAATTTTCGAGTTTGTCATAAATGCAAATCTTTCACCTTTCAAGTTCTTTGATATTCCAATCGAGAAGAGTACTATAAAATTGTAGTTCTCCCGCCAAGGTTATTGTGGATAGTCTTAAAAGAGGAGGTATATTTTGGGGGACGTGCATTACATGAAATGAGCAAAATATGCCTTAAGGAGTTTTGAAATCGTATGCAACACTTCAAATAAAATTTCCATCTAATTCTTTCTTTTCTTCTATTTATTGTACTAATCAATGTCCTAACTGAAAGAACTTATCTTAAATAAAATTAATTATCTGTTTTAGAAATAAGCGAGTTTTATACGATACGATGAGTTTGATTAGATATTCTGAGATTGCGTGAACATGATGATCATTTAGGCCTGAAATTTCTTCATTTTCTGATTTATGGACCCTACTCTCATTTACTTTTCTTACACTCTCTTTCTCTTACTACCACACATTTCTCTATATATACTGATGTATCACTGGATATGAAATATACTAATTAAGCAAAACAAATGGAAGAAAATCAACAAAGGCATTTTGTTCTCGTACATGGTGCATGCCTTGGTGCTTGGTGCTGGTACAAGCTACAACCTCTGCTGGAGGCGGCTGGTCACCGCGTCACAGCATTTGATCTCTCAGCCTCCGGCATTGACCCGAAAAGCCTCGATGAGCTTCGCACATTTCCAGACTATACAGCGCCGTTGTTTAAGGTAATGGAGTCGATTCCAGCAGACGAAAAGGTAATTCTAGTTGGACATAGTCTTGGTGGCATAAACTTGGCTTTTGCAATGGAGAAATACCCTGAAAAGATTTCTGTGGCTGTTTTTCTTGCGGCTATAATGCCTGACACTATACATAGGCCATCCTATGTTCTGGAAGAGGTAAAATTGTGTATACACTTAGGAATAGCTTAGACAATAAAATAAATTTCACTGAATTAACTTGTTTGGCAGTACCTTGCACGGACTCCGACAGAAAATTTTTTGGACACTCAATTCGAGCAATTTGGTAGACCCGAAGATCATCTCCAATCAATACTCTTTGGTCCGCAGTTCATATTATCCAGGCTATATCAACAATCGCCACCTGAGGTAAAAATATATAGAATGGAACCAATGATAAAAGAGATTAAAAAATGAAAAAAGATTAGTTCCTAGTTGAATTGACTGGTCTTTTTCGATTTTCACTACCAGATTTTTCAGGTTAACATTTCCATTAAATTCAGCAAATAAAATTTTAATGACTTAATTAGAAAAAAAGGAAAAGTTGAGTCGTCGAAATGAAATGTTGCTATAAATTGACTAACAAGTGTTTTTAATTCATTATGGTAGGATGTTGCATTAGCAAACTCATTAGTGAGGCCTGCCTCTTTTTTTACGGAAGATTTGTCAAATAGAAGCCCATTTTCCAATGAAAAGTATGGATCGGTAAAGCGTGCTTTCATCGTAACCGGCCAAGATAAATCTGAAGCACTAGAGTTCCAGCAGTGGCAAATTGAAAATATTGGAGTGTCAATAGTGAAAGAGATAGAAGACGCTGACCACATGGCAATGATTTCAAGGCCCAGCAACCTTTGCCAACGTTTATTGGAAATAGCAAAATAAATATATTTAACTAATTGTTGAAAAATAATGTACTCTTTTATGACACTAGTAGTCAATATTTAAACATTATCAGAAACGTTCAAGTAGAACGTTTAAATGCAGTAATAAATGTTGTCAAAACTGGAATAAAGTACTTTTTTAATTTTTCCCTTTAATTTTTAAATATCTTGGTGGAATAAAGTACTTTTTTAATTTTTCCCTTTAATTTTTAAATTTTTAAAATAATGTGTATGGATTAATTAGAATCAAACTCCCAGATTGTTTATTTTTATAATTTTTTTAGATTGCATATTTTTTGAGTGCAAATAGAAAGTGTAAAGCAACAATGAAATGAGATAAATCGAATTTAGAGTAACACAATCCTCAACAAGGGAAAAACTCACATGCTTCCAAACTTGAAGAAACAATTGAAAAAAAAAAAAAAAAAAAATCTGCAAGGAAACAGATTTATCTTTTATTCTTCATGCTTTGAAATAATTGGTCACTATTTTATTAATTTTTGAATTTGCAACAAATCGAGAGGATAGTTATACATTTAATCTATGTCGTAAAACCCAACAGTGAGATAAAAGACAGAGATATACCTTTATTATTTTTGCAGTTTTTTTAAAATCTTAGGTGATTTATTGCTTTTAGTTGAGGCTTATTCGAATTCACAAAGAAATATACTGAGTTGACTCAGTTAGATATGATTTTTTTGGGCTCAAGAGAGGGAAATTAATTTAATTAGTGAATTCGACCATATTGTACAATTTTAGAAATTGAACTTGAGTGGCAAGATAGAAGGAGATAACTTAGTAAAATCGGGATTTTCAATGCTTTAACCATTGTATTGAATAGTTCATCCTAGACCCAAAGAAAACACATTTGTATAAATGTTTTACTTTCTGAGTTAATAGTAATTTTAATCGAAACATTGCCATCACTGTTTATTTTCTCAAAATAGGAGTTAGATATAGTTAGATTAATCATAAATAGATTGTCCCCGTGGAAACAATAGTCCAAACTCTCTAGGTCTACTTTACTTCTTGCTTGATTAAATTCATGCACTTGCGATTATACCACAATAAGTTTTTGGAGTCCCTGTCATGGTCTATATTTTATTTAATATTGATTTAGATTTGTTTCATTATAAGACAAATGTGTTTGTTGTATGCTCCCTTAATAAGGTGATAACTCGAATCATTAGACTCTCAGATTGGACGTACTTTTAGAAGAAGACACAAATAACACAATAAAAAACAATAAATCACTATGGTGGACGAAAAAGTTCGATTGGCCGCTACACAAGATGTTGCCATAGCAGTTGTTGTAGAGCGACTCAACAGATTCAACAACATGATGAAGTCGAAATTGGTTAAGGAGATTTTTCAGTTGTAGAAATAGCTCTTGATGGCTAAAGCTTCGTATATCCGGACATCGAGCGAAATGATTTTTAACTTAGGGAAAATCTTATCAACCTATTCTGCAGTAATCTTCAATTTTAAGGAAAGGCACATGAAAACCCAAATGCTCAGATTTCAATATTTCTACAGATATGCCAAGGATGACGCATTAGAATGGTTGGATTCCGAGTCACATGCCAGTGAAAGCATAGCCCAAGGTGAGACTATCACCACTACACTGTCAATGAAAGAATTCAACTCCTCTTGGCTAGCAAAAGAAGGAGAACTCCCAGCTCTGGAGCTAAATTTCTTGTAGTGGATGATTTTTCTCGTCTTTTTCTGATTCATGAACCGGCACGTTTTACACAATTCTCTTTTACGTGGTCCTAACTTTCTATAATTATTTTTTCGATTAATGGACACCTATTCTCATTTCATTTTCAAAGTTAATTCTCTTATAATACTGGTCCCAACTTTCTGCAATTGTATTCGTACGCGTTTTTATCAATTCTCTCTCTCTCTCTGACTACCACACACGTCTCTATATATACAGATGTATGTCTGGATAAGATATATACTAATTAAGCAAAAGAATGGAAGAAAAACGCATGGAGCTTGGTGCTGGTACATGCTACAAACGCATAGCAATCGTGAAAGAGATAAATTCTGACCACATGGCAATAATATCAAAGCCCCACGCACTTTGCCAATATTTATTGAATATAGCAAAATAAATATATTTTAAGAAGTATTTTCTTTAATTGTTGAGAAATTATGTACTCTTTTATGATACTAGTAGGGAGTGTTTAAACACTATTACAAACGTTCACACAGTTATAGATGTTGTCAAAACCGCAATAAAATTTTTGTATCTTTGCTTTAGTTTTATAAATTACTTGGTGGTTTATTATATATGATGATAATTCATGAATTAATTAGAATCAAACTTCAGATTTGATTGTTTATACAACTTTAGATCACAAAATTCACAAGTGTAAAGCAACAATTGATATGATAAGCAAATCTCTAAGAAGGGAAAAACTCACAACTTGAAGAAAATATTAAAATAAATAAATAAATCTGCTAGGAAACTAAAAATCCCAATCCGAATTGCAATTACTAAATAAATATCAACTTGTTAAAATTTGAACCAAGAATTAAAATGGACTTATAAGAAACCTTTTTCTCCACTGAAACAAATAATCACAAGAAATCAAATAACACAACCATAAATAACTCGAGCAGCCTTCCTCTTTCACAACTAACCGTTAAGGCTCAGAATCCCTAATCCACAATCTCCGACTCGAATCTATAACTCTTAGATCACAAATAGCTCAAGATTATCCACTAAGGAATGATTGATTAATCAACAAATGAGAAAGAAAACTTAATGAGAAGAATAATCTTTGTCGATATCTCGATTCACTTTGTTTTCTTCAATTGAGGTTTGAAACCTATTTGAAATCCAGCTTGATTTACATCATCGCCCACCAAAGGTTATTTGGCACAAAACTCAACCTCTACTACTCTTCGGAATGTAGCCAACGACTTCCGTTCTTAACCTTCATTTCACTCTTCGGAATGCAAAGTAAATCCCTTGGTCATGAGCTGAAGATAAACCACCAATTTATATGCTTTCGTCAATTCAAAAAAATAAAAAATAAAAAATAAATAAATATTGAATTTATCTTAGACACAAATGTATATGTTCAAAAGCTCAATTCAGCTTTTAAAGGGGAATTGGCGTTCAACTTCCGTTAACTTTGCCTCCATTGCGAAACACACAGTATCCTTTTTGATTAGCGAAAAACACAATTGGATGATCTTTTACGTGCGAAAGACCCTCCTACCATCCACGTTCATTATTAGAGTTGTGCTACTCCATAATACGTGTTTTTACTTGAGTACTTATCCTTGTTAGACTTAATTATTTGAGCACATAGCCATTATTGACTTATTACTTATGTTGGAGCAATTCTTGATTATGTGGATTTAATTGTTGATGTGTAGACATAGGTTTAAATAAAATCCCCAACTCTTTAATATAGAATCCAAACGGTTAGAAAGTAGTTTGGGGTCGGACTGTTAGTTCATGTATTCATAGAATTTGATGGTTTGGAGTTCTTGAATCAGATTTTTGGTTGAAGAAGTTTGAGTTAATGAGTCTACAACGGGCGATGACTACTTTCAAAATTCGAATCTCATATAAAAAAAGCGTGATACATCTTATACCTCTCTTCGTAGCATTTTTGTCTACATTGATTAAGCTTGCTAGGGTATTTAAACCCTGGTGCCCTATTGTCATCTGACTTGGAAGTCATTGGCTTAAAACTCGCAATATGGGTCATTTAGAAACCTTAATAGAGGGAAATCTTGTACATAAGATGTCAAAAAAAGAGCAAATATCAAAATATATTCATAGTGAAAGAAAAAAAATGGATTTATACTATCAAAAGCAAGCGGTGCCCGATAGGGACTTTGAGATTTAAACTCTAGAGGCTGGCAGTGTGACTTTGAGAAACACTATCTTCCTTCTAAGTGTACAAGTATTTGATCACTTCGTGTGGGAAAAATGCATTATAATGATTATTAGGAACCCACATCTACTAGAAATACCACGAGATTGGATATGAAAGCATAAGGAGTGATTTTGCATGAGGTGTAAAGAAAAAAAACTGGCCACAAGAGGATTGGGATTGTGTAAATCAACAACACTTAATTGGTTGTGTTCTAGTATGGTCACGAGTTCTATGTTGGCTACACACACACACTAAGTTGAGCATCAGATAAGTAAATATCTATTTTTGATATTGTTTGGATCTTTCTAAAGTGTTACTTAATTTCCAACATTAGACATATGGTATGCAGTTCACCATTAAGTTTTTTACTTGTGATTTGGCTAGTATAGTAATATGGTTTATTCTTAAGTTTTGTTTTGTTTTGTTTTGCTTTGTTCGACAACAAATAAATGTTTTAGTTTGGGCGTGATTATCTAGACCATATTACTAAGCTTTTCTACTTAATTTAGTTTAATTTCCTTTTTTCAGTTTTGAATCCATTTCTAAGCAAAAGGAAAAGAATAAGGGTGAAATCTAAAGTATGTGGACTAAATCTCAACATTTCGATAGTTGAACCAGGCCACAAAATGAAGATTGAAAATGGTACGGGTTCAATTGGATGTAACTAGAAGTTGAAGAATCGAAAGTACAAGAAAAAAAAGGCCTTAATAAAAGGCAAGAATCGAATTTGGGGACCAAAATACAGGTTTGAAAGTGTTTACAACTGGGCGACTGCCCATTTGTAATAGTTGAGTGATCACACTACTTGGTTCATCAATAACAGAGGCAAAAACATATGCGTGTGTGACCACTCGGGTATTTCCTGGGCGATCGCCCAAGCCAAAATGCAGCTAGATATTATTTTTTCACGTTGAATTCCATTCCAACAAGGATTCTTCCTTTTGGGCCATTATTTGCACGAATTTTAGAGTTTTGGAACTTATAGGTAAAGATTATAAATATAAATGATCAACATAATTAGGGGGTGGATAATTAATTGTAAAAGGAGGAAAAATATACATCAAGATTGAATTTCAAGAACTTAAAGATTGAATTCAAGAATCTTGGAATGATGAACAACTTTTACAACTTTTGGTTTCTTCTTCACAACATGGTAGGCTAAATAAATCTAGTGCTAGGGTTAAGATGAATCTTGTATCATGAACCTTTAATTTTTAATTTTTCTTTTTGACAAAACATGTTTTCAATTATTGAACGATTTTCATGGAATTATTTTCTTTACAATTATGTGCACAATGATTGTATAAATATTGTGGCTTGTTTTACCCTCAAAAGATGAAAAATAAGCTACACAATGTTAATTGTCATAGAGTCTAACGATGTTTTCCCATACAATAATTGCCTCGTAAGAACTGGGCACAAAGAGATCTCTGAGAACGGAACAACCACCAGAGCTTTATGGAGAATATGTCCACCATATCTTGTAATCTTCTAAAGCCTAAACCACCCTCATCAGTAGGAAGAAAAATCTCCTTCGCGTTCTACCAATGTAAACGTCGTGCCTGTTCTTTGAAATCCCACAGGAATCGCACAAAGATGCTCTCAAGTTTTTTCAAGATAGCCTTAGGGGGATGCATTATCTGAAGAATGTGTAATGGCATGTAGGAGAGCGCTGACCTCAGCAAAGTAATACAACCCCCATATGATAAAAGTCGTAAAGCCCAACTAGAGATCCTGTTCCTGACCTTCTAGATAAGGTCATCATAAATGAAGCTTCTCTTGGTCTCCTTAAATAAGAGGACTCCTAGATAAGTGAAAGGCTATTGCTGGTGTTGAAAACCAATCAAAATCTCCAATCATCTGATCTAACTAATAGATGCCCGTTTTGGTAGTATGAGTCTGCTCTTGTCCCTATTCACCAATTGACCAAAAACCCTTTCATAATGCTCTAGACAACCAAGAATCCTCCTGATAGAGTGTTTCTAACCGTTTGCGAATATGATCATATCATTAGAAAATGAAAGGTGTGAGATAAGAGTACTACCTCCATGTCGATAACACATATTGGGATACTCTTGAAACCTCTGAATGAGCAGGCCTGAGAAGTAATCTGTAGCTATGATGAACAAGGATGGCGAGATAGGATCTCCATGTCTGAGTCTCGTGAGGAGGGAAAAAACCACATGGGCGACCATTTAGGAGTACGGAAAAACGACACTTCGAGTGCACTTCATGATCTTATCGATCCAGATCTAATCATATACAAAAGCCCCTAATACAAAAGAAATTAAGTCCTAATCCATTTGATCATATTCTTTAACCATGTCTATTTTCAGCATAGTGTTACCCTTCGCACTCTATCGTTCAAAATATGGAGAAGCTTCCGAACCAATAGAACATTGTCCCTAATTACACGACATGTATAAACCCACTCTATTGAGGCGAGATAATGCATGGTAACGGGGTACTCAATCTAGGTTCAAAAGCTCAGTAATAAGCTTATTAAACATTGTATATAAACTGATGGGTCTGAACTCGATCCATCTACAAGCACCGTCTCTCTTAGATAGCAATACTATAATAGTAGTAACAAACACCCGTGAAAGATGGCCATCGTCAAAGAAGTCCAAGTTTCACGGGTTACCTTTCTTCTTAGCTCAGAAAGGGACACCGTGCGGCAATAGTCTCCGCTAGACTACCTCCCGCCTTCTTTCAATCGCGTCGGGACGAAAGACAATTTGATTACAACTTTAAGAACGCTTGCAACATGAAATTGAACACAATGGAAATAACATCTTCATTGATTGCTAGAAAGCTAAAAATTACAATAGACGAAAGCAGGAAATTACAATGGCTAGTGCAGGGGGAAAATACTAGTAAGCTTGAAAATGTTTGAAAGACCAATACCCCATATAATAAACTTAGCAACAAAAATCCAAATAACTGGAGTAGACATCATTTGGTTCTAGAATCATACTTTTTCTTTTTTTATTTTCTAACTATTTTACGAATTAAATAAATATTTACAACACGGGGCTTAAGCAAGGCTGCAGCCCGTGACATTCTCCCCCATTTGTTTTGCCGATGTTCTCGGAGCCATTGAGTATTCTTCTCGCTGTTACATCCGCTCTATTTGACCAAGTACTCTTGAAGATGTTTCCTAGAAGCTCGAGTAGTTTGGAAGCAAAAAATCTTTTCAGCAACCTTCATTTCTGATCGTTTCACTTTAAAAACTGGTTGCTTCAAATCTGCAGACTTCTTGCACTGTTTCTGATTGGTATCTGCAGTATGGAAGAGTAACGGTTGCTGGTTCAAAAGGACTATCGTTGAGAGAAGATCTCTTTTGAACATTGGAACACGTCTGAGCCACATCCGAAAGTTTCACCCGAGTTTCCTGCGAAGCAGAGGTAAAGTGCTGAAAATAGTCTCCCAGCATAGAATTGAACTGCTCTGTCTGTCCGTCTGATCTTCGGTGAATAGTAGCATTCATGCTCAAAGTTGAACCAAGAAGTTTGAACAACTCGGTCCAAAATGTGCCAATAAATTGAAAATCTCGATCATTGAGGATAGGCAATCCCCAGTATTTGACAATAAGCTTGAAGAAGAGTTAAGCTGTCTCTTCAGCTGATACATACTTGGGAGCTGTGCTGAATGTTGAATCTCTAGATATACAGTCCATCCCGATGATGATAGTGTCAAAGTCTCCAACTCTTGGCAATCCACTAATGTAGTTCGTCGATCCACTTTCGACTAATTCATTCAGGATAGAAGGGGGCTCCAATGAGCCTGCATGCTGTGGTAGTGCGGAAGTGCGCTCTATGATGTCCCATTTCCCAACACTTCTCTCTCGTGCTCCCGAAGCACTTGAAGCTCCGGCTGAGCCATATGGCATAGTGCCTTGGTGGGAGGTTTGGCACTCAGAACAAGTGCAATCTCGCGATCAATTGCCTTCCTTGTTGGCAATTTCCTTGGTAACACATCCGGCATGATATCTTCAACTTCCTTCGGCCTTGTGATAGGCGTTGGAATAGAGCTAGTTGTTTCTTCGATATCCTCTACTCGAAGAGAACACAAGAATGAGGGTTCATTCCTCTTGAAACCCTTACTGTATTGCATGGCCGAGATGCCTTTCTCGCCAGTTTTCCCAACCCGTGTAGGAATAATGAATGGTTTGCTCACCATCATTATTAATGAGTCAGAATGCGGCAACACTGCTATCTTTGTATCCCGAAGATATTCCAATCCGAGAATCAGCTTGAAATCATCCATATGAACTATCGACAAATTTGTCCTTCCTTCGAATGGACCTACTTTGATCTGCACAGATTGTGCTGTTCCCGCTATTGGTTGACTGGCGGAGTTGATGCTTTGACTTTCTCCTTACCTCTTTCCAGAACAAGTCTGAGTCGCTCTACTTCAGAACTTGCGAGGTAGTTGTGCATAGCACCGGTGTCCACCATAGCCCTGATTAGCTTTCCATTGATCCTCACATCAATATACATTAGGCCTTTAGCCTTGCAAATGCGAGCCTTCAATTCTTAGATCTTCGACTCTTTCGAGGGAACTCTATTCCTTTTAGTAGCTCTGTGCGATAATGTATTGCACCAATTACATCCTCGTCTCCTTCGGAGTCTGTGTCACCTAGACAGCTAGCTTGTATGGTATTTTGCTTTGAACTTGAGCCCCCAATTGCTAGTTGACAGTATGCATTCACCATCCGTTTCTGAGGACACTCAGCAACTCAATGAGGTCCTTCACATAGAAAGCATTTTAATCTAGGAGTGACATCAGATCTGCCTTCATTCGCCTTTCCATGATTCCAGTCATTACTAGAATTGCCGTTATAGTTTCCTTGACGACTGTTTTGATAGTTTCCTAGCGAGTTACTCGGGCGGTTGCCTTGATAGGGTCCTCCCCTATTCTGAGAGTAACGCTCTCCCCCATTTAAGTTCGAGCTGGGTCTGTAAGGTATCCTTTCACTTTTAACAGATTGACTATTTTTCAAATGTCGATCCTCTCTCGACTCGGGTTGATAGTCACTTGCACATTCGGCAGCTCATATAGCCGCGCTCAAATCAGTAACCTTTTGTCTCTGAAGTTCCGTGGGCATCCACGGTTTCAACCCTTCCATGAAGGTGAATAGCTTATCCTTCTCTGACATATCTCTGATATTCAGCATATGTCCCGAGAAGGCCTTCACATACTCTCTGATGGAGTTTGTGTGTTTCAGTTCTCGTAAGGCCCGACGTGCCTTGTATTCCATATTCTTTGGAAAAAACTGAGATCTGATAGCTTCCTTGAAAAGATCCCAAGAATCAATTCGGACCATGTTGGCCTGAATATCCATGTACTTCGTTCGCCACCATAGCTTTGCATCTCCATCTAGATACATGGTAGCTGTTGTGACCTTTCTCGCTTTGTCCTTGATCGAAGCCGCAAGAAAGTATTGTTCCATATCAAACAAGAAGTTCTCAACTTCTTTAGCATTGCGTGCACCTCCATAGGTACACGGTTCTGGAATTTTGAATCTATGCACTGGCTCATGTGCGATGGCTTGTCCGTTCCCAATCGCGCACTGAAGAACTAGTAACTGAGTTCTCAACGCTCCCATCTCATCCTGCAACTCAGGTATAATAGCAACAGCTTTAGTTATAGCTGCGCATACCTCTTGGCATTCATCCAGTTAGATACGTAATTCCCAATTTTTGTCTGTGCCACCTCAGCCTTATCCCCGAGGTTTTCCATGGAAAAACACAACCTAGTGTTTGTCACCTCAAGCACCTCCAAACACTGTCGAGTGTTCATCTTTTGAACATCTACCACCTCCGTGGTGTTCAAGGAATTTGGGTCAATTTTCATAGCTTTCTTAACGAGATCTCGAGCCGCAGCTCTGATACCAACTTTCACGGGTTACCTTTCTTCTTAGCTTAGAAAGGGACATCGTACGACAGTAGTATGCTCTGCTAGACTACCTTTCGCCTTCTCTCGATCGCGTTGGGACGAAAGATAATTTGATCACAATTTTAAGAAAGCTTGCAACATGAAATTGAACACAATGGAAATAACATCTTCATTGATTGTTAGATTGCTAAAAATTACAATGGACGAAAGCAGGAAATTACAATGGCTAGTGCATGGGGAAAACACTAGTAAGCTTGAAAATATTTGAAAGACCAATACCCCCTATAATAGACTTAGCAACAAAAACCCAAATGACGGGAGTGGACATCATTTGGCTCTAGAATCATACCTTTTCTTTTCTATTTTCTAACTATTTTACGAATTAAATAAATATTTACAACACGGGGCTTAAGCAAAGCTGCAGCCCGTGACACCAAGATTGTCCTATATAAATCATCTTGAATAATGTCCCAACAATGCTGGAAAAATAGGGATGAAAATCTTTCCGGTGTGCAGCATTGTCAGCATCTATACTAAACACCTCCTCTCGTACCTCATGAATCAAAGGGATGCGATTTAGTGCCAAATTACCATCCTTTGTCAAAAGACTGGAGATGATATCTGAATGAATGGGGTCCAACAGTTGTATAGGAGCAGATAGAAAATCCTGATAAAATACAATAGCTAAAGTCTGAATGTCAATAGAAGTAGTTAAGACTTCCCATGCCTACGTCCTAATGGACCTAATACGTGATTTCATCTGACATCCCTAAACAATCGTATGGAAATAACGAGTATTGTGATCTCCTTCACATACCTAACGTGAAAAGGCCTTTTGCTTCCAAAAACCCTCCTCAATAGATAAAGTCCAGTTCAAACTGCCTAGGCTTAATAAAATAGGTTACGATACTCCAGTGTAGGGTATCTATCGTATACTATCTCTGCCTCATCCACCCTATTCCCAGAATCTCACGCCCGTTTGAAAACATCTCCAAACATATGTCAATTCCACTAACACGGTCCCTATTTTCACCTAAAGAACTTCTCCCAAAGAGCAGCCATCCCCATAACATGAGCAGGAAACAACAACTTTTGAGCGACAAAAGATGAAAAATCATGATGCTTGGTCCAAACAATAAGGAATTGAAAAGGTCTAGGCCCCAAATCATCACCAGAAAGCCACTGAAGTAATAAAGACGAATGATAAGATGAAGTCTGATTCAAGTACCTCACTATAAGCTATCGATAGAATGCTGCAACTGTAGAATTAATGAGTGCCATATTCAGTCTCTTTCTGACTATACTGTTAATCCAAGTATACCTATTCACAAGAAAACCAGCATTCTCTAAACCACAATCTAACATCATATTAGAGAAAACAATAGTGCCTCGATCAGGAGTATTGTGGCCGGTGTGCTCACCATCATGTGTAATAACGTTAAAGTCTCCCCAACGAACTAAGGATCGTCCATATCGAGGAAAATGTAGTGAAGGCCTTCCCATAAATCCTTCCTGATAGCTACATCACATGAAGAATAGATAGGTGTTAGATAGATGTGATGCGCTAGTCTGGGATCCTCAACTCTAACGTGAAGGAACTAGGGTTGATCAGCAATAATAGTAACAGTAGTCCCCGCGTTCCAAAAAAAAAATAGATTTTATTCGATATGAACTCCCATGTGAAAGCGCTGATATCGTCGAATATCTGCAAATCTATGCTGGAGAACAAAAGGCTCCAGTATAACCAAGAGATAAACATGATGAAGTTGTATAAGTCTCTTCAGGAGCCGCGAGTAGCTACACTACTTACACCTCTTGCATTCCATATGATGATACTTATCTGGATGTGTGTAAAGAGGTATCCTGTGATCGACTCTTAGTGACCATCCTAGGAAATGAAGTATTAGTGGCTTTAGAATTTCTTTTCCGACTTACTGGACAAAACCATGCTCCTCTGTCCTACAAGCCATACCTGCCAAGTCATCAGCAGAAGATCGACGATATGAACCCTGTTGATGAACTTTAATATGAGAAAAAAATCAAAATCTGACTGATCTGTAGATAAAAAAACCTCTGTATTCTGCGACAAGGTGCAGAGATAATAGAAACATCTAGTTCCATTCCACCAAGAGAAGATCAAAATATATAGAACTAACCATCTTAGGAGCCCTATTGATGGAGTCTGGAGACTAAACTGCTAAATGAGGAGCCGACGTAATAATAGGAGAACTCTGAGTATCCACCCTAATGGGAACAATTGTGGAATGATATGATGGTAGAGAAGTAGTAATGTGTGGAGCAATATTGCTAATAAAAGGTAGAGTAGTATAAAGACTAGGACCCATATGACTAGCAGCTGCCTGTGATGTAGTAACTGTAGCGACGGGGATAATATGAGCAATAGTGGTAACAATTTGAAGAGTAGAATGAGAAATCACATCTGATGTACTGTCTTGTCTCCTTCGATTTCTCTTAATAGGTGTCCATCTCTGGCTAGGAGTAGTCACAACCTCCTTTACCTTATCATTATCCTTAGCCAAAACTGGATTAGGCCTATAAGTCAGGTCAACAAAATTGGGCCCACAGATGGTGGGGTAGGATGCAAACCACTAGAAATTCTCATCCAAATGTTCGAAGTGTCTACATCGAAAACAAAAGTCTGGCACCTTATCATAAGCAACGAGCTGCCAATATTCCCCTTCTTTTCCCTCTCAATCCATACTCTATCAAGGAGTTTACATTCCAGATCAACCTTAATACATACTCGTGCCTCACTAGGTCACCGAAGATTAGAAGTTGCTTCATCAATACGAAGTGGGAGCCCAATAGCCTTCGCTATAGAAAATAATGTGCTCTAAGACCGAAAATGAATAGGGAAGAAATGAATGAAACTCAAACTAGAGCAATAGGAACCTCATACTTAGGACTAAAATGGGGTCCACTTAAAAATCCGCATGGGACAAATATCAATATACCAAGTGGGTTTGAGGAATAATCGTGCATAATCATCCTTGTGCGCTATATAAATAATAATATGTACATCATAAAAAAGAAACAACTTCTTTAATTAGGTACTTAGGTGCATGCATATAGCATTCATAGGGTTCATTCATTCTTGTATGCATCTTATTTTTTATATTTGTTCCGTTTCATCTCATTTTTTAATAAAAAAGGGGTATTTTGTGCTTCTAGACATTTTAAGGTGTTCTTGAATTTTCTTTTGTGATCGAGTATGCATTTATCTGATATGTAATGTAGTTTCCATTACTTTGGTTGGGTTTAATGTGAAGTACAGAGTATATGTTTCTTCATGTAACATCTGCACATCACACATTATGATCTTGTGAGTGAGTCTTGATAGCATGTGTGAGACTTGGGATGACAATCATTTATTTTTAAGGTTACCTTGAACATGAATTAATCTTAATTTATATTTTACCTAAGCTCAAGTATATTCTCCTTATCATAAAATAAAAAGTGTTTCATCTTATAATCTTCTTCGAAGCTTATTTGACCCGAGTAATTAAGCTCGAGTGGTTTCTCATAACCTGATACCATATGGTCTACTAACTTGGATTTATCGGCCCAACACTTGTTACATGGGTTATATTCGTCATTTAATGGAAAATATTCTACACATAAGATATGCCAAATATTGAGAAAAATGATGAGTTGAAAAATAAAAATAAATTATATGGTAAACGTCAAGGGGAGAAAATAATAATTTTTGAAAAAATTGAGCTTAATTTAAAGGTCCTAATAAGCTTATTGGTTTGACTTTCATTTGTAGGGGAATACACTTATTTAACAGTGATGTTTAGCATGTCATTTTTCAAAAATTTAAGGTTTGAAGTCCTGTTCACAAGTAAATGGCGGCACTTAACAAACATGAGCCACTTATACACCGTACTTCATTTAAACTTGATTTGAGTATGTGGGAAATTTATTTTATTGATGATGTCTTACTTGTAATCATTTGCATTTTTGGGGTCATCCTATATGTTGGAGTGCGTGCCATGAATTAAAAAAGGTGCTATTTTTTGAAATTCAAAAATCATGTACTATTTTTGTCAACAAGTTTTCACCCATTTCCGCTGAGATGCAGCTCTAGCGATAAAAGCAGAGGCTTTTCGCTCACTTCTTGCTCAAGCTACGTACCGAATTTTTGAATGCAAAAGGCTTCCACCTAGATTTCATTTTTTATTTTTCCTCTTCTCTCGCAATTTCTCTTCAAATCTTGGCCCCCATTCTTATTCCTTGATTTCTTCAATCATTGGGCATCATACCTCAACAATTTTGGGGTTTAGTTTTGTTAGGTTTTAATGTAATTTGCAATTTTATAAACAAAAGGATTGAAATCAATATTGTTGTAAAAGAGTTTTTAAAAGTCAAAGGGCCAAGTAGTATGTTAGAAGTTTTAGGGTTCGAGTATAAAACAAAGGAGTAAACGGTACCGTAATTTCACTAGCCTATCGTTCAATTGTTGCTTGAGTGGTAAAAACAAAAGCTGCATCGCCCGCCTATTTCCTGAACTTCACCCAAGTGAGATATCATCACTCACTTGTCGCTGAGCTTATAGTCGAGCGATGGTACTATCTGGAAAAACCTAATTTGCATTTTTAAGGCTTTTTACACGACCGATTCTACCTAATTGCCTTCAACTATAAATATCCCACACATTACACGACATTTGGTGCTTGTTCATTATGCCTATTCTATATAACAAATTCATATTATTCTTTGAAGATTCAAGAGCATGTTCATGTATTGATTCAATTCATTTACTATTAAGATTATACAGTCGCAGATTGGGGAAAAACATCAAATCCATTGAATCCAAAACACATACTTCCTAAATTCCATTAGGAAGGTACTTTCTCAATTGAACTTCAGAGGCTGCTGGAGGTGAGAGAGGTTGTACTACAAGTGCGGGAAAAGTACAAGAATAAAGTGTTCTTGGAATTTTACTTGGAAGAGACAATTGTAGAAGTGAGAGCTGGTGGGTTCAGCCGATCTTGAAGGTTACATGAATTAGATCGGGAAGTCTAGAAGAGTTGTCTAAGCAGCATCTTACTATAAATCCATATTGTCTATAGTGAAAGTAACTAGCTTGGCCAAAGTTTTTATCTAGTTGGGTTTCTCTGTCAACAATATTAGTGTTATTTATTATTTTTCCATATAAACTATGGCAATCCAACATAGGATAATTGAATTGATTGACTAATCATCTAGAAACAATTAAAAAGTAACTTATTGCTTGTTAATTACATAATTCCGCACGTAAGGTCGAACTTAATAAATTTTCAATTGATATCAGAGCCTAAATTCGAATCCTGACCTTAGATTTGTAGATGAGTAATTCATTATTAGTCCCGCCATATTTTGATGACAATAATTATGTCTACTGGAAGGTTAGAATGAGAGCTTTTTTAAAATCTATAGATGAGCGTATCTGGATAAGTGTTGTAAATAGTTGGGTTGTACCAAGTTCTACGGTTAATAATGAAGTGATCCCCACTCTCATTGCTAATTGGACTAGAACGAACTTAGATGAGTGTAACTGTAATAGCAAAGCTTTGCATGCCCTATTTATGGCGATTTCCCTGGAAGAGTTTAGGAGAGTGTCAATATGTGAGGTAGCTAAAGAGGTTTAGGATATTCTACAAACCACACACGAGGGAACTCGGGTCGTTAAAAACTCTAACTTGCAGATGTTGACCACTAGGTTTGAAGAGATTAGGATGAATGAGGATGAGACATTTGATGAATTCTATGTGAGCTTAAATGACTTAGTCAATTCTGGTTTCAACCCATGTGAGAAAATACCTGAGTAAACATTTTTTAGAAAAATCCTTAGATTTTTACATGAGGGAGCTACTATTGAGGAGAGTAAGGATATAGATTCTATTAAGGTGGAAGAGCTGGTAGGATATTTCCAAACTTATGAGATGACATTAGCTAAACCCACAAACGATAAGTTATTGGCCTTAAATATTATGAGAAATATAGAGTCCTCGAACTCATATTCTTCTATGAAGGAGAGTTAGCATACTTTGCTAAGAAATTTCGAAAATCATTTAGGAATAAGCAAAAACCTCAAGAAAAGCATATAAGTCGTCCTTGTGGGTCTAGGAAGAATTCAAAAACTGTGAGATGTCATAATTGCAAAGGTTTTGACCACGTTAAGAGTCAATACCCTAGTAGTATGAAAAATCTGGATAAGGCTATAAATGCTACTCTCACTGATGACGAGTCTAGCTCGGACAATCAGAGTGAAAAATCCACTCATGAGGAAAGTGGAAAATATATTGCTTTTACTACTAGAATTAGGAATGGATTTGATAAGGGGAGTAAGAATGCTGAAAGCATGAGTAGAGTGAGAATTTAGAAGAAAATTTGGATAATGAGGAAGATTCTGATAGTGAGGGAGATATTCATAAGACTTATGATAGAATCTATAAGGAGAGTATTAAGATTCTAACTAAAAATAAAGATTTAATTACGAGAGTCACTGGACTTGAGTCAAATAAAGAAAAACTCTTAGTATACATTGAGTAATCTTCCTCTACTCTAAGTGAGTTGTAATCCATGAATGAATCATTACACACTCAGGTCAAGAATCTCACAAGTGATCTTGAGAAGACCTCTATGAGAGCTAGTGGGCTGACCATTGAAAATGAAACCTTAGAAATCCAGGTTAAAAATCTTATAAGCGATCTAGAGTATTCCAAGTCTCAACTTCTTACCTTTTCTAGTGGTTCTATGAAGCTAGATAACATTCTGGGAATGGGCAAGCCTGCTGTAGTAAGGGAGGTCTAGGATATAAAGAGAAAGACCATAATGTTGCTAGTATGTCCAAGACCACGTTTGTCCCTGGTACTAACCAACTTAAATATGTGCCTAACCCTGAACCTAATAATAAAGGTTATGTAGGACGGAAGCCTACTATACAGCGTAGGACCCTCCAACCTAGGAATAGACGTTAGTGATCCCATACCTTTAGTTCTATATTTCTCACTACACGTTTTCACTATAGTGAGTTAGGACACATAAGGCCTATGTGTCGTCATTTTCTGAACAGAAATAGAAGTCGAAACTTAAATAGAAATAAGTATTAGGATTATGTTGGTCAAATGGACTTCCTTACTAATCAGGTAAGTAAATTGACCAAGTTAATGACATAGATGACCGGAAATATTCTTGTCACTAGGCAAGTTTGAGTAAAGAAAAGTGATTTGAAATTTTTTGAAATAGATCACGATACTCTTCATGTACCATATGCACTGCACACACTATGATATTGTTAATGGGACGCTACCGTGTGTGTGAGAGTTGAAATGACAGTCACATGTTAATAAGGTGACTTTGAACATGAATTGACCTTATTTATTAGACCTAAGCTCAAGTTTATCATTTGTAATAAAAGGCTCAATATCTTATGTTCTTCTTTAGAGCCTATTTGACTTGAGCAATTAAGCCTATGGAGTTTCTCATAACTTGGTGCCTATAATCAACTGACTTGGGTTAACCAACCTAAAGCTCATTACAGGGGTCATCTTAGTAGCTTAATGGAGAAAATCCTACACTTAAGATGTGAAACATATGAAAAATATATATACAAAAAGTCAGGGGAAGAACATAAAATATCAATATAAAGTGATATTTTATTTAAAGGTTCTAACGTGCTTTAAATGGTTTGACTTTCATAAGTAGAGGAATACACTTATTGACATTGATGTTAAGCATGTTCTTTCTCACAAAGTTAAGATTTGAAGTCCTGTTTACAAATGATTTGTGACACTTCACACACATGGGTCATTCCTACAATTTACTCAATGATAGCTTGAATTGAGTACGTGGGAAATCTTACAGATCATTGATTATTCTTGTGCATGCTAAAGGTTTTTTAAAATTATCGATCCCTTCATCATTTGTGACAAAAGGGGGAGAATATTTTGGATTTAAGTTGGAATTCAGAATTTGTTTCGATAGGGAAAGATTTTTGAAGATTTGAGTTGGGATTTGGAAGAATAGATTTTTGAAGTAAAATAGATTGATAGGGAGAGATTGTTTGATTGCAATGCTAATGTGTTTGTTGTTGTTTGGATTAACATTAATGTTACGTCTCAATCTAGCTAAGTTTTGGTATCATGTGACTATATTGCTATATTTTTTGTATCACCAGCTTTTACACTTGGTATTTGAATTTTGATTTCAAGAAGTAGGTTTAACAAAGAATGCAAGAAATAGAACTTGGGTAGATTAGATTTTCTGTATTTACTCCCTTAACTTTATTTGTATTGTTTTCTCACATAATGCTAAATGGATAGTTTGTTAGGTTTTAATGTAATTGGCAATTCAATGGACAAAATGATTGAAAGAGTTTTTAAAAGTCAAAGGGTCAAGTAGTAAGTTAGAAGTCATAGGGTTCGAGTATGGAACAAAGGAGTAAGCGTCGCCACAATTTCGCTAGCCTATCACCCAGCTGTTGCTCGAGTGGTAAAAATAGAAGTTGCTCACTTGTCGCTGAGCTCTCGTTCGAGCAACGATATTATCAAAAAAAATCTAATTTGTGATTTTAAGGCTTTTTACACGGCTCATTCTACCTAATTGCCTTCAAATATAAATACCCCACGCCTTGCACGAAATTTGGTGGTTGTTTATTGTGCCTCTTCTCTATAACATATTCTATTATTCTTTGAAGATACAAGAGCATGTTCATGTATTGATTCAATCTATTTACACTTGAGATTATACAACCACATATTGGGGGGAAAAACTTCAAATCCATTAAATTCGATACACCTACTTCCTAAACACCCTTAGGAAGTTACTTTCTTAGTTGACCTTCAGAGGGTACTAGAGGTTGAGAGAGGTTGGAATACAAGTGCAGGAAAAGCAGAAGTCGGGTTTTTTTGTCAACAATATTGGTGTTATTTATTATATTTCCATATAAACTGTGGCAATCCAACATAGGATAATTAAATTGATTGACTAATCATCCAGAAATAATTAAAAAGTGACATGTTGTTGGTTAATTATATAATTCCGCACGTAAGTTCGAACTTAACAAACTTTCAAATTTAACCTAATTTCCTGGAATTTCAAAGGCAAATTCGAATTCCCTAACATATGGTATTTTTCGGATTTTTTGGGGCTTTTTAGTTTTTTACATTTCTTGCATCAATTCTTCAATATGACATTCATATTTAGGTCATGTTAAAGAGTATCTATGCCACATTGCATCATATTTGTCAATAAATCTTCGAAATTATAACTTATTCTCGTGTTTAGGGTTCTTCGACATTTTTTTTGATTGACATCACTTTTGTTACTTTTGATGGAGGATGGGATTATATTAGGTGTTGGTTTGATGTGTGTTGATTGTGGAGCAATTTTTCTTGGTTGGGTGCTTGGTATGAGTTAGGAATTGACATTGCACACCACGTATTCAATAAAATTACACAATGCCGTTCATTGTTGAATTTTCACACATCATTTTTCATGGACATTGCACATTCACACACTTGGACATATTTTGATCTTTAGATTTCCCTTTAGGTGTAGTTTGTCTTTACTTTCGTGTTGTCACTGCACCACGATGTCAAGGCATCGCGTCACGACGTTAAGGTATGTCAACTACTTATCTAACATCATTTTGCATGAGTTTGTGTGTATTGGTCAATGTTGCATAATTTTGTGTGCCTTGGAGAGTTTTGATTTGTTTTGCAAATAGTAGGCATTTTTACACCAGTTTCCGTGCTCATGACATGTTTGTTTAGCTTTTGTTGGATGAGTGTCATTAGTTTTTTCATCATTTCACGTGCATTAATGCATTTCATTAGTTAGCATTTAATCGTGATTTATAGTGTCTTTATTTGCATCTATTGATATGTTTGTATTGCTCACTTATAACAGATATCTCCTAAGAGAGCGAGGAGCAAGAATTTCCAAGAACATTTGGAACATTTCATTTATGAGCAGAAGAGCCGTTTGCAAGTAGTGTTCGATTTATTACATATTAATCAATATTCTATAACACCCCATCCATATAGATAGCAATATGCTAACCCGTATAGGAATACAATTGATGATTTGACCTAGACATCCAAATTCACATGCACATTTTTTTATAGAATGAAAGTATCTCCAACAGTATATCCTTGTAAATAGTATACCAAAACCAACCATAATAAATCCATAACCCAACATATTTATCCTGAGGTTGTAAAAGTATCTATATGCCATTTCAAAAGTCATACATAATCCCCAAGATATAATACAACTGAAGTCCACAAAATACACTACTGGTCGTCATCCATGTACATCGAAATCTGGAATCACGTAAGAGCTCTACAGCTAGTCAGGCCTTCTATGAGGTTCCATGCTCACCTACAATGTAAGAACTACACAAGCTAATTCTCAGTAAGCAAAAATCATGCATGACATGGGTATGGGTCATAATGGTATCTGACCCCATTCTATTTACTTTAAACATTATTCTAAGGATGTATCATGCTCAAATATTCGTCAAAATAACCTAGAAGTAACTTCATTGAAATCATTCGTTGGGCCCTTGACCCACCTAATATATACTGGATAGAGTCTTACACACTATCAATATCAATAATCAATAATCAAATGGCCAATATGACAACGACACCAACGAATGGACCATCCTCTTATGACCACTAGAGGCACATCCCTTAAGTGCCCCTATGATCACCCCAGAAGTATCTCTTCCGGCAATGCCAATAATCATAATATCTCAAAGGCACGATCGTGTGGTCCACCCTTTTGTTATAACCAAAGGCCCATCCCATATCTACCTTTGTAATCAACCAAGAAGTATCACCCGCAGTACCAAAACATATCACATAAGCATGCCTCACATGCCTCAGTGCCCTAGTAGTGGTCAATAAAACATTTTATGAGGAAAACTGAATTTTACAATCATGTTGTGCATGCTATATTTTCAACTATGTATGTATGTTGTGCATGAAGATGAAAACCCTCGTGAATGACTTACTTAATCAAAACCGATGTCAATATATTTCGAAACCACGTAATCAATGATCATAACCATCATATGATATACAATGAGCTCCTTATTAAAGTTATATAAGGACTCCAACAGTACTATATCGCAAATAATATATTCTTACATCGTAGTTGCAAATAGATTTTTACTTACCTTTTTACCTTTGTGTGTGTACGCACTTCTACGGAGTGTAAATCAATTTTCTTTTTCACTTAAAGTCGAAGAATCACATGTATTACCATTTAATATTAAACACAATCCTCAGTTTAATAATCTTAACACACACACCCACCTGTGTTATGTCTATTCATGCCAAAATAATTTAAATGACAATAGCAATTCAAGCTACCGATTGCATTGGAAACTAGTTCCATAAATCACACTATTCTCAAGTACAATTACGAAAGTCAATGTCATCCAATTGTTGTTAACAACCTATAACTCCTTAAAATGTATTTTCCATGCCTAAGAGATAATTAATGGACATGTAAAGGTTGAATCTAAGTTAAATACACAATGGACAGAATCTATTTTCAGGTTTTTGTCGTTGTCCAAGTAGTTTTTCCAATCCTTTTTCACACCCTTAAATATATTTAAAAATTCCCAAATTTTTACCACACTTTTATAACATGTAAAGGTAATCGTGCCATAAATTTGTCACAAGTGAAGGGTTTACATATTTGAAAGCATTCCTTTTACAGACATCAAATCAAACAATTTCCCTCATGGCTGTTTTGAGTTTCACTTGAACTAGACTTTCAAAAATTGGATTCTAACCTATTAAAGATCATTTCTATACTTATAAATCTTGTATAAAAACTCTCATATTGATAAATATAAGTTATACCCAAGGAATTACTTAAAATCAAATGTTAACCCATTCAAGTCTAGCAATCCACATCTTTGTCCAGGTTGTTTTGTTTCAAGTTCTTGTAATTAATTGCCCCTATTTTTGCCATCATAAATCATCAAAAAAAACCCCCAACATGATCTCTATCAAGTCCATAGTTCAAGAGGCTATAAAACTCTTAAAAACAATAAAGACATACCTCAAAATAGTGTACTAATTCAGCTACCGAAAACTCTCAATTCCCAGCTTTCTGTTTTCTATTTTCCTTTAGCTCTTTTGCTTTCTCTTTTACTTGGGGATAACTTGAGGACAAATTTGGGGCTAAGTGTACAATTTAGGGACTATATAAATAGTCTTATGGGTTGGGATTGGCTTGACACTTAAGGATGAAGAAATTGGTGATTAAATGACAAGTATCTCCAAGTATGAGGCGTCCAAGCAGGATGTGGCTTCATGCAGCCATATTGGACTTTTACTTTCTCATATTTGGATCCACATGTGACTTACTATATATATATATATATATATATATATATATATATATATACACACACACACACACACACTATAAAGTTCTAAGGCTTTAGAAGACGTGATGGAGGCCTTAAGAATGAAAGAATTTGATGTTAAAGTAACAAGTCATCACATGTTAAGTATGATGTGTCTCTTTCTATTTAAATTCAGATCTTGTACCAATCCTTGGACGGTTTATATGAACTTTAGGGATAACATGCTACATATGTGAAGTCTTAAAGGAGTGGTAGACATGGCTAATGCTTAAGGGTGAAGGAATTTACCATTACAAGGATAAATCAATAGACAGGAGGTGTACCAAGCATGAGGTGGTCTCTTGGGGTTAAAATCTAATTTTGTACCTATCATTGCAGGTACAAATCAAGTATCATTGGCTTATTTTAATGTTTTCACAATCCACTTTACTTGCCCTAAAATCTCAAAACATTCTATAGAGCTAATTTCTTAACCGCTCATTCATTACCTACCCGATTGACATCCAGTTCTCGACCGATTTCCACGATTTGCACTCAATGTTTATAATGTCATATAAACCTTGTCTTATCACATTGTGATCATGTTACTTCATGCCTCATGTCCCAAATGTGTCAATCACCTATCTAGGGTTTAAGGCTATTTCAGGTTCTACAATGCACGACCAGGGTGACTATTATCGCCAGTTACCGTCGTCACTGCTACTTTTGACCTAATTCTTGACCAAAAATTTAATTTCAATTTAATATGAGACGCAGAACATGAAAGCCAATTTTGTTAAAATCTAGAAAAAAGAAATCAATATCAATCAACCATTGATTGTCCTAAGATTAAAAAAGCGACTTCTAACAAATAGAAAATCTACCTTGATACCACTGTTAGAAATTTACTTATATATGCACACTGAAATTTAAGGTTTTTTTTATATAATTTCCCTTCAAAGATCATATGTGGTTAGATACAAATCGTTATTAGAATTCTAACTTTACCAAATTCTTTAAACTCATTTGAGAATATTGATCACGAAAAATCATGATCTCTCTCATGATGAAGTATTTTATTCGTCTTTTACATGTACTACTAAAACATCTTCCCAAAATATGTACTCTCATGCTGAGGATTAGTTGATTACCACTATTTTTATCTTTGGACCACCTGAAATTGGAGTTTTTCTTCCAACCGAAATTGTATATTTGAAGTATGGATTTTACTATGGGCGTGGATTATTTTGTACAAAATTCAGAGTTCAACTCGAGTTGCTAATAACAAGCAATCCTTAGTATAATGTTTGTTAACCTATGATTTGCTCCATGTATTTTTATTATAACAAACAATACACTTATGGTTCTACCATATCTAGTTTCTTGAGTTTTTCATGTATAAATATTCCTAAAAACTCAAAGACACAAATCGTCATCAGTTGAAGAACGTGCAATCAAAAGAGACTCGAAGAGAACAAGAATCTTGAAGACTAGTATTTAGAAGTTGTTTATCGAAACTTCAGTTATGTGTAAAGGTATACTCATCAATTCTTAGCAAGTGCAGAAAACTCAAACTATATTTCATAATTCATCTCTTGCATAAAAACATTTTAGAAATGAAGATGATTTTGGAAAAATGAATATTTTGATATAAAAATTAAAAATTCCAAAATCTATATCTTTCGGTCGACCGGTATGCTCAACCGAAACATATTTCGGTCAACTAGTTTGATTGACCGAAGTGTCAGCCTAAACTCCAACGCTTTGAATTTCACAACGACTATATTCACACTTCGGTCGACCGAAAGTGCTCAACCGAAAGTGACTGCTTCTCACCCTTTTGCATTCAATTTTTACCAACTTACAAGAGATATTTAAAAGAGCTTACTTATTGAAAATCATTGAGTTCATTTGATACTAAGTTCTACTTCATTTATTACAAAAGAATCTATTGATTGATTAAACCTTTTTCATCTATCTTATCAAGATTTCTATTTTGCAAAAAACTTTTCTTAATCTCATCTATTCTTCATTCTTGATATAAGTTTTCTTTACCAACACTTTTATTGAAGTGTAAATCTCTCTTCATACTTAACTTGTATTATTTGTTAAGAGAGATCATCGGTTGAAAACTTTGATACAAAGATACAAACCAATTCATTACCCATCATTCATCAAAGTTTATAACATAAACACTTAAGCTTTACTATTTTCTATAGATTGAAGTGTTATCCTAAATTCTCTAAACACTTGACTTGATTATATCATTTGCTAAGAGAGTTCTTTCAATTGTAAAATTATCATTTACATTTCGGTGGTTTCAAGAGCCTTGTGAAAACGCGATTGTTACTAAGGATAGATGATCTTTGTTGTGTCACTTAAGGATAAGTGTTCCTTGTTGCAAATCATCTAAGTATAAATGCTCCTTGTTGTAAGTCACTTAAGGATCGGTACTCTTTGTTTGTAAGTTACCATTTTTTAGTGAATTTGCCCTTGCTCGTAACGAAGAGCTTGGTAACGGGGACGAAAACCACATTGTGTATCGAACTCCATTAAATTTGGCCTTTTTTTCTTTATCCTTACATTATTGTACTTTACCCTACATTGCCATTTATATTGTACTGTATCTTCACTTGACTTAAATTATCAAATTTGCATATCTATCTCTCTTATTACACTTTTCATTTGTTTCTTAAGTTTGTATAGTCTCGAGACTAATTGTCAAAAAAGTTTCACAAACCAATTCATCCCACTCTTGGTTAGTTACTCTTGGGTTATCAATGTTTTGGCACACAGTTTCCAAAGACCGAACTCATCTATATTGCGTACACACCATGTACTTAGCTTTTACCAAAAGTTCTATTTTCTTAATTAAAGCCTCAATATGTACATTGGAGGATGGTAAATTATCTAAAGCATGTAATCTTGTTACTATTTTTGGGTCTACACGGTCTAACAAGACACTAAATATGTCTTAGCAATCAACTCAAATAGTTCCGTAGCTTTATGCACTAATTTAGTCTATATAGACCTATTTTCCGAAGAATCAGCATGAGATTTTGCAAGATGGAAAAATCTAGCATAGAAATAATGCACATGTTCACCCTTGCTTATCTCATGATTTGGACACTTTCTAGTTAACATTTTAAATCTGCCATGCCTCGTTACCTTTCTCTGTCAAGTTGTTGATAAGTTGAAATATTCAGCTTCATCTTGGCAACTTAAGCTAGTGACAATACTTACTAGAGAATAACTTCGCTAAACCATCAAAGGTAGTGATACTTGGATACTACTCAAAATCCAACAATTCTAGTGAGTCATCCTTGGTACAACCATAGAAATCTTGAAATATGAATATTGGGTTTTCATGTGCCTTTCCGAAATTGAAGATTATTGTTGAATAGGTTGATATGATCTACCCTAAGTTGAAAATCATTTCGTCCAAAGTTTGTATATATGAAACTCGAGCCATCGGGAGCTATTACTCGAGTCAAGAAATGTAAAACTGGAAATTTTCCTTAATCAATTTGCACTTTATAATATTGCTAAATGTATTGAGTCGCTAATCGAGGGGATTCTATCGCTCCTGTAGTGACAACATCTTGTGCAATGGCAAATCAAACTTGTTCTTCCACCATAGTGATTTATTGTTTTTTATTGTGTTATTTATGTCTTCCTTTGAAATTACGTTCAATCTGAGAGTCAAATGAATTGAGATCATCACCTTATGATGGGAGCATACAACAAACATCTTTTTCTATAATGAAACAAATAAACACAAATAAGGCCAACACAAGAAGTAAAGTCCTCGACAGCAATGTAAAAAAACATATTGTAGTATAATCGTAAGTGTATGATGTTAATCAAACAAGTAGTAAAGTAGACCTAATAAAGTAAACATTGATGGCAAGGTTTCGATTAAAACTAATATGAACTAAGAAAGTAAAACAATTATACAAATCTATTTTATGTGGGAAAAAAAAACTCTTAAGTACGATGGCTAAAGAATTGAAAACCCCTCCATTCTTGACTTGCTTTTATATCCATTTCTCTTATTCATGGACGAACATCAGAATGGATTGATTTGACCAAATCTCTTTCTCCATGTCTCGCCTTGAAAATCGAATTCTGTATTTACTTTGATTTGACCTACCTTATCCTTTTATCATGCCACTCATGTTCAATTTCTAAAGTTGTAGGTGGTCGAATTCACTAATTAGATTTATTTTCATTTTTCAAGTAAACAATAATCATATCTAGTCGAGTTATAAGTGTATTTTGTATGCTTATGAGGGATATTAAATAAGGCTAATTATTACTAATTTTGATGACTTACGAAAATACAAGTTCGACCCAAACTACAACTAGATGGGGGTGAATAGGTGTAAATGCGGAATTAAAAAAACTTAACAATTTAATAGCAACAAGTCATTATTAATTATTTTCTAAATGATTAATCATGCAATTCAATTATTCCTATGTTGAATTACCGCAATTATGAAAGCAATAAATTAACACAAGATTGATCACGGAGAAACCCCAACTAGGTTAAAATTTCGGGCACTTTGCAAGTTAATAATCCACTATAAACGATTTATAACTTACAGTCCATCAGACTAGACGACAACACATACTATTTGATCTCCTGACTGCAATTACCATAGCTCTCCTGGATTTTGTGCTCTTGCACCAACTCCCAGATGTAGTTTTCAAGGCTCTCATAGATTGCGCTCTCTTGCAGCAACTCCCAACTTTGTAAAATCGTCTATCTCATATGGATTAACGAAGAACACCGCATTATTCAACAACCGAAACACCAGTCACATTCCGTTGATCTTTAGAGATTCGGACATATGTGAAGGAATTAGTAGTTTAGTATTTGGATTGTGAGTTTGATGTTTTCACCACCAATAGCCAATAACTAGACGAAGGTTGAAATCAAAATATATGAAGATGATCTCAAAGGAATATGTTTCTCTCAATGTTCAACCTTGAAAAATCGTTATGTGGTGTTTGCAAAATTTATATGTAGGTTAGTGAATGAATGTACCGGATAAAAAGCCTTTCAAACACAAACTAAAAAATTCCTGGATGATAGTGTCACTCGAGCGAGGGATGAGCAACAGTCGAGCGATAGGTTGTCGCTCGAGCAAAGGCAAGGCGACACATTTTCTATTTCTAAAGCTCGAGCCAAACCTTGGTGGCAGTCTAGCGAAAATTCCGCACCATTTTTTCCTTCTTTTCCATTCTCGAACCCTAGACTTAATATAACACAACTTTCACTAATTGCACATTACTCCTTGACTTTTACAACATATTAATTTTAGTCATTTTTGTTCACAGACTTGCCATTACATTAAATATCTAACAAACTACCCCTTTGGCATTCTGTGACAAAACTACAATATAAAGTCAAGGCAGTTGTAAAGTAAAATTATAAACTCAAAGACTGACACAACCAATAACTGTCTTGATCGAAGTCTGCTTTTCATTTATCATAACTTATTTCCTGAAATAGATAACTCAAATACCCAGTATAAAATGTATGTGAAACACTATTGAGCGTGATACCAGTTCAAGCAGTTCACATTGTAAAAGTGAATGAACCAATTAATAACTCATAATACATCTTTTCCGTTTCATATTATAAGATAAATTAAGACATAATTTCAATGCAACTGAACATACCAAAACGAAACGTTAATACTACAAAACATCAAAAACTTAATCTAACAATATTGAAATAAATTATATCATATAATCAAAAGTTATAGAAACACCATGTCAAGTAGATAAATACTACTCTCCGTCATCAAAATACTACTCCCCCTTTTTGTTACAAAATGACAAGGGACAAAGAAATAATATACAACAACCTAACAATGTAGGTGTTGGCATGCATAAGTATACACAATGAACAATAAACCTTCCCACACATTTGACTTAAATTAATCATGGAGTAAATTGTATAAGTGACTCATATGTGTAAAGTTTCATTAATCATTTGGTAATAGGACGCCAAACCTTAATCCTATGAGAATGGACTTGCGAAACATCATTGCTATTAAAGATATTCTTCTACTTATGAAAGTCAAACCAAGTAAAACACATTAGAACCTATACATTAAAGCTCAGTTTGTAAGGATAATTTTTTTCTTCTCCTGACTTTTAGCATATTGTACTTTCACAACTTTCAACATTTTAAGCTTATCTGGTATGAATAATTTCTTTTCTTCCCTGACTTTTAGCATATATTTTTTTCACAACTTTAAATATTTGGAGCTCATAATAATTTTTCAAATCTTAAGTGCATGCTCTTCTCCATTAAGTAACTAAAATGACCCATGTAGCGAGCTTTAGGCCGGTTAACCCAATTCAGTTGACCTTAGACACCAAGTTATGAGAAACCCCACAGGCTTAATTGCTCAAGTCAAATAGGCTTCAAAGATGAGTATAAGATATTGAGCCCCTTTCTATTTTATTTTTCGGGGATAAACTTGAGCTTAGGTTTAATAAATAAGGTTAATTAATGTTCAAAGTCACACTACTAATATGTGACTGCCATCCCAAATTTCACACACGCGGTAGAGTCCCACTAACATTATTATAATGTATACAGTGCAGATAGTATATGAAGAGACATATATTAAATATTCCATAAATAACCTAAGCCAACAATGGAAGCTATGTTACAGCTCATCAATTAAACCCTTGCATGATCACAACCAACAAGATCAATAACATAGTCTATTACGCTGTAAAAACAATGTGTCGCATTATTTTTTTTTAAACTTTCCATTTTTTTGTTGTTTTTTAATTTAAATCATGAATGCACTAAGTACACAAAATAAAAATAAAATCAAACACACACAAATAAAAATAAAAGTAAATAATAATAAAAAAAAATGCATAAATTTTCTCATAGAAAACAAACGAACAAATATGATGCATGCATAAATTAACGTCACACATGATACAACATGAGCATGCACCAAAAATACTTAATCAGTTAGGTATGCAAATGCTCTTACCTGTAAGAGAACCATGATCTATTTAAAAAAAATTTAGATCACTTTTCTTCAACCAAACTTGCCTAGTGACAGAAATATTCCCAATCATCTGTGTCATTAACTTGGTCAATTGACTAGCCCAATTAGTAAGAAAGCCAATATGACCAACTCCTGATTCTTATTTCTATTTAATCTCCAATTACTATTTCTGTTCAGGAAAAGATGACATCTAGACCTTATGTGTCCTAACTCACTGTGATAAAAACATGTAGGGATAAACTTAAGATCAAATGTATGTAATCGCTGACGTCTATTCCTAGGTTGGCGGACCCTATGCTATCTAGTAGGTCTCTGTTCTACACCTTCATGCCTTTAGGTATAGAATTAGCAACATTCCTAATTCTGGTATTATTATGGGAACAAACGTGGTCTTGGATGAACCAACAGTGTCATCGCTATTCTGAACATATCCCAGACCTTGCCTATTAGCAATAGGGTTGTTCATTCCCAACAATTGATCAAGTTTTTGAGTTCCACTCATGAAGACTGGAGTTGAGCATTCGATTTTTCCAATTCACTTGTTAAGTTTTTAACTTTAGCTTCCAAGTTTTTGTTAACAAGATTCAACTCACTCAATTTTTTGATAGAGTCCTAAAGGTTAGCTGAGAGTCTTTCTTTCTCTCTTTCAAGTCCATCAACCTTTTTCAACACGACGATGTTGACCTTTTTTATTTTAAGACTCTTATCGAACAACTTTCGACACAACTCACAGATATCTTCATCATCATCAGAGTCTTCCTCACTCTCGATCTGCTCACTGCAACTAACGCTCTCAGTCTTCTCACTCTCCTTATCAGATTCAGTCTTAACTCTAGACGTGAACGCTATATATTTTTATTCATCCTCACCGCCAAAGGTATCACTTTGATCGCTCAAATCCGACTCTTCATCACTCAGAGTTACTGCTAATGCCTTATCATTTCCTTTTCCCGAATTATTCTTAAGATTAAGACATTCATTCTTATAATGATTAAACCACATGAACTCATGTCATATAATAGACTGGATTTTCTTTACTAGAAGTCTTAGAAGAAATTTTTATCACGTTTCTTATGCAAAAATTTACTAAGATCAGCATTTTTCCTCTCTTGAGATTTTCTTATATTCCTCATGGACTTTTGGAATTTTCTTACAAAATAGGCAAGTTCACTGTCCCTAAGGGTCTTGGGTCAGTTGACATACATTTTTCTTCTCTAACAATATTCATGGCAATTGATTTAACCTTAATGTTCATTTTATGATGTGATTGATCATTTAGCACATGATGTTTTCGAATTTGTTGCTAAAAAAGAATGAGAAGCTGTCAATATTGAACATCTTGGGAAGGAAAAAGAGGGGTTGGCCTTGAACACTGAGTTACAAAGAACTGTGGCAACATTAAATGATCTTCCAGAGTCAGGTAAGAGTTTTAGTTTTGTATTACCAGTTTCTAATGAGAAACCTCTACTTTCTATTTTGCATACTTCCATTCCAGATTTAAAGCATCACCTCAATCACTACAAGTATTTATTCCATGGAGGTGGAGGAACACTGCTAGTTATCATTCACAATGGACTTGGTGCACCGTAAGGAAGATTAAAGCCAACCATGATATACCCAAGCTAAATAAGGAAACTTCGAGTCGAGCCAAAGACAATAAACAAAGGCGCTGCTTGGGAGGCAATCCAAGGGAAGTTCGTTCCTTTTCCCTTTTTATTTTTATCTTTGTCATTTTCTTTTCATTGCACCGTACATTGAGGACAATGTAAGTTTTAAGTGTGGAAGAGGAGATTTAGACTTATTGCATTTCAATTTTGAGTTAGTTTAATTTCAATACTTTTTGCATGATTTTTCAAGAAAATGAGTTGAGAGTTAAATGATTATTTTTGGTTGTGTATACTAATTGCTAGAATTAATTAGACTTTTGAAGAACTCATAACGTGATTGAATGAATAATCATCCAACTTATAGTTGATTAGTTGAGTTATTTTCTTTGAGGATGGTAGTAACTGGATTCTGTAGATAAAATTCGATGAGATTTGTGAGCCTTTGGACTAATACATCCATAACAGTCTCATTATTCTTTTGCATGTATGATATTCTTCCATGGTTTTGTTTCTTTAGAACTTACCTTGATTCTCTTTAAGATCACATTGACACATCCATGCACGAACATGATTAAGGCCATCTTTGTTGCATAAATGGGCTTCATTAACCAAATAGCCGACCCTGTAATTGAATTTTCCATCGTTGAGCCCCTTTGAGCCTTATTGCTTTTTTTTTTGTATAAACTCACATTACAAGCTTTAAACTAGAATAAACAATGTCTTTACCTAAGCCTTAGAGATAGTGGAGTATTGTTGAATGTCATGAAAAGTATTGGTATGCAAGAAAATAAGTGTGGGAGTATCAAGATTTATGGTAGTACTATTATTGGTGAATTGGAACAAATTTTCTATGTCAATTCAGAGAGTTTCATTATTAGTGTATAATTTGAAGTTCACATTGCACAAGAAAAACACAAAAAAAAAAGAAAAAAAATGAATGATTGAAGAAAAAAGAAAAAAAAAAGTGCTAAAGGAGAGTGATTTTAATGTGAAAAAGATCTATATTCATAACTCTTTCTACATCTCAAGAAAGAGTTCGATTTATATGAGATAGATGCATTGAATCACCTATCCTAGCCTCTTTATCACCCTTCAAAGTATTTTGGTTAACTACCCTTAAACAATTTAGGCCTTTTAGGTTGTGATGGTCCCTGCTGCTGCCTCATCATTCGTCCATAGTTACGTTGGAAACGCCTTTGCTAGGTCCTGGTCATCTTGTTAAAGGGCACCATTTTTCCTGCATTGTATTGGAAGGAATGTCATACATTTGGTTAACGGGGATGCCTAAATGTTTTCCTGCTATTTATTGGCATGAATTGCCTCTCACAGGTTATCGGCCTGAATTGCCTCTCAAAGGGTCGTTCCCCATAAAATGGTAAATCATGTCCTTCGTCAAGTTGGAAATTTGGAGTAATATTAGGGTGGTGGAAATACAGCTGATTTCCTGGTGCATCCACATTCTCCTTCACTTCTCTGTTGCATCTGGCGCATAGCACACCTCCATCCTTCCTAGATTCATTTCTTGTTATTCGCTCAAAAACACTGGAATGAATTCTAGAACCTTCTTCTTCTCCATCGCCTATGACTAACTTGAGTTTTGGTAACCTGCCTCGGATGCTAGATGCCACCATATTCATTCCAAGGGGCTGTGGAAAATGATTTTCATCTACTGTCATCTTCTTCTTAGCATCAAACGTAATTCGTCCTGATTCAATGGCATCCTGTAATACATGACGAAAAACCAAACAATTATTAGTCATGTGTGACTAAGCGTTGTGCCATTTGCAATATTTTTTACCATTGAACTGTTCAAGGTATGGCAATTTATGTTTATCGCTCAGCTTGATTTGCTTATCCTTATATAATTTGTCAAATATTATGATTTTCATCTTTTATATGCTCATTTTTTTCTATCATTTTAGATTTGACCATTACAGGACAAGCATATGCCTCTCCTTTAACCAATTCGGCCAAGCATATCTCAACTTGATCGTCCTGTTCATTACCCACTATATGAACATCAAAGTTTAGGTCTTTATAATAAGTCCCTTTGCTAGAGTTTCTCATCTGTTCTTCTTCTCTCACCAGGCGTTCATATCTAATCACGTTAGCGCTTAACTGGAATAAGTCAGGAAATTCCCAATCTTGGAATTTCTTTTCCAAATCAAAACTTAAATAGTTTTGAGCGATTCTAACGAATTCTTTTTCAAGCAAAGGCACGAAACACTTACTCCTGGCTATTTTAAACATCTGGAGGAAGTTTTCTGCACATTCATTTGGCAATTGACATAAATTCGCCAAATCAGCGAAGGTAACTTCAGATTCAATTTTGTAAAATTGGGCGTGGAACAACTGTTCTAATTGTTGCCATGTTTGGACAAAGTTCGCTGGTAAATTAATGAACCATGAGAAAACTATCCCTATTAGTGAATTTGGGAATAGTCTCATCTTATGGTAGTTAGTTACCTCGCCACACTATAATGTGAATCGCTCTACATATTCTAAAGTAGAAACTTCTCCCATACCAGTAAATAACAAGAATTCTGGCACTTTATACCCTCTATGCTATGAATATGCTTGGTCTACCCAATCAGGCTTAGTACAAGTCGGCCTGGTAAAAGGTCGCATCACAAAAGCCATTTGATCTTGTACTATTTCTGCAATTTGATTCGTCAACATAATGTTGGGGTCATATGGGACTCTTACAGGCTGATTCATTGGTAGGATTGCCTGAGGTCTGATATTTGGTAGTTGGTTTGTGGCAGGAATACCATTACCTAAACCATTGTTAGCATTAATTTAGGCGTTCCCACCATCATTAGCTCACATAGTATTTTGTCCACTGATTTGGACATTATCTCTTACATTTGGGTTACCCCCAAATTTGGTGTTCTATTGCCGGCAGTTAAGTTAGCCCTTCCACTATCCCCTAGTTTGAAGTAGAGGGTCCAAATGGTGGTTCTGCTACTTGATTTGGACTTAGGTTTGGAGAATTATACCCTACAACTATCCTAAACTAAAAGTGACTCCCTATGTTCGGCATAACTGGTTGACACATTTGGCCTACTAATTTATTCATAACTTCATTTAAATTGTTTAACTGTTTGGCCATGTTATCATAATGTGCACTTCCACTTTGGATAAACATTTCCATGTTATGAACATTTCATAAGTTTACCTGCTCAACGACGTCTTGGTGAGTTCATTTAACAACGCGCGCATGGTCCGATGACTCAATTCCGTCATTGATTTGTAATGACTTTGACTTTGTCCATCTGTTCTAGAGAATTCTGCTGCTCCTCATATCGCTCAATTTCAGACTGGACCAGTCTATGGCTTGCTAGCTCTTTATCAGAGTTTCTATAAGGCATATCACTTTTGTATCTTCAACACCAAAGGTCCCACTGGGCGTGCCAAATTGTTTCGGGCGGAAAGTCGAGCATTGCTAACAATTAAAGCAGAAAACTCAGACAATTGTATAAGGAACAGACCTCTTGAGACAATGTCCCAAAAATGGATGTTTTATTGAAGATTCACAATGGATGAGAAAACGAAATGCCTCTAAGGGGCGCAAGCACACAGAACGATTAAAGGTTAAATGCAATGAAAATAAAGATAATGAAAATTACAGTATCTGTTCGAGAGTATTTGATTTCGGGGGTGGTCTTCTATGCCTTCTCTTCTCTTTTATACTTCTTGGACAACTGTTGTAGAACCGCCTAAAACTACTGATCGTCTTGTAACTATCCCTGTTCTTCATCATGCCTGACTTAATATGGAACTTCTGTTTCTAATTACCTCCATTATCAAACTGCTAATAACCGGTGCTTCCTCGGTCGTGGGGCATGATGAGATTGTCATTTAACTGCTTTGGTAACCGTTGCTTGAAATAACACTATGTCTGAATTTTGGGCGTTCCGTAAACTTGGCCGATAATAATGCTGTCGCCCTGAGTATTTAAATAAAATGTTGTACTCGCCCAGAGCTTGGGCGTCCTATAGATTTGGGCAATGATGAGCCTTCATTGCACAACTCTGTCTTTGGCCTTTTTCTATAGTTTTCTTAGACCTATGTTTCAAATCTCCTATTTGGGGCATCACCTCTTGGGCCATTTCAGTGGAACACATTTTTATGCATCAACAGGATTTATGTTATTTCAATGTTGCTTTACACTGTATTTGCACTTAATAAAATATGTAATCTAAAAATATTTATATAAATAAACAAACTGGAATTCTGATTCTAATTAATTCATGCACATCCATATTAGATTCATGAATAATAAACCACCAAGAAATTTAAAATTTAAAGCAAAAATAAAAAAGCACTTTATTTAAGTTTTGACAATATTTATTATTGTATTTTAACGTTCTACTTGAACGTTTCTGGTAGTGCTTAAATATTGACCACTAGTGTCATAAAAGAGTACATTATTTTTCAACATTTAAAGAAAACAATTCTTTCAATATATTCATTTAGCTATTTCCAATAAATATTGGCAGAGGGTGCTCGGCTTTGAAATCATTGCCATGTGGTCAGCGTCTTCTATCTCTTTCTGTATTGCCACTGGATAATTTTCAATTTCCCAACGCTGGAACTCTGGGCTTATGGTTTTATCTTGGGCGGTTATGATGAAAGCACGCTTTACTGATCCATACTTTTCATTGGAAAATGGGCTTCTATTTGACAAATCTTCAGTAAAAAAAGAGGCCGGCCTCACTAATGAGTTTGCTAATGCAACATCCTGCCATAATGAATTAAAAACACTTGTTAGTAAATTTATAGCAGTGTTTCATTTTGAACACTGAACTTTTCCTTTGCTCTAATTAAGTCAATAAAATTTTACTTGCTAATTTAATGGAAATGTTAACCTGAAAAATCCGGTAGTGCACTGTTATTATCATCACGTTGGATAAAAACTAATCTTTTGAAAATCGGAAAAGACCAATTAATTCGACTAGGAACTAGTCGAAGGGAAAAATGTAAAAATAGGAAAAATGGTATTCGTTTGAAAAATAAAGAATCTTTTAGTTCTCAACTTTTTTCATTTTTTAATCTCTTTTATCATTGGTTCCATTCTATATATTTTTACCTCAGGAGGGGAGAGTTGATATAGTCTGGATGCTAGGTACTGTGGACCGAAGAGTATTGATTCGAGATTATCTTCGGGTCTACCAAATGGCTCGAATTTAGTGTCCAAAAAATATCCCTCCGGGATCCGTGCAAAGTACTGCCAAATAAGTTAATTAAAGTCAATTAAGAGTGAAATTTATTAAAATTGTCTAATTCAAGTATATACAATTTTTACCTCTTCCTGAACATAGGATGGCTTATGTATAGTGTCAGCCATGAAAGCCCCAAGAAAAACAGCCACATAAATCTTTTCAGGGTATTTCTCCATTGCAAAAGCCAAGTTCAAGCCACCAAGACTATGTCCAACTAGAACTACCTTTTCGTCTGGTGGAATCGACTCCATTACCTTAAACAACGGTAGTGTATAGTCTGGAAATGTGCGAAGCTCATCTAGTCTTTTCGGGTTGATGCCGGAGGCTGAGAGATCAAATACCGTGACGTGGTGACCGGCCGCCTCCAACAGCGGTTGTAGCTTGTACCAGCTCCAGGCTCCATAACATGCACCATGTACGAGAACAAAATGCCTTCGTTGATTTTCTTCCATTTGTTTTGCTTAATTAGTTTATATCATATCTAGAGATACATCTGTATATATAGAGAAATGTGAGGTGGTAAGAGAAAAAGAGAATTGATAAAACGTGAAATTGAAATGAGAGTAGGGTCCATGAATTGGAAAATGAAGAAACTTCAGAACTAAAATCATCATGTTGGCGGCTTGGCTCAATGTCAAATTTTAGTGAATCACTAAGAATATCTAATAAAACTCAAACTTATCTAATGAAACTTGACTTATTTCTAAAACAAATAATTAATTTAATTTAAATTAATTTTTTTTTTAAGAAAATCGATTAGTACAATCAAAAGAAGAAAACAAAGAAATAGATGGAAATTTAAATTGAAGTCATGTATACGATTACAAATCTCCTCAAGAAACATTTTGCCCCTTATATGTAATGCACATCCCCAAAAATGTAAGTGTGGAATTTGGGTGAAAATGAATTTTAGGGAATTGAATTGCCTAGAATTTGATTTCTTGATAATTGTCAATTAAATGTCTTTGATTGGTATAATTTTTCACTTGAAAAATATTGAAAATTTGGATTTTTTGTGTTCGTTTGGCTTCATTTTTCATGAAAATTGTCCATTAAAGGAAAAAAAATTACAATTGGGAATAAAATTTGGTTCCATTGCCAAAAAAAAAAAAAAAATTGGAAAACACAAAAACCACCAAAACAACAAGAAAACCAATTCCTTGAAAAGGTGGAAAATGGGAGTGTGACGGGTGGGGGTGGAAAATGTTTTCCTGTGAAATTTTTTGCCATCAAACAGGAGTAAATGTGTAAAATGAAAAAATTTCTAACTTCCATGGAAATTTTTTACAATCAAACAAGGCTTAATATTCTTGAACGGAATATCAAAGAACTTGAAAACTCGAAGATTCGAATTTATGACAAATTCAAAAATTATTTGGACTTAATTTTGGAGAGACGAATTTTGAAATCAATTAAACTTGTTGGAATGCAAAAATCGACTGAAAAGTTGCTTTTGAATATAAAATTGAAATGCCATAATTACTTTTGAATATAAAATTCAACAATTAGATAAAATACTATTAAAAATCCATACCACGTATAATCTACGCAGATAACTTGTATGCTATATTTTATCACATATGAAATAAAACTATTATTTTATTGTAAATAAATTGGAATGTAATGATTACTTTTGAATATAAATCTTCAACAATTGAATAAAATGCTATTAAAACTTCGTACCTTAACCAATTCTTAATTCTCATAATGGAGGCATAGAATGAGTGTTACGTTATAATGGTGGAGTCAACATTTAACAGCGTGGAGGTGAACAAATTAGGTTGAAAATTATTTCGAATTTAACGACACGTAATTAGACCAAATTTCAGCTACCTAATCTACCTAATCTTTAAGGCTCGTTATTTATCCCTTTTTACTTATTTAAAAATATTTATTTTACTTTACTAATTTAAAATCATTTAGTTTTGTCCAATTATTATTATTATTATTATTATTATTATTATTATTATTATTATTATTATTATTATTATAGATTTAAACTAATGGCACATTAATCGTCAAAGGTTCCAAGAATCATTTCACTATAAAAGCTATAATTAGCCACGACATAGATATATAAATTAAATAATAAATCCAATATTAATACATAATCTAAATGACATGATAATAGTGAAAAATAAGTACATTGCATTACGAATTCCTAGATGATGAGAGCTAGGTGATGCGACGCAATTACCTGAAGCGAGATTGGCTTAGTATTGTCCCTGACGAGATATTTTAGTTATATTCTAAATTAATAATTTGAAACCTTTGAGAATTGTTAGCATTATGAATAAATCATTTCAGACCATGTATTTTACCTCACAAAATCGTCAATAAATTTGATTTATAAAAAGAAGATATCATTGAACTTCTATAAAATGGTTTCAAAGGATTCAGCCAGTTGTCAAAATTTATTATTTTCCAAGTTATGGCGTCAATTAAGTTCGTTGATTTTAATTAATATTATCTAATTTTCGCATCTATGTTTTAAAAAGATAATTAATACTTAACACTTATTAATTTAGGGGTTCTAGATTTGTGGTGTTACCATTCGAACATTTTCTTTTGTAAGTATTTTTACTTTACTAGCCGATTAGTAAACATGATATCCTTGAACTATTCTTCCATTTGTGTAAATGATGACACACTCCATATAGACTTCTTTCTAAAGCAGTTTAGTTCTTACAGTTATGTTCATTTTGACCATGAACATCACTCTGGTGCTGTGAGAGTTTCTAAGAAATTAAGCCCTTATAATTCCCCTTTGCAGCGGCTCCACTTCTTTCTTACACATGCGATCCTTTAATTATGAGTACCCTGCATTACTCTCTTCTAATAGTTCGATGGATTAGGATCGTTAAAAGCTTAGCATACCATTTTTTCCTTATGGGTATCATTCTTTTCATCATAGAAATGGCCTGGGATGAATTTTCACACATACACAAGAACAAAATAATGTAATTGATAAATGCATCGTTCTTTGAACATGTATTTCCTTATAAGTCCAAAGAAGGACCAAATTCGTCAAAACGAACTTTTGAGACTATTAGTGAAAATAGTCCAGACGAAGGACATGAAGAAAATGAAGAGATTCAAAACAAACCTAGAAGTAAGAGCAAGGACACAAAAATCTTTTGGTCCAATTTTTTGACCTATCATCGAGAAAGTGAACATCAAACTTTTAGAGATGAAGTAAGCTCTACTAAAGGACCTTTGTGTATATAGGCCATTAGGAGTGAAATTGATTCAATACTATAAAATCGTGCTTGTTAGTTAGTGAATCTTCTCCCTAGGTGTAAACCTCTAGGATCCAAGTGGATTTTCGAGAAAAAAGATGAAAATAGATGGATCAATAGATAAATACAAAGTGAGCCTTATAATTAATGGTTATAGGCAATAAGAATGTCTAGATTACTTTGATATCCATTCTTTTGTAATGAAAATAAATTCCATAAGGATGGTACTAGCAATTGCTGCCATGCGTAATCTTGAAATACATCAAATGGATGTGAGAACAGTCTTTCTAAATGGAGATTTGGATGAAGAAACTACAATAAATAACCTAAGGGTTTCACTGTACCTGGACAAGAACAAAAAAATTAAATTGGTGAAATTTTTGTATGGTTTAAAAGAAGCAATAAGATAATGGCATGAAAATTCGATAGTGCTAAATGGATTTAAAATCAACGAATGTGATGAATGTATTTATATCAAAGACATTGGGAATGGACATGTTATTCTGTGTTTATACATTATGACATGCTCTTGTTGGTAGATCTACTTAGCTTATTTATTGCATAGGCTACGTGAGGTCTTGTGCAACTTATTAATTACATTAGATAGACTTCGACGTCAATATTTATACACACATTTTTACCCCTCATACTAGATCCTTCGTCATATTCACATATTTTCTATAGTGACGGAGCACACCAGAGCGATTAGGGCTTTCCAATAGGACATGTTGACTTTGCAATGGGATATAGCTAACATCCGTGCTACTTGACATTTCATTAAGAGGAATACATTTGTACTATGTTGTGATCATGATTACTTTAAAATCATTTATTTTACTTCACCAGTTTAAAATCATTCAATTTTGTCCAAATATCATCATCATCATCATTATTATTTTAGATTTAAACTAATGGCATGTCGATCATCTAGGGTTCCAAGACATATTCTCCTGTGAAAATTGTAATTAGCCACGATAAAGATAGTCATATAAATTAAATAGTAAATGCAATATTAATACATAATCTAAATGACATGATAATAATGAAAAATAAGTATGTTGCATTACGAATTCCTAGATGATGAGAGTTAGGTGATCCGACGCAACTTCTTGAGGCGGGATGTGCTCAGTATTGTCCCAAACCATATATTCTAGTTATGTTTAAATTAATAATTTTAAACTTTTGAGAATTGTTATTATTACGAATAAATCAATTTAGGCCATATATTTTACCTTACAAAATCGTTTGGATATTTATTATTTTGCAAGTTATGATGTCAATTAAGTTCATTGAAGTTAATTAATTTTATCTAATTTTCATATTTATGTTTTAAAAAAGATAATTAATACTTACACCTATTCATTTAGGGTTTCTAGATATGTGGTGTTACTATTTGGACCTTTCTTTGTGTAAGTATGTTTACTTGACTGGTTGATCAGTAAACATGATTTCCTTCACCAATTCTGTCCTTGGTGTAAATGATGACACACTACACACAAGCATCTTCCAAACGCAATTCAATTCTTATTGTTATGTTCATTTTGCCAAGAACATCTTATTGGCTCTTGAGAGTTTCTAAGGAATTCAAACCCTTGTAATTCCCCTTTGAAGTGATCCCATTCTTTCTTACATAGGCGATCTTTTAATTAAGAGTAACCCGTATTACTCTATTCAAATATTTTGACGCATTAGTATCATTGTCAACTTAGCTTATCATTTATTCCTTATGGGTATCACTCTTTTCATCATCGGAATGGACCAGGATGAATTTCCACGCATACAGAAGAACACAATAATGGAATCAAGAAATGTATTGTTCTTTGAGCACGTATTTCCTTGTAAGTCGAAATAAGGACCAAGTTTGTCAAAATGAACATTTGAGACTATTAGTAAAAGTAGTCCGGACGAAGGACATGAAGGAAATGAAGGGATACAAGATGAACCTAGACGTAGTAAAAGAGCAAGGACAGAAAAATATTTTCGTCCTAACTTTTTGTCCTTTAGATGAGAAAGAGAACATCGAACTTTTAATGAGACAATAAGCTCTACTAAAGGACCTTTGTGGAAATATGCCAATAAGAGTGAAATTGATTCCATATTACAAAATCACGCTTGGGAATTAGTGGATCTTCCCCCTAGGTTAGTACACCTTTAGGATCCAAGTGAATTTTCAAGAAGAAGATGAAAGCAGATGGATCAATTGAAAAATACAAGGCGATGCTTATAATTAAAGGTTATAGACAATAAGAATGTCTAGATTACTTTGATATCTATTCTTTTGTAACGAGAATAAATTCAATAAGAATGGTACTAGCAATTGCTGCCATGCACAATCTTGAAATACATCAAATGGATGTGAGAATAGCCTTTCTAAATGGAGATTTGGATGAAGAAAACTACACAAAATAACATAAGGGTTTCACTATACCTGGACAAGAAAAAAATCTTTAAATTGGTGAGATTTTTGTATGGTTTAAAACAAGCACAAAGATAATAGCATAAAAATTCGATAGTGCTAAATGGATTTAAAATCAACGAATGCGATAAATGTATTTGTATCAAACACATTGAGAATGGATATGTTATATGTGTCTGTACGTTGATGACATGCTCGTTCTTGGTAGATCTACTTAGCTTACTTATTGCATAGGCTACGTTAGGTCTTGTGCAACTTATTAATTACATTAGATAGACTTTGACATCAATATTTATACACACATTTTTTACCCCTCATACTAGATCCTTCGTCAGATTCACAGATTTTCTATAGTGATGGAGAACGCCAGAGCTATTAGGGCTTTCCAGTAGGACATGTTGACTTTGCAATGTAATATAGCTAACGTCCGCGCTACTTGACAGTTCATTAAGAGGAATACATTTGTACTATGTTGTGACCATGATTAATTTAAAATCATTTATTTTACTTCACCAATTTAAAATCATTTAATTTTGTCCAAATATCATCATCGTCATCATTATTATTTTAGATTTAAACTAATGGCATGTCGATCTCCTAGGGTTCCAAGACACATTCTACTTTGAAATTTATAATTAGCCACGATAAAGATAGTCATATAAATTACATAGTAAATGAAATATTAATACATAATCTAAATGACATGATAATAATGAAAAATAAGTATGTTGCATTACGAATTCCTAGATGATGAGAGTTAGGTGATGCGACGCAACTACTTGAGGCAGGATGTGCTCAGTATTGTCCCAAAACATATATTCTGGTTATGTTCTAAATTAATAATTTTAAACTTTTGAGAATTGTTATTATTACGAATAAATCATTTCAGACCATATATTTTACCTTACGAAATCGTTTGGATATTTATTATTTTGCAAGTTATGATGTCAATTAAGTTCATTTAAGTTAATTAATTTTATCTAATTTCCATATTTATGTTTTAAAAAAGATAATTAATACTTACCCTATTCATTTAGGGTTTCTAGATATGTGGTGTTACTATTTGGACCTTTCTTTGTATAAGTATGTTTACTTTACTAGTTGATCAATAAACATGATGTCCTTCACCAATTGTGTCATTTGTGTAAATGATGACACACTACACACAGGCTTCTTCCTAACGCAGTTCAGTTCTTATAGTTATGTTCATTTTGGCCAAGAACATCTAATTGGCTCTGTGAGAGTTTCTAATGAATTCAACCCTTTGTAATTCCCCTTTGAAGCAATCACATTTCTTTCGTACATAGGCGATCTTTTAATTAAGAGTAATCCGCATTACTCCGTTCAAATATGTTGACGCATTAGTATCATTGCCATATTAGCTTATCCTTCATTCCTCATGGGTATCACTCTTTTCATCATAGGAATGGAACGGGATGAATTTCCACGCATACGCAAGAACACAATAATGGAATCAAGAAATGTATCGTTCTTTGAACATGTATTTCCTTGTAAGTCCAAATAAGGTCACGAAGAGAATGAAGGGATTTAATATGAACCTAGACGTAGTAAAAGAGCAAGGAATGAAAAATATTTTCGTCCAAACTTTTTGTACTTTTGATGAGAAAGAGAACATCGAACTTTTAAAAAGACGGTAAGCTTTACTAAAGGACCTTCGTGGAAATAGGCCAATAAGAGTGAAATTGATTCCATATTACAAAATCACGCTTGGAAATTAGTGGATCTTCCCCCTAAGTGAGTACACCTCTAGGATCCAAGTGAATTTTCAAGAAAAAGATGAAAGCCGATAGATCAATTGAAAAATAAAAGGCGAGGCTTATAATTAAAGGTTATAGACAACAAGAAGGTCTAGACTACTTTGATACCTGTTCTCCATTAACGAGAATAAATTCCACAATGATGGTACTAGCACTTACTGCAATTGATTCCATGCACAATCTTGAAGTATATCAAATTGATGTGAAAATAGCCTTTCTAAATGGAGGTTTGGATGAAGATATCTACACAAAACAACTTGAGGGTTTTACTAAAGAAAAGGTCTTTAAATTGGTGAAATCCTCGTATGGTTTAAAACAAGCACCAAAATAATGGGTTGAAAAATTGGACAGTGCTATTTTTCTATTTTTTTTTTTTTTTTTTTACTATTTTGATACATTTTAAGATATTGATGGTAATGTCTTATTTAGATTTGGGGTTCTAAAATGCACATATCTCCGCGTGTTTACGAAATGTACCGCATATGGGATAGGTGCATAATAATGCAGTCATTCGATTTTGTTGATCACATATGAACACTTAAAAGCAAAAATGAGCATGCATGTGCTAAAAATAGTGAAAAAAAATTAGCCTATCAAAGCTCAGCTCATTTTATATCTTAAGAAAAAAAGGGAGCCCAACAAACATCAAATTAGTCCAAATCTCTTAAGTCCATGAATTTTATACGGTAATCTATAGGGTTTTGATGTTTAGAAAAATAAAAATCCTTGTACCTGCAAACTAACGATGCCGAACTCGAGCCTCCTCCTTCTTTGATATTTCCCTAGTTTTACTAGGAAGTTATGCTAGTTATGCACAATCTTGAACTGTTGATAATTGTGATGATGAGAAGGATGTTGACAATGATAATGTAACGACCACAAATCTAGAAACCCTAAAAAAAAAGTATAAGCATTAATTACCTTTTTAAAACATAAACGAAAAATTAGATAAAGTTAATTAACATCCTTCCAAATAAAAACTATTATTTTATTACAAATAAATTGAAACGTCGTGATTACTTTTGAATAAAAAATTCAACAATTAGATAAAATACTATTAAAAAATCATACCATGTATAATCTACGCAAATAACTAGCTTGCTATTTTATCACATATGAAATAAAACTATTATTTTATTGTAAATAAATTGGAATGTAATGATTACTTTTGAATATAAATTTTCAACAATTGAATAAAATGCTATTAAAACTATTATTATTATTATTATTATTATTATTATTATAGATTTAAACTAATGGCACATCAATCGTCTAGGGTTCCAAGAAACGTTTCACTATAAAAGCTATTACTAGCCACGACAAAGATATATAAATTAAATAGTAAATCCAATATTAATACATAATCTAAATGACATGATAATAGTGAAAAATAAGTACATTGCATTACGAATTGCTAGATGATGAGAGCTAGGTGATGTGACACAATTACCTGAAGCGAGATTGGTTCAGTATTGTCCATGACCAGATATTTTAGTTATATTCAAAATTAATAATTTGAAACCTTTGAGAATTGTTATTATTATGAATAATTCATTTCAGACCATGTATTTTACCTTACAAAATCGTCACACGATTTGATTTATAAAAAGATATCAATGAACTTTTATAAAAATGGTTTCACAGGATTAGGTCAATTGTCGAAATTTATTATTATCCAAGTTATGATGTCAATTAAGTTCATTGATGTTAATTAATTTTATCTAACTTTCGCATTTATGTTTTAAAAAGATAATTAATACTACACTTATTAATTTAGGGTTTCTAGATTTGTGATGTTACCATTTGAACATTCCCTTGTGTAAGTATGTTCACTTTACTAGCCGATTAGTAAACATGATATCCTTGAACTATTCTTCCATTTGTGTAAATGATCACACACTCCATACAAACTTCTTCCTAAAGCAGTTCAGTTCTTATAGTTACGAACATCACTTTGGTGCTGTGAGAGTTTCTAAGGAATTAAGCCCTTATAATTCCCCTTTGAAGCGGCTCCACTTCTTTGTCACACATGCGATCTCTTTATTAATAGTTACCGGCATTACTCTCTTCTAATATATCGATGCATTAGGATTGCTAAAAGCTTAGCATATCATTTTTTCCTTATGGGTCACTCTTTTCATCATAGGAATGGACTGTGATGCATTTCCACACATACACATACACAAGAACAAAATAATGTAATTGATAAATACATCATTCTTTGAACATGTATTTGTAACTCCCCAAATCTACTACATATATTTTTTTTATTAGAAATTTGGATTTAGAATGTTACCAAAATCTTTCTTATCTAGTTTATTTTGAATTTAACAATATAATATAAATATTGTAATTTGATTGATAAATTTTAAACTTAACAATTTAAAACAAGAAATTACATATATAATTAAATCTTAAATACTAAAACGTTAAATTTGTAAAATTTAATCCAACATGGAATATCAAGATTTGAACACCAAAAACTACTAAAATAACAAGCATGGAAAATTAAAATAAAACTTATTCTTAAAATAAAATATTTTGCAATAATCATTTCTAAATTTTATTATTTTTTTATTGTTATTTTTTTATTTTTTACTTGGCGAACATATGAGCATCACTTGGTCAATCTTCCACGCATCCACACGACTCATTCTAATCTGAAAGGTTATTGTACGAGTGAGTATTTTGAAAACACTATGTAAAAATACGTACATATTCTTATTAACATGATATAAATATAAAAATAACATAACATACCAATATTCTTAGATTTAGACCAAACTGGTCGCGATATCCAATAGCTCAAGGAATTTCTTAAGAATTCACATATCCCGTAGGATATAACATATTGACCTAACGGTCCATCTCGAAGGATTTAACATAGAAGTTGATCCGAATGCCTCAGAGTATTTCATGCAAAATATTTATATAAACATCAAGAAATAAGAATTTATCACTTTGCACGTAGTATTCTTACCTCAATTAACACCCCAAATCCAAAAAATATGACTTGAATGGTAGGTACGAGAATGAACCGTGTGTGGAAAAAATAAAATAGGAACTCATGAAATTTTTGGAGACAACATTTTCATCTCAAAAGCATATATTTATAATTCTCAAAATTAACTTTCCATTTAATTCAAAAGACGTTTAGGCTTAATGTTGCGTTTTTTATATTGCAAGTGTACGATGTCGAACAAGTAATATAGTGGACCTAAGAGTCCAGATTATCGTTCCCACGAGAACTATACTTTAGTACTGGATATATTTCTCCTACTACTATTTGATGAAAATAAACAAACTCTAAATTCAGATTATAATGAATATTGATGTTTTAGAATAACTAAATTCCTAGAAAGAATGAAAGTTTATGAAAGAATATTGGAGACAAACAGATCAAAGATTCAAATATGCGAGAAATATTAGGGCATAACAATTTCACCTAAGGATCACCTTAGTTATCAATTCAAGATTCTAGTCTAATATAGTGTTCGGTCGAATTCTCCTACGGTATTCAATTTACCCTTCTCGAGTTGACATTGAGCCTATTTAACTAAATCAATTCCATATCTCTATGTAAATTCTCCTTAGTTAAACGAGTTAAGGCACTAGGAATTCATATAACGACCGCAGCACTTAGTATAGGTATCTCTACACGTTATACCTCGTTACCGAATTTTATTAAACGTTCTAAGTTTCGAACTCACCTCTTGACTCGTAAGAAGCTCAATAGATCATCAAATTAATGGCCAGATAATTTGAAGCATTACACACATAATTAAATCAACACATGGAAGAATGAGAACTCAAAATTCATGAATTTAATAACTAAGGGTTTCAAAAGATTACATTGTTCGCCCTAATAATAAAATTAGCTACTCATAATCAAAGTAATGAAATAAATAACAAAAGTTGAATACATCACCGGATTTAAATGATACAAAAGTTGGAAAAGAATTATTTCTTGCACCAAGATCTTCTTCCGCTTCCAATTCTTGATTTTGGTTCGAATCCTTGATATAAGTCTTCTCGCGAATTTCACGTTTATCTTGTATTTTTCTCTCTATTTTACAAGGTGTGAAACCCCTATTTCGTGCCTCTCTTAGCCTATTTATTCTTCTCATACATCCTTGGCCAAGTTGGAGTCCTTTTTGTGGGCTTTTTCGTAGCCCAAAAATAACTTATTTTCTTCGCGGCCCAACGCTTGAGTGCTGGAATACAGCTTTTGAGCGCCGCGATTCTGAACAGGGTAGCGCTTGAGTGCTACCATCCTGTGGCACGTAGCGCTTGAGCGCTACGTTTCTGTTATGTTTTTCTATTTCGCTCGCCGGCGCTTGGGCGCTATTTTCGAGCGTTTGAGCGCCAATTTTCTGCTCCATTTTTTCTTTACTTTGCTTCAAAAACTCTTTTTCATCCTTTCATCATTCTTTTAACCAAAATACTAGCAAACACATTAAATTCGTTTGATAATCAACATATTAGTCATACAAATGAAGCTCCAATGGTACAAAATTCATGTGTAAAATACACTCATCAAATATCTCCAAACTTAACATTTTGCTAATCCTCGAGCAAACACATACACAAAGAAAATCAACTAAAAGAAAACACGGTACACAACTTAGTTAGATAGTCTGTCGTTAACTCAGGACTGAGATCAATGTATCACATCTATGAATGAATTCAAAATTACATAACAAGAGTCAATTTTCACTTCTTGACCCCTGTAGCGAGCTTTTAGTCGGTAACTCCCCAGGATTTGATTGCCAAAAGGGAACCAGGTCATAAGATACCCTGCAGACTTAGTCACTCAAGTAAAAAAGGTGCCGGCGTGAGAGATAAGCTAAATTAGAGCATTTTTTTTTGTTTTTTTAGAACTTCAAACACAATAACAGGGAGTTAAATTCCTAGCATACGGTCATCACGAAGCATCTACTAAAGAGTCAAAACACTCTACACAAATTTTATAATAAGCACGAAATCATCACAATCCTAAACCATTTCCTTCACCAGTTAAAATGTTCCAAATATAGTTGTAGTCAAGGGATTTTGTGAATCATGAAATATGGGATTAAGTCTCTAGGTCATGTCTCTAACTTAAGCATGTGAACCTCATGTTCGTGTACAACGCTATACCTCAATTCAGTGCATCAATATCTTCCCATTTGTCATGGATAAACGAAAATTAATACTCAAGCACATAATTTATCATCATTCACAAACTAATTCATTTTCTCAGCTATATTCATCATGGAGGCACGACTATCCAACTTACACAAGCACATAAAAGTTGTAAATTCCTAAAGAAAATGCAGATTTTTTTTCTTTTTTCTTTTTGTTTTTAAATAAAGCACACAAGTCACTCACACAATCATAAAATAATAATAATAATAAACTAGCCATGTACACAACACATACGCCAAAAAGTACCCCCAAACTAAAGATAAACATTGTTCCCAATGTTAAGAAGAAGAATAGAAAGGGGGACTTACCTGAGAAGACATTAGGTGTCTTCGATATCGTCGGCGGTATCCCGAGTAGGGGCCAAGTGGGGAGTAGGAACAGGTAAATGAGGCGGGTGAGGGAATGTGTGGTCAGAGTAGATGGAGGCTAAAACAGTATTGAAGGCATTCTGATACTCAAATGCGTATACATAGAATGTTGTATCGAATCCAGCTGTAGTTGCATCATACCCAACTGAGAAGCAAGGTCCGAGGGAGAGTCACCGGCAGGCTGTGATCGATGGGAATGTGAGGGCTGCCGATAGATGTAGGTGGTGAGGCACTAGGGGGCTCTGTCCGACTGAAGAATCTCTAAACACGCTCCCGTGTAATTACTGGTCTCTGGTGAATGACATCCTCAGATGGGTAGGTGACAACCCCCCCTTTCAACATAACTCATAGATCATAGACAAGTACCCAAAACCACCTGTAGTGGAGCCGCGCAAGGTATGCAATATATTGTTATGGATAATACGCCCCACATCAATAGACAACCCCCGTTGAATTACATAGTTCAAGGTGGCCCGTTCCTTCATGACCTCACTCAGATTGCGACTTGGCAGCAATTTGGCCAAGATAAAATGATGTTATGCCTTACATTCTGGTGACGTGCCTGTCGCGGGGAAATTGATCACATCATCACCCGATTGCTTCTATGAAGTTCCCGGTCTTGCCAACAATCCAATAACCTCGTCTGGGTCAATACCGATGTGTTGCAACTGAGAATAGTCATCCCCATCAATGTCAGAAAGATTGTAAAATTGATTGATGGAGGTGCGATCAAAAGGTATCCATTTGCCCCTTACAAATGCCTGAAAGTTCCTGTGTTCTTTTGCATTGGCATAGAATTCCCGAACCACGGGAATTAAGGCAGGGCGTGGCTACATGGAAAAAATCTCCCAATGTCGTTGTGCAATTTGTTCTCGCATATAATTCTCAAATTCGCGCTCCGGGATACACGGTTTGTGTACGACCATAGTGTTATAACATTCGGAGGCCTCGGCACTAATGAACGTGTTCCTATCAAAGGAGCTGGAAGATGAGGAAGCAGCGGCTTTGGAACGTTTCTTAGGTGGCATTGTACCTATTCACTGACACTTATCACAAGATCTGCAGAAACTGTGGCAATCCTTAAATAGTGTTGGCCAATAAAACCTACACTGAAGCACCTTCGCTGCAGTTTTTGTTGGCCCGAAATGACCTTCATATGCCGAAGCATGAACTCTGGACAGTATTGGTTTCATCTCAACTTCTGGCACACACCTTCTGATAATCTGATCAGCCCCTCTTCTGTAAAAGTGTGGATCATCCCAATAATAAAACGTCGCTTCATGGAGAAGTTTCTTCTTCTGTTGATAGGTGAATTCAGGATCCACATACCCGCTCGCTAAATAATTTACAATGTCAGCATACCACGGTGCTTTCTCCACCTGCAGAAGTTGCTCATCAGGAAAGATTTCATTGATATCCAAGCCATCAAACTCCTCAACTCGTTCTAGCCGTGATAAATGGTCTGCTACCTGATTTTTTGTTCCCTTTTTATCACAAATTTCGATGTCAAATTCTTATAGTAACAGTACCTACCGAATTAACCTGGGCTTAACATCCTTCTTCTCAAATAAGTATTTCAAGGCTGAATGATATGTGTAAACAATCACATTAGACCCTATCAGATATGAACGAAATTTGTCAAATGCGAACACCACTGCAAGCAGTTCCTTTTCAGTTGTTGCATAGTTGATCTGAGCGTTTGTCAATGTTTTGCTGGCATAATAGATGACATGCAAAACTTTACCCTTTCATTGCCCCAATACTGATCCCACAGTAAAATCACTCGCGTCACACATGAGTTCAAATGGCAATTCTCAGTCTGGTGCTACTATAACCGATGCAGAAGTTAACTTCTCCTTTAGAGTGTTAAAAGCGACCAAACACTCCTTGGAAAAGATAAACGGTACGTCCTTCTCCAACAAGTTACATAAGGGCTTTGTGATCTTCGAAAAATCTTAAATAAATCTTTTGTAAAACCCTGCATGACCTAGAAAACTCCGAATTCCCTTGACTGAATTCGATGGCTGTAGCTTTTCAATCACTTGTATCTTTGCTTTGTCAACTTCGATACTCTGTGTTGAAATCCGATGACCCAAGACTATCCCTTCTTTGACCATGAGTGGCGTTTTTCCTAGTTAGGCACCAAATTTTCTCCTCACTCCTTTGTAACACAAGTGACAAACGCTCTAGACAATTATCAAATGAGTCCCCAAAAATTGAGAAGTCATCCATAAATACCTCGATGTACTCTTCGACCATGTCTGAGTATATTGCCATCATACACCTTTGAAAGGTTGCAGGTGCATCGCAGAGACCAAAGGGTATACGTCTGAAGGCGAAAGTACCGTATAGCCAAGTGAAAGTTGTTTTCTCCTGGTCTTCTGGGGCTATTACTATCTGATTGTATCCCGAATATTTATCTAGAAAGTAGTAGTGTGAATGTCCTGCTAATCGCTCCAACATCTGATCAATAAATGGCAGTGGAAAGTGATCTTTTCTGGTGGCATTATTCAGTTTCTTGTAATCTATACAGACCCTCCACCCCGTTACTAATCATGTTGGAATAAGCTCATTGTTCTCATTCTTTTCCACTGTAATTCCACACTTCTTAGGCACCACATGGACCGGACTGACCCAAGAACTATTTGAAATGGGGTAGATAATTCTTGTGTCAAGTAACTTTAATACCTCTTTCCTTACCACTTCCTTCAAATTTGGGTTCAATCTGCGCTGCCCCTCCACTGATGGCTTGGACTCATCCTTCATCAAAATTTTGTGCATACAAATAGTGGGACTGATTCTCCGGATGTCAGCTATTGTCCATCCAATTGTAGTTTTATGTTCTTGAAGTTAGGGGAGTCCATGGGTCGGTTCGATTCGGTTCTGCTCGGTTCCAGAATTTTCAGGTATTGAATAAATGGACCCGTCGGGTCCAAATATAATTATGGAATCGTTCGGTTCGGTTCGGTTCCATACCATAATTAAATTTTTTAACATTTACAGCAACATTACATAAGTATAACTAATGACATTTCATTTGTAACTTTTACAAATTAACGTAGCCAAATTCAAAAATATAAAAATAACTAGCTATCGAATAACATTAATTCAATGCATACAAATACCAAAAAATAGATATTAATACTTACCAACTATTTGATTTAATCATCAACTGCTACTGCTTGACTTACCATGGCAAAAAACTCTACAAGAATTGAAAAAGCACAATTAACAAACAAATAAACTAAAAAATATTCAACTAATAAGATTTGATAAAAAAATATATAATATATATTTATTACATGTCTCAATGCCCTCATAGAACTCTGTTTCTTCAATACAAATTCCATATTGGGAAACTTTCAAGAGTCTAGAATCTTCTCTTAGCCAGTTTTGTGTACAAATTAAGGCTTCAACTATTTAGGAGTTAAAGAACTCCTAAATGGACCAAAAAAGTCTTGATTTTGAGGGTTTGTATTGGGCTTTTGGACTGGGATTTTTTTTGTTTAGGCCATAAAATATTTTTCGGCCCAATAGAGTTGATTTTTTTTCTTTTTTTTACCTCTTAAAATTATGAAATGATTTTATTTATTTAATTAATTTGTTAATTTATTTAGAAAAAATAAAATAATTTAATTAATTCAATAAAAAAATCATTTAGTTTCGAGTCTCATTCGGTTCTTCGGTTCTTGGTCTATACCCGAGACCCAACCCAAACCTTTCGGTTCTCAATTCGGGTACCCGTTCAGGTCTTTAACTTATGAAAAATCGTTCGGTTCGGTTCGAATATTTTGGACACCCTTACCTGAAGTACACCCAATAGCTTATTTTCCTCCTTTGTTGTAATGTCACTGGCAATGACTACTGGCAAGGTTGAGGCATCTCCCAAATATACATAACGAAGGTGTGATGGCAAGGGCTTTAACTCCAAGGTGGGTGCTTTCTCCATTGATGGTACTGGTGGTGTGGGATTGGAACCAAGAGACTCATATCACCAATGTCTCATTGCAGTTGATTGTTCAGCCAAATTCACCCCACATTCTGTTTCTTCTGACTTTTCTCCCTCAAGTTGTGCACTGTCTGCTTCATGTTCATTCTCTGGATGTGTTTCATGGAAAACATCTATCACAAGTTGGTTAAGGGCATCCACCTGACAGCAAGTATCTGAAATCAGTGGATGTTCATTGCCTTGAACATGTTGAAGATGACTTGTTCATTGTCCACGCGAAGGATCATTTTGCCATCATAAACATCAATCAACGCTCGCCTCGTAGCTAAGAACGGTCTCCCCAAGATAAGAGTGAATATTGGAATTCTCCCACATATCAAGAATGATGAAATTAGCTGGGAAAATAAATTTATCAACTTTGACCAGCACATCTTCCACAATCCCCTCTGGCCTTTTAATAGATCGATCAGCAAGTTGTAAAGAAATTGTTGTAGGTTTAGCTTCTCCCAATCGAAGAGACTTGTAAACAGAGAGCGGCATCAAGTTAACACTGGCACCTAAGTCACATAAAGAATGTTAAAAATAATTAGACCCAATTGTGCATGGTATAGTAAAACTCCCTGGATCTTTGAGTTTAGGAGGTTGTTTTTTAAGAAGTATGGCACTGCATCCTTCATTCAAGCACACGGTCTCATGTTCTTCCAGTTTTCTCTTGTTGGCTAGGATCTCTTTTAGAAACTTTGAATAACTCAGCATCTGTACAATTGCATCGACAAACGGTATGTTGATGTGGAGTTTCTTGAAATTTTCAGTAAACTTGGCGAATTGTTTGTCCAGCTTCCTCTTTTGCAACTTTTGAGAAAAAGGGATCGGTGGCACATAAGCTTTGGCATGGCTCGGTGCTCTGACTGCTTCTTTTCTTCCTTCTTTTTCTACCTGTGTATGTGTTCCAGCTGTTTCTTTCTCTAGCACCCCTTCTACTTCCGTTTCCTTCTCTCTTCTGTCCGGCCTTTTCGCATGTATTTCGGGTAATTGTACTCCGCTTCTAGTTGTGATGGCTTGCACTTGCTCCTTTGGGTTTATCATTGTGTTGCCTAGCAATGTCCATTGGGGTCTTTCTGCCAACTGCTGAGCTATCTGACCAATTTGTGTTTCCAATTATTTGATCGAAGCCTGTTGATTCTGAAAGTTTGTATCAATTTGTTGGAAAATCTTATCTATTTTTGCATGTACTGATTGAATATCTCCCCCAAACTTGATTTCTTCTCCTACTGAGCATTATTTAGAACATGTCCTGGTTGAGTATCAGACCATCTGAAGTTTGGGTGTTGTCTCCAGCCTGGATTGTAAGTCTGAGAATATGGGTTAAAATTGCGGTATCCATTTTGAATGAAGTTGACCAGTTCCTCTGGAAAACCCATATACATATAGCTCTCTGTTGCATGATTAGCTCCACAATTTTCGCAAGTTGGACTACTCATTACAGCATGTGCTCCTCTCATCTGTGCCTTCACCAACAGTTCACCTACTTTATCAACGCTGCTATTTGGGCATTAGTGGATATAGGGTGATCCACTTCATACACTCCAGGTGCTCGGGGTGGTGCCACTCTTTCTGAAGAGAACATTGAGTTTGTAGTGGCAATTAGCTCAAATAGATCCAGTGATTTTTGTACTGATTTTCTTGTGACCGATCCACTCGAAGAGGCGTCCACTTGAGATCTTGCCAACGGTGATAATCCTCTGTAAAAGTGCCCCGTCTGCTCTCCCCTTGGAATTCTATGATGTGGGCATTTTTGCATTAGCTCCTTGAATCTGGTCCATGCCTCGTGAAAGCTTTCTCCATCATGTTGTTGAAAGGTTTGAATCTCCAACCTTAATCTAGCTACTTTAGCAGGTGGAAAAAATTTGTTGCAGAATTTTCCGGTGAGGTCTTCCCATGTTGGTATACTAGCATGAGGTTCAGCGTCTAACCACTCCAATGCGGCATCTCTAAATGTGTAAGGAAATAGACGTAGTTTGATAGCATCTTTATTGACTCCCGGAGCGTGAAAATTCTGGTAATTTCGGATAAATCTGTCTATGTATGTATTTGGGTTCTCGTGAGGCAACCCGTAAAATTGAAGAGTGTTGCTCATCAGATTTATCCATTCTGCCTTTATCTGAAAGTTGTTGACTCCAAAATCTGGATACACAATACTGGAGCGCGCAGGTACAGCAACAGGTGTCAAGAACATGGCAACGAGTAAATCTCCTTCATTTATTTCCCTTGGCCCCTGCGGCTGATTTGGTGGTGCAGTTGCTCTGGCCGCAGCTTGTCTTATTAGCTGAATTTGAACTGGAATGTTCTGATCATCCGCCATTTGATGTTGCCATTTTTGTTTGTGTTCCTTGCGTCTTGGTCGAAAGGTGCGTTCTATCTCCGAGTCAAACGATTCAAGTGCGTTACCTTGGGCACAGAGCATGCAATGAACACATTTTTCTGTAGAGAAAAATAAAAATAAAACACACTAAAATAGAAAATGAGACAATAATAAATAAATTAAAGAGAATGAACGAATCAAACAACGGTAAACAAAAATAAATCCAAACTAAAAGTAAATAGTCCCCGACAACGGTGCCAAAAACTTGTTGCGTTTTTTATATCACAAGTGTACGATGTTGAACAAGTAATACAGTGGACCTAAGAGTCCGAATTATCATTCTCACGATGACATATTTTAGTACTGGATATATTTCTCCTACTACTATTTGATGAAAATAAACAAACTCTAAATTCAGATTATAATGAATATAGATGTTTTAGAAGAACTAAATTCCTAGAAAGAATGAAAATTTATAAAAGAATATTGGAGACAAACAAATCAAAGATTCAAATATGCGAAAAGTATTAGGGCAGAACAATTTTTCCGAATGATCACCTCAGTTATCAATTCAAGATTTTAGCCCAATGTAGTATTCGGTCGAATTCTCCTACGGTATTCAATTTACCCCTCTCGAGTTCTCATTGAGCCTATGTAACTAAATCAATTCCATATCTCCATGCAAATTCTCCTTAGTTAAACGAGTTAAGGCACTAGGAATTCATATAACGACCGTAGCACTTAATATAGGTATCTCTACACGTTATACCTCGTTACCGGATTTTATTAAACGTTCTAAGTTTCGAACTCACCTCTCGACTCGTAAGAAACTCAATAGATCATCAAATTAATGGCCAGATAATTTGAAGCATTACACACATAATAAAATCAACACATGGAAAAATGAAAACTCAGAATTCATGAATTTAATAACTAAAGGTTTCAAAAGATTACGTTGTTCGCCCTAATAATAAAATTAGCTACTCATAATCAAAGCAATGAAATAAATAACAAAAATCGAATACATCACCGGACTTAAATGATACAAAAGTTGGAAAAGAATTATTTCGTAAGCCAAGATCTTCTTCCGCTTCCAATTTTTTATTTTGGTTCGAATCCTTGATGTAAGTCTTCTCGCGAATTCTACGTTTATCTTGTGTTTTTCTCTCTATTTTGCAAGGTATGGAACCCCTATTTCGTTCCTCTCTTAGCCTATTTATACTTCTCATACATCCTTGGCTAAGCTGAAGTCCTTTTTGTGGGCTTTTTCGTAGCCCAAAAATAACCTATTTTTCTTCGCGGCGCAGCGCTTGATCACCGCGATTCTGAACAGGGTAGCGCTTGAGCACTACCATCCTGTGGCACTTAGTGCTTGAGCTCTACATTTCTGTCATGTTTTTCTATTTCGCTTGCTAGAGCTTGGGCGCTATTTCCGGGCGCTTGAGCGTCAATTTTTTGCTCCATTTTTTCTTTTCTTTGCTTCAAAAACTCTTTTTCATCCTTTCATCATTCTTTCAACCAAAACACTAGTAAACACATTAAATTCGTTCGATAATCAACATATTAATCATAGAAATGAAGCTCCAATGGTACAAAATTCATGTGCAAAACACACTCATCACTTAAATAATTTAAGATCAAAACGTCTTAGAGATAAATTAAGAATTTATGATCTTAATAAATTTTAATCATTACCAATATTATATTAAATTTCTAATATCACCTTTTAAACTTACGAGGTAGCAGACATTCTCTTTATTATTTTTATAAATAAAATATTATAATAACATACTTTCTTTCCTACTAAAATAACTCGAACACAACTAATTAAAAAAAATATTTTTTCTTAATTTCAAATTATTTTATTTAATACGAGCTACAAAATTAGTATAATATCGATATATTTTTATCAACTTCTAAAATACTTAAATATTTGATCCAAATAATTTACGATAAATTTTAAAAGTGCACGTAAGCAAATAAATAGGTCAAGTTTATTGTTTCAACTTTTGGACTTTAGTGTGATGATCAATGTAGACATGGGCTATTCATTTGCTAAATACCCAACCTTAAATTTAGCCAATAGAAAAATAAAATAAAAAATTCAGAATGTTACATCCCCACCCCCTTAAAATAATTTTGTCCTCGAAATTACCTTATTTATTCGAAAAGCTCTAGAAACTTGGTTTTTATTTCATCTTCTTTCTTCCAGATAGCCTCTTCGATTCCATTATTTTTCCATCGAACTTTAACCAATGCAACTTCCTTATTTCTTAATGCTTGTACTTTTCTTTCAATCATTTTCAAAGGAGCCTTATCATCTGTAAGGTCTTTTTGTACTTCTAATGAATCGTAATTTATCACATATTCTGGATCATGTACATCCTTTCAAAGCATTGATACGTGGAATAAATTATGTATCGCCGATAGTCCAGGTGGCAATGCTAGATGGTAAGCTACATTCCAAATTTTGTCTTTAATTTTGAAATGACCTATAAATCGAGGTTTCAACTTTCCCTTATTGCCAAATCTAAGAACTCATTTTACTGGTGCCACTTTTAGAAACACTTTCTCACCAACTTCAAATTCTACTGACTTTCTTCGTTGGTTTGCATAGATTTTATGTCTATCTTGAGCTGCTTTTATTTTGTCTCTAGTTTTATTAATTGCTCGTACTGCCATTGCAATAATCTCTGGACCTAAAATTCGATTTTCTCCAACTTCATCCCAATGAACTGCGGATCTACACCTTCTACCATATAGAACTTTATAAGGAGGAATGCCAATAGAAGTCTGGAAGCTATTATTGTATGCAAACTCCACCAACAATAGATATGACTCCCCACTACCTTGTTCACGAAAATATGTTTCGAATTAAAACCACCGCAAGTATAAGGTTCGTTACAAGTAATAAAGTGTACTTTTTGAGTCCAAATATCATTCCCACAAGGATTGGTTAGATCTAATTCTAATTATTTTGACCTTAATCGAAACAATAAAATTTGAGAATGTTTGTGTTGATTCAATTATAAGTGAATTAATGATAAATATGCAAATATGAATGAATTAATTAACTAAATGCAAATTGGATATGAATATGATTTGAGGTGTTTTCTAATATGTGATGAATGTGCTAGGATCACGAATTCCTAAGTAATCATCTTTTTAACCCTAGTTTTACACTTTAACACACAATTGCAATATTGACAAATCAATGTTCCTAAATTATTCAAAAATCTCTCTCAAGCAATGTTAAACATATTCTATTATATGACCGAACTATATTTCTATGATGGATGCGAACATACGAGAATGCATGAGTTTTTATAAATACTTAAAGATTTACATAAGGAATAGCGGTATATTTCTATACCCTATCGGACCCTATGATGATTTATATATATCGAATTTACTTCCCTTCTCTCGAATGCATGAACTAAATCACCAAACTCACACAATTATCATGCACTATAATCATGGAGAAAATAAGATCATATAAATCATTCAAATATTTCAAAACGTGCTTTTTAATGTCAAGAATGTAAAACTAAGAATTAAAAATTATAATATAAAGTTCATCGATCTCTAGCACAAATTAATCTAACCTAGCATGGTGGAGAGAAGAAAATTATAAAAATATATGAAGAACGACATCACCCTGATTAATTTTCAATTAAATCTTCGTGTTCTTGGAGTTGTTCTTCATGTTCTTTGCCCTTTTTCTCTCTGAAATTCTTGATAAAAACTCTCCCTTATTTTTGGACGGAACCTATTTTAAAAGATGCTCCAAAATTAGTTTCCATAAGAGTTCTATTGAAATAAGGAAACCAGAAAAAATTTCGCGCCGGATTGGCCTAGGCGAGCGCCCAGTACAAAATGGGCGGCCGCCCAAGCTTAATTTTTTGCTTCTATTTGTTGCTTTGAAGGTTGGGCGACCGCCCAACAAATATAACTGGGCAACCTCCACCCAAGCTTTATTTTTTGCTTTTATTCGTTGTTTTGAAGGTTCGGCAACCGTCCAACAAATATATCTGGGCAACCTTGGGCAGTTGCCAGGCTAAATTTTTGCCACTTCTTTTCCGCCATTTTCTTCATTGTTTCTTCCATCTTGGTCATCCACATCAAATTACTTCAATTTTAGTGCTTCAACTTTTACTCAAATGCATATTAATCCCCAAGCTTCCATCAATTGGCCGATTTATCCTTCTTTCTTTTCCAATTGCTTAGAAACAGATCCAAAACTGAAATAAGATAAAAATAACATAATTTAAGTAAAATGTAATAATAAAACTACTCAAAAAGCTTAGTAATATGAACCCAAATAAGTGCACAAAAATGCACTTATCAAACACCCCCAAACTAAAACATTTGTTCGTCCTCGAACAAAACTAAAACTTAATTCCACTTAAAACATAGTTTAACAACCTACCGTGTCTCAGGATTGGACTTAATACTAAACAAAATGAACAACTACAACAGTGCAAAATCAAATCAATCTCCACATGTTACATGCATAACTTGACGTGTATGTTTGTGAAAACTCATGATAACATATTAAAATCGTGATTAGCTCAACACCTGGTCCAAATTAGTCAAATATTTCCTTACTTCGCTCGAGAGATACACACACCCCCAAACTTATTATTTTCACTCAATTATCCCGAGATGTGCTCTAAAGTTAAACTCATTTACATCTACTCCTTACCCTGTCTTAGTTCGGATGTATCGGACTATTAAAAGTTCACACTTTAACAAGTAGAGATTCTCCTATTTTTTTATTACATCAACCTCTAAGATTAAACCAAGTTACTCGACTCGTATTAGAGATATAGTTCTATTGACCGAATGTCTAGAGCTTAATCAATGCATTTCATACATATATGTATGTATGTTATTCATCGATATTTTTTTATCTTTATCTTCTTATATTTTTGTACTATGTTCTCATTTGCTTTCTATATAACCTTTGTAACGAGCTTTATGCCGATGACTTCCAAGTCAGATGATCATAGGGCACCAGGTTTTAAATCATTGCAGGCTTAATCACTCGAGTTATATAGGCTGAAAAAAATATTTTTATTTATTCAAAGATTAGTGCAATGCCTCTTTTCTTTTAGACATCTAGTTTCTAAAACTAACCTCTAACTTAAAACTTTCACCTCGTCTTCATCTCATTGGTTTAAGATAATTTATTCAAGAAATACCATGCACGAAACCCCTACTTATCTCAATGTTCCCTTACAATAGTTCAACCACTTCCAAACTACTAAAAATTGGTCATGGTTTAATACAAAAGAGGTTATTTGGGTTTATTTACTATGTTCAACTATTTCTAAGTAATGAACCAAATTACCAACCAAATATGTCAACATGAGTATT